>QRFJ01003272.1:87452-106479 GCA_006176705.1 Cocos nucifera
GATTGAGCACCAGGAGCCAGCCCCAAATGCTAGAGAGCGGTCTGAGACATTTATCTCAAGTGGCTCAATGACTGCACCACCGTTAATGTTAATGCTGACCGAATGGGTTATTGGGCAATAGAGTCCTATCAACATGAAACTCTTGAAGAATCCTAAATCAGTGGGACTCTTGAACCCAATATCTTAAATGAATCAAACTCATGATCATAGAGTCTCAGACTAGTGAAACTCTTGATTAGAGAGTTTCAGTTCAGTAGGACTCTTGGTCATAAAGTTCCAATCCAATGGGATTCTTGACCACAGTATCCTAGATTATTAGAACTCATGATCAGAGAGTCCCAGACAAGTAGGATTCAGAGTTTCAGTCTAGTAGAACTCTTGATCAAGGAGTCCTAATCCAGTGAAACTCTTGACCACAGAGTCTCAGACCAATGAGACTCTTGATCAGCCATCAGATCAGGTAGAAATTTCTAATGTGTATGATTCCACAGGTCTGAACCTAAGCTGGTAGCATAGAAATAAATTTCTATACTAATCAAAATGATCATCTAGCAATGGTATTCGATATTCGGATAGATTGAATAATCGTAATCATAATATTCAGAACCTATGCGAATATAGTTACCGTATAATTCATCCCTATGACCTCTATGTAATAGATGACTTAGGGTTAGACTGTCAATCTTACAAAATATATCCATATCATGTCTCAAATTTATTAGTTCCATGACTCCTCACTAAGACTATCCTGATCAAGATTTTGCTAAATTGAAACATAATTGAATACAGCTCCTGAAATCAGAAGTGGTCAATCCCATCTTGATACACACACCGACTTCATAAGTACTTGACCGTGTCTAGAAATCTTTCGTTATTGAATTAGAAATTCAGATAGTCCGGCACCACAATACAGTGAGTTACTTGAAAGACCATGGTGATCTCAGATCAAAAAAATATTTATATCCATATTCCATCGAAGCTAATCTTGATAGAAGAAAAGCTTCAAAGTTGGTCACGTTCAGTGCAGATATACCCATACATCTCACTTGCTTGCCATATCAGTGTCTCAATACTCCTTGGTTATGAAGACAACCAATCTATATGGTACACAATGATCTATACTTGATAAATATTGTCGTCCTAAGTAACAATGTATCATTTAATCATAAACTATTTAAGGACTAAATGACAAATCCTCCTTTGTCGAATCTAGATAGTCCTAAGGACTTCATCATAATATAGAAGTTCATTAGAAGACAATAGAATTTATGATAAAAAATATTAAAATAATTTTTATTAATTTATAATTTATATATAATTATAAATATATGGTCCAACCGTCAACAGACTGACGATTGGCTTTGGGACACATTCCCAATAATAAATTATACTTGTAGGCTTATATAAAGATGGGACACTAAGATCATATATTATTATTAAAAGCCATAGCGTGTAAAGGAAAGTATCCTCACTCTTGTAGTAAGATGCTTAATTAATTAATATATTATTTATATATTTTTTTAGTAAGATGCAAATAAGTTATAACTGATCTCCATTGTTTCTTGCAGATGGTTCGTGCGAAGTCCTCCAGGAGCCGGGATAGGAGCTATAGAGTCTCGAGAAAGCAAAAGAGAGCTCTTCTCCGGTTGATCAATTATCGCTACTATCTGAGGAGACATGCTGATTTCATTTGAGGCATCTAGGAGTGATTGATGGATGCCCACAGGGTATTGATACGGCAGACATCATTCCATTATTTGCTCAACATCCCAATGATCATACAAGAGTGGCATGGATAGTCATAGACCAACTCCTCCGTTGCTAAGATGTACGCTAGAGGGATTCTATTTAGGATGAACACCTCCGATTATTTAAGATAGGAGGGGAGAGGCCCTTTTAATGGCTCTTTTGTGCTTCTATACTTTTGTTAGGGATAGGAGGAGGATCTAGTCGTAACAAAGAAAGGCAAACCCCATAAAAAATAGAAGAAAAATCTCATCCTGACACGATGGCAGAAAGGCCAACCAAGTTTGAAATAGGAGAAAAATTTTATCCTGATACGGATGATGAAGATCTCTAGTTATTTAAGATAGGTAGAGGGGAGAGACCCTTTCAATGGTTCTTTTATGCCCCTATAACTTTGTTAGGAATAGGAGAAGGATCTTGTCCTAATAAAGAAAGACCAACCCCATCAAAAATAGGAGAAGAACCTTATCCTGACAGGAGGATAAGATGGCTGACCATATCAAAAATAGAAGGATAATCTTGTCCTGACATGGATGATGAAGACCTTCAATTATTTAAAATAGCAGAAGGAGAGAGTTCCTTTCAATGGCTCTATTGTGCCCCTATACCTTTGTTAGGAATAGGAGAAGGACCTCATCCTAATAAAGAAAGGCCAACCCCATCAAGAATAGGAGGAGAATCTCGTCTTGATAGGAGGATAGAAAGGCCGACCGTATCAGAAATAAAAGAAGAATCTCATCCTGACATGGATGATGAAGACATCGATTATTTAAGATAGGAGGAGGGGAGGCCCTTTCGATGACCTTTTTGTGCCCCTATACCTTTGTTATAGATTAGAGGAGAACCTCGCTCCAATAAAGGAAACCCATTTCCATCTGGAATAAGAGTAAAACCTCATCCTGACAGGAGAATAGAAAGGCCAACTATGTTAGGAACAAGAGCAGAACCTCATCCTAACAAGGATGATGAAGACTTTCAATTATTTAAGATAGGAGGAGAGAGGTTCTTTCAATTTCTCTTTTATGTCCCTATACCTTTGTTAGAGACAGAAGGAGGATCTCATCCTAATGAAAGAAGAAAAATCTCATCAGGAATAGGAGGAGAACCTTATCCTGACAGAAGGATAAAAAGACCAACCATGTTAGGAATAGGAGGAGAATCTCATCCTGACATGGATGATAAAAACTTTTAATTATTTAAGACTAAAGAAGGAGAGAGGCCCTTTCAACAGTCCTTTTGTGCCCCTATATCTTTGTTCGGGATAGGAGGAGGACTTCGTCCTAACAAAGAAAGGCTAACCTGAAGAAAATAGTACCGGATTTGCTATGCTACTTTCAAAAAAAATTTCAAAAATAGCAATGATGCAGTAGAAAATAATTAATTTAATTAATTATCTACTGATCATATTAGATTATTTAACCATATACATTAGGATCTAAACATAATATACATGCATACATCAATAGATCTGAAAATAAAACTATGTAATAAACTATTTACTACATCTATGTGTTCAAAACATAATATCTTTTTGCGGATAGTCGATCACTATAATCTGAGTCTATCGAATAATGCTTTGATATCATGTCATAGCTGCACACATGTTCGGCTTGTATGGTTGGTCCACACGGAGCTCCTGATCCCGATCAACCCCACTAGAGTGCTAGCTTCTCGTCGGGGCCTTCGATGGCTGATCATGATCGATCCGATCGATCATGTAATTTTTAATTTTTTAGATATTCTAAAAAATTAGAACATAAATATTGGAGGATGATGAAGATGTGTTTCAAATTTGGTGGCGATTGATGCTCACGAAACTTGATCTCTCCACCTGAACCCAGATTCCCAAATCTAGGATTTCACTCAGCCCAAAAATCCTGACACACTAGAAATCCTATCATGCCCTCTCTGTATGAAGTTTTTCCATAAAATAAGTTTTTATGGAAAGATAACTTTCAAATCTATAATTCCTATTTAGATCATATCTAAAAATAGGATATCCTTAGAGGTAAAAATCACAAGAGAAGAGAGGCATGAGGGAAAAATAAAGTACTATAGGATCCTATTCACCTTCACTCTTAGATTTTTTTTTGCCTAGAACTGATGCCCAAACACTCTAAAATATTTACCACATAATGCTAACACATTCTTCTACATGCAAAAAAATTTTCATAATTTATTGACATGAATACCATAGGAAAACTACATGGAAAATGATAAGAGTTGAGTGATTGAGAGGTTTTAACCACTCACTTGATTTCAAAAATTAAATAAGCCCCTTATCCTTATCCAACGCCCCCTCCCTTGTGTTTAACATGCAGAAGGACTCTCCTTCTATGTGCACATTTTTATTTCTCAAAAAATATTTGAAAAATAAAAGGGAGGGCATGGAAAATAGAGTGGAAAAGTCAAAAATAGTGGGCATATGGGAGAATTTGAATTCAAACTTCATTTGACTTGGTCCTAATTGATTTCAACCAAACCAATTAATCTAGATCCAATTATATAAGGTTAAATCTAATCAAATTAGGCTTAGCTTAATCTAATAAAATTCTAATCAAATTAAAAATTAATTAGATCTAGGTCCTGATCAAATCAAGGTCAAAACTCCCATAGCGATTAGGTCATCTCATGACCTAATCGGGTCAAATCCAATCGAATCAAATTCAATCAGACTTCATCGAATTCTCATCGCTCAATTAAATTTAGCTAATCAGCAATTAAATTGCCAAGTAATCCTCCAAAAATATTTGAGTCCAAATCAAATGGATTACTGGGCAATAGAGTCCTATCAACATGAAACTCTTGAAGAGTCCTAAATCAATGGGACTCTTGAACCCAGTGTCCCAAACAAATCAAATCATGATCATAGAGTCCTAGACTAGTGAAACTCTTGATCAGAGAGTGTCAGATGAGTAGGACTCAGAGTCTCAGTCCAGTAGAACTCTTGGTCATAGAGTCCCAATCCAGTGGGACTCTTGACCACAGTGTCCTAGATTATCATGACTCATGATCATAGAGTCTCAGATAAGTAGGACTCAAAATCTCAGTCCAGTAGTACTCTTGGTCATAAAGTTTCAATCTAGTGAGACTCTTGACCATAGAGTCCCAGACCAATGGGACTCTTGATCAGAGAGTCCCCGATAAGTAGGACTCAGAGTCCCAGTCCAATAGGACTCTTGGTCATAGAGTCCAAGTCCAGTGGGACTCTTGACCACAGAGTCTTAGATGAATGAGACTCTTGATCAGCCATCAGATCAAGTAAAAATTTCTAATGTATGTGATCCCATAGGTCCGAACCTAAGTCGGTAGCATAGAAATTAATTTCTATACTAATCGAAGTGACCATCTAGCAATGGTACCTGACGTCCGGATAGATCAAATAATCACAACCGCAACATTAGAACCTATGTAAATATGGTTATCGTATAATTCTTCCCTATGACCTTTGTATAATAGATGACTCAGGGATAGACTATCAACCCTAGAAAATACATCCATGTCGTGTCTCAAAGCAATTAGTCTCGTGACTCCTCACTAAGACTACCCTGACCAAGGTTTTGCTAAATTGAAACACAATTGAATATAGCTCCTAAAATCAGGAGTGGTCAATCCCATCTTGATACATGCACTGACTCCATAAGTACTTGACTGTGCCCAAAAATCCTCCATCATCAAATTAAAAATTTAGATAGTCTATCACTAAAACATAGTGAGTTCCTTGGAAGTCACCATAGTGATCTCAGGTCAGAGGAACATTTATACCCATATTCCATCAAAGCTAATCTTGATAGGAGAAGAGCCCTAGAGTTTGTCACGTTTAGTACAAATGTACCCATACATCTCACTTGCATGCTATATCAGTATCTCAACACTCCTTGGTTATGAGGATAACCAACCTACATGGCACATAACGACCTATACTTGATAAACATTATTATTCTAAGTAACAACATATCATTTAGTCGTGAACTATTTAAGGATTAAACGATAAATCCTCCTTTGCCGAATCTAGATAGTCCTAAGGACTTCATCACAACATAGAAGTTTAATAGAAGACAACAAAATTTATGATGAAAATATCAAAATAACTTTTATTAATTTATAATTCATATATAATTATAAATATATGGCCCAATTGTCAATAGATTGATGGTTGGCTTTGGAACACATTTCCAACAATATCCCACTTGGACTAAAGCCAATTGGTGTAGTATCTAATACCTATCTTCGACTTAAAGTCATCGAACTCCTTTACTGCAATAGCTTTAGTGAATGGATCGGTCAGGTTCTCCTTTCCATCGATCTTCTGAAGGTCGACGTCACCTCGATCCACAATCTCTTTGACAAGATGGTAGCGGCACAGAATATGCTTCGTCCGTTGGTGTGCCTTTGCTTCCTTCATCTAAGCAATGGCTCCAGAGCTATCGAAATAAAGCAGAACTAGACCATCAAGGGAGGGTGCTACTCCAAGCTCGGTGATGAATTTTCTTAGCCACATCGCTTCTTTGGCAGCATCTGATGCAGTGATATACTCCGCCTTGCAAACTGAATCGACCATAGTGTGCTGCTTGAAACTCTTCCAGCAGACGGCCCCACCATTAAGGATAGATATATATTCCAACACACTCTTACTATCATCATGATCAGATTGGAAATTGGAGTCTATGAACCCCATAAGTTTTAAGTTCGATTCACCATATACAAGCCACTAGTCCTTAGTATTTCTTAAATACTTCAGGCTGATTTTAACGACCTTTCAGTGATTCTTCCCTTGATTAGATTGGTATCTACTCACTACACCTAGTGAGTATGCCATATCTGATTATGTACATGTCATGGCGTACATTATAGAATCCACTGCTGAAGCATATAGTATTCTATTCATATGCTCTCTATCTAGAGGTGTTGTTGGACAATCCCTCTTTGAAAGAAAAATTTCATGGCCTATCGGTAGATAGCCTTTCTTGAAATTTTTCATGTTGAACCATTTCAGTACAGTATCAATATATGTGTACTGGGACAATCCAAGAAAACTTTTAGATCTATTTCTGTGATCTCCATTCCTAGGATGTAAGAAGCTTCTCTCAGATCTTTTATGGAGAACTGTGCTGACAGCTAGATCTTTATTCCTTGTAATGCAGGGACATCATTTCCGATTAAGAGAATGTCATCCACATACAATACTAGGAATACTATTGCTAGACCATTAGCCCATTTATATATGTAGGGCTCCTCTTCGTTCTTAACGAAGCCATACATTTTGATTGCTCCAAGATGCCTGCTTTAGTTCATAAATGGACCTCTGAAGCTTACACACCTTAGACTCATCTATGAATGTAAAACCTTCAGGTTGTATCATATACACCTCTTCATCTAGCTCTCCATTCAGGAAAGCTGTTTTCACATCCATCTATCAGATTTTATAGTCCAAATGGGCAGCTATGGCAAGCATTATCTGAATGAATTTGAGCATTATCATAGGAGAGAACGTCTCATCATAGTCAATACCATAACATTGATGATACCCCTTGACAATCAAATGGGCTTTATAGGTCTCCACCTTTCCATCTGTGCCTTTTTTCTTCTTGAAGACCTACTTACACCCTTTGGATTTTACCCCTTTGGGTGGATCAACCAATGTCCATACATCATTGATCTTCATGGATTCCATCTTGGATTTCATGGCCTTAAGCCATTTCTTAGAGTCAGATCTCTGCATTGCATCCATATAGGTGATTGGATCTTGATTATTCTCATTGAGTTCGATAGGAACCCCATCCCAGACTAGAAAATCATAGTATCTATCCGGTTGACGTGGTACTCTACCAGATCGCCTTCTGGATGCTTCTATAATGGGTTCTAGGTCTGATCTAATAAGATCCAGCTCAGGTTCAATAACTTGTGTCCGTTCTTCTACCTATCGTACTTCATTAAGTTCGACCTTAGAGAAATTAGTTCCTTCACCAAGGAACTCCTTTTCTAAAAAGACTGCCTTAAGGCTGACAAACACTTTTTGCTCATCAGCAAGGTAGAAGTAGTACCCTTTGGTTTCTTTTGGATAATCTATAAAACTACACTTATCAGACCTAGGTCCAAGCTTGTCTATCATCGAACGTTTGACATAAGTCGAAAACCCCTAAACCCTAAGGTGTGAAAGCATTGGCTTACACCCTGTCCATATTTCATATGATGTTTTATTAGTAGATTTACTCGAAACCCTATTTAGAATGTAACAAGCTGACTCGAGCGCATATCCCCATAGAAAGATTGGCAAATCAGCAAACCCCATCATGGATCGAACCATGTCCAATAGGGTCCGATTTCTCCTTTCAGATACACCATTATATTGTGGTATTCTAGAAGGGGTCCATTGGGAGAGAATTCTGTTCTCTCCAAGATATGTCGAAACTCATTGAAAAGATACTCACCTCCAGGGTCAGAGTGAAGAATTTTAATACTCTTCCCAGTTTGCTTTTCTACCTCATTTTGAAATAGTTTGAACATTTCAAACAACTCCGACTTATGCTTCATTAAATAGACGTACCCATACCTCGATAGGTCATCTATGAAGGTTATGAAGTAGAAATATCAACCTCCAAAACTTGAGCTCATGGGTCCACATACATCTGAATGTACTAAACTCAAGAGTTCAGTGGCTCATTCATCTTTTTCAGTAAAAGATGACTTAGTCATCTTACCAAGAAGTCATGACTCATAGGTTGGAAGTGACTCACAATTACTAACCTCAAGAATTCCTTCTTGAGCTAACATGTTAATTCTATTCTTACTAATATGACCTAGCCTAAAGTGCCAAAGATAGACATCAGATACATCACTAATTCTAGGATATTTACTGAAGGATTAAACCACATTAACATGCATATAAAGTAAATAAATTTCATTATTCAATTATCCAATCAAAATTATAACACCATTCAAAATGACATTACAAAATTTTTTTTTTATTGATATTTCAAAACCATTCATGGCCAGAAAGCTTACAAAAATGACATTCAATAAGAAAGTTGGATAATAATGATATTCATTAAAAATAACTTTATTTGAATTGATTATAAGGTTCATGATTCCTAAAGCTAGAATTGGAACTTGTCTTCCATCTCCAATGTTTAGGAACCTCTCGCCTTGATCAAATCTCCTACTGACCTGCAAGCCCTACATAGAATTACAAATATGATAAGAGCTTCCAGTATCTAATACCCAGGTAGTAGAATCAAATAAGAAAAAATTGCAAGGTGTTATCATATAATTATCTTGCCCAGCAACCACTTGCTTCTTTCTTGAACTGTTCGGGTCCAGAGAGGAAATGTATAGAGGATAGTTTCTCTTTCAGTACCCCTGCTTCTTGCAGAAGAAGCACTCTACCTGGCTCTAGTCGGGCTTGCGCTTCTTGGTCTGACCTTGTGAAGTCATCCCAGTATGCGGCCGCACCTTCTTATTTTTCTTCTTCTTGTTCTTCTTCCCTTTCTTAAAGGGTCGATGATCAGAAGAAGATCCTCCCACTACAATCACCATCTTCTTATGGAGTTGGTGATCATCCTAAAAGTTCTGTAGCAATTCCAATAAGCCATGGTAGTTTACTGCAGGCTTTCTCATTCCAAAATGAGTTAGGAAGGGGAGGAAGAACTTGGGAAAAGAATTAAGGATTGCATCCTTACTGAGCTGCTCATGTAGGGGAAAGCCCAACTATTGGATTTGGTGTACAAAGCGGAAGCATGGATTTCAAAGCAAAAACATCAAATCAAATAAACCAAACCCAAACCCAAGGACCACCTTATTAGCAATTAAATCATATAACATGCATTTATAATATAAAAGAAAGTATTAGAACATACCTCTTATCGCTAAATCCTAAATTGACCCAGATCGTCGGTAGCAGTCCGTCAGGGTTTGCACCAGATGCCCATGTGTTCACCCTCCAATGTTGATCCACTCAGAGACTTGATCAAGACAACAGCACCTATGATTTATATAATTAAAGTTCTAATAATAAGAACTTTAATTAAAAGGGCAAGACCTTCTTTAGCCTTTATGTCACCTTCCTTGCCTCTCCTTATCTATCTTTCTTTTTTCTTTTGTCTTCTTAATTTTCCTTCCTAATCTCTTAGTCTTAAGATGACTTCTTGTCCTTATAATGACAAGGTCTAGACAAGAGAAAGGAAGAAAGAAAATTGGACAAAATAAAACTCTTGTAAGAAAGAAAAGATAATGTTCACACACTCTCGGACTCTTGATGCGCACCCTTATTTATAATGTATGTAGGGGTGCCATCTAAAAACTCATGTCCTTTCCTCATCAAAATCTCACACCCCATCAGCCAATATCATGCCTCATTAGTAAAAATGAGATATAGACTTAGTCCAAGAGGTGCCTTAAAGTAGAAGGACTTATGGATTAATTCTACGTAAGTTTTTACGAAGAGTTGCAATGCTTCATCTTTGGCGCCACCATTTTCATCCATTAGATCATGAAACAAAGCCATCCAATGGCTCTAAAAAGGGATGCCCATTCAGCAAGAAGGCGTGGAGATAAACTTTGAATAGTCAAAGTCCCAAGAGACTTTGACTTAGTCCAAGAGACGTCAAGGAGGAGTAGGCGGCATGGAGTCTTGGATTGCAAGGGAGCTTGGGCGACAAAACATCCTGGGAAAAAAATTTAAAAGAAAAAAGAAGTATTTCATCTGTAGAAGGACTCTTCTATGCCCCATATCAGATGTCCATGCTAATAAAAAATATTTACGTGATATAACATATGGAAAAAGCCAAAGAAGGTAGGCACCATCTTATTCCATGCGCCAAAGAGTCCTTTGCGCATGAAAGACTTCCCACGCGCAAGAGAGAGACTCTCTGGTGCGTGGGATGTAGGTATGTGGCACCCAATCTGAAGCCCAATCAATCTAGGTTAATCCAACTCAAGACCAAATCTTATTTGGCTCAAATCGGATCTTAATTAGCCCAAATCGAAAGCCGATTCGAATCCAATTCGAATCTAGATGCTAGGGTTTGCTATATGTGCTAGCATATTCATCTTGCAAACATGGTCTAATCTAATTAGACCCTTAATCAATTCTCTTTGTGTGTGACCCATTGGGTTCCACATCTAACCAGTAGTGAGTCAGGGTGTGATTTGACCTAATCTGGTTAGAACTCAACCAAACCGATTTAGGTCAAAACTAGCCAACCCAATTTGACTTAATTTAGAATACTTTCTAATTTAATGATCAAATTAAAATTTTAATTTGATCAAACCCACAAGACATGATTGACGTCTAGCAACGTATCATGACTACCTAGAAGATGTAAAATTTTGATGAAAATACCAAAAATACCCTTCAAGTGAAAATTACCATGCAACTAGATCCTTCGATCTTCCTGCATCCTGAATATGACTCTGGGTATGGAAATATGTCAACCCCAATATCATATTCATTTCTCTTTCAATCTTATGATAATGATTCATTTAATGAAACATTAGAAACCATTTCTAATTTTCATCATGCTTTGATCAAAGTCTTCCTGAATCATTATTTGTTTGAAGCAGGTAGGATGCTATTTCCTCTTACCAGGAGAGATCGATTCCTTGTTAACCTACTCACAATCTTCATATATATAATCTACCATATCCAGATCATCCCATACATAACTAAGTCATGAATGAGTATGAACCAAAATATGGATTTATATATATAAGATTCTATGGTAGTTTCAGGTCAAAGGATTACATGCACAAATTCCACTATGAGAACCATCTATTGACATGTAGATAAGACTCCATTAGATATTCTCAATTTGGATCAATTCAGTGAACTCATTCTCTAATGAGCACCCACATTCTTGTATTAGTGTCATACACAAGTTATTGTGAGATCAATCACCCTCTTAATCGAGCATACAAAGAATGTGCTAGTCTTACCGAAAAACATTGATCCCTAACTCAATGTCCCATCGACTAGGAATATTTAAATTAGGGTTTTAAGATTTTAGGTCTCACTAGTATGATCTCATCATAATCCTAAAACCATAGCCCTAATTTATAGAGTTCATCATAATCTTAAATAAATAATAAGACACTGCATATGATGAAATAAATGCCTTTATTTATTAAAAATGTCATTACATGAGTCTGGAAGACAAAGAACATCCCAAAAATAAATTGGCTTGAGGGCATATTCCTTTCAATCTCCCACTTGCACTAAAGCCAATCACCCTTATATTTTAATCCCATACAATCAAGGTGGCGATCAAACAGTTGCAGTGGTAAAGCCTTAGTGAATGGGTCTGCTATGTTGTTCTTTGTATCCACTCGTTCTATGACCACATCTTGTCTTTCAATAATTTCTCGAACGAGATGGAAGCATCTCAGAATGTGTTTGGATTTATGATGAGACCTTGGTTCCTTTGCTTGAGCTACAGCTCCAGTATTATCACAGTAAAGTGGTACTGGATTCTCAATTTCAGGAATAACACCTAATTCAGTGATGAACTTCTTCATCCTAGACAGCTTCCTTGGCGGCTTCACTTACAGCTATGTATTCTGCTTCAGTGGTTGAGTCAGCAACAGTTGGCTGCTTAGTACTCTTCCAACTCACTGCTCCACCATTCAGAGTAAAGACATACCCTGAAATGGATTTGCTATCATCTGGGTCTGATTGAAAACTAGAATCAGAATATGCTTCTAATTTAAGATCAGAACCACCATATACTAGAAAAATATCTTTAGTCCTTCTCAAGTACTTAAGAATATTTTTCACAGCTTTCCAATGATCCTCTCCTGGATCAGCTTGAAATCTACTTGCAATGCCTAAAGCATAAGCAACATCAGGCCTTGTACATAACATGGCATACATTATTGATCCAACAGCCGAAGCATAAGGAATAGAACTCATTCTATTTCTCTCTTCAGGTGTCTTAGGAGACATCTTTTTAGAGAGATGTATGCCTTGACTCATGGGTAAATAACCTCTTTTACTCCCATCCATACTGAATCTTTTCAGTATTAAGTCAATGTACCTTGATTGGGACAAGCCTAGCATCCTCTTAGATCTATCTCTATAGATCTTTATTCCTAGTATATAGGATGCTTCTCCCAAATCTTTCATGAAAAACTTATTTGATAGCCATAATTTGACTGATTGTAACATTGGGATATCATTCCCAATGAGGAGTATGTCATCTACATACAGAACCAAGAAGACTATGGTTCTTCCACTAGTTTTCTTGTACACACATGGTTCATCAACATTCTTGATAAAACCAAACTCTTTTACTGTTTCATCAAAATGGATGTTCCAACTCCTTGATGCTTGCTTTAATCCATAAATGGATCTCTTAAGTTTGCATACCTGATTTGGTCTCTCATTTGACTCAAATCCCTTCTGGCTGTGACATATAGACCTTCCTCCTCAAGGAAACCATTAAGGAAGGCAGTCTTTACATCCATTTGCCATATTTCATAGTCGTGGTATGCTGCTATAGCAAGCATAATCCGAATAGATTTGAGCATGGCAACAGGTGAAAATGTTTCATCATAATCAATCCCCTATTTTTGCCTAAAACCCTTAGCCACCAATCTGGCCTTATAGGTTTCAATTTGACCATCAGCTCCAATCTTTTTCTTAAAAATCCATTTGCATCCAATAGGATTTATATCCTCTGGTGCATCCACCAAAGTCCATACTTTGTTGGTGTGCATGGATTCCATTTCGGATTGCATGGCAGCCAGCCATTTGTAAGAGTCCTTACTTTTGACTGCTTCCGCATAGGTCAGAGGTTCGTCATTTTCAATGACTTGGGCTTCATTATTCTCAATAATGAAACCATACCTCATAGGTGTATTTCATACTCTTTTAGACCTATGGATAGGAGTTATGTGTTCTGGTTCTTTTATGTGATTATATGGTTGAGAAATTTCTATTTGATTTTTCTTGAACTTCACTAAGTTCAATATTTCTGCCACTGCCCTTTTCTAGGATAAATTCTTTTTCCATGAAAATGGCATGCCTACTTACAAATACCTTTTGTTCAGTAGGATGGTAGAATAAATATCCTATACTATTTCTAGGATATCCTATAAATAGACATCTATCTGATCTAGCATCAAGTTTATGTCCAAAATTTCTTTTGACATAAGCTGGACAACCCCATATCTTAAGATACTTAAGATTAGGTTTCTTACTTCTCCATATGTCATATGGAGTACTAGATACAGATTTAGAAGGTACTCTATTCAAGATGTAAATTGCAGTCTCCAGAGCATGACCCCAGAAGAAAATAGGTAAATCAGTGAAGCACATCATGGACCGTACCATATCTAATAAGGTATGATTTTTTCTTTCGGCTACACCATTTAATTGCGGTGTATAAGGAGGTGTCCATTCAGAGAGAATCCCTTTAAATTTAAGATAGTCAAGAAACTCACTAGATAAGTATTCTCCTCCCGATCAGATCGAAGGATTTTTATACATTGTCCAGTTTGTTTTTCGACCATACTTTGATACTCTTTAAATTTATCAAAGGCTTCTGATTTGTGTTTCATAAGATACACATATCCAAACCTAGATAAATCATCAGTGAATGTAATAAAATAAGAGTATCCTCCTCTAGCTTGAGTTGTCATAGGACCACATACATCCATATGTACAAGTCCTAATAACTCATTTGTCCTTTCTCTATGTCCACTAAATGGAATCTTGGTCATTTTACCCATGAGGCATGATTCACAAGTTCCCAATGATTCATAATCAAAAGGATCAAAGAACTTTTCTTTGTATAACTTGTTAATCCTAGCCTCACTAATATGACCTAATCGACAATGCCAAAGTAAAGTATTATTTATGTCATCTCTCTTACGTTTTCCATTTTCATCAATATGAAATATATTATTCATCCAAACATAGAGTCAACAAACCATTGCTAAATATGCCAAAACAAATATTTTCATTAGAATATTTGATCGAGCAACCTTCGCTCGTTACATTAAGACTATAACCTTGTTTTAATAACAAGGGTATAGATATAATATTTCTAATGATCTTAGGCATATAATAATAATTTGTAAGCTCTAAGATCTTTCCATAAGGTAACTTCAATATATTTGTCCCTACAGCTTCTGCTTGGATAGACTCTCCTCCAGCGCCATAGAGCTTGAAGTCATCTTTCTTCAAACTCTTAATTTTTCTGCAGCCCCTGCAAAGATTTGCAGATATGAAAACCACAGCCGGTATCTAATACCCAAGAATTTGAAATGAAAGAATTTAATGATAATATAGTATGTATCTCATACATACCTTTTGGTGCATTATTTGCACCAGACTTCACGGTTGCAAGGTAAGCCTTGCAATTCCTCTTCCAATGACCTGCTTTGCCGTAGTGAAAATAGGTCATTTGTCCGGAGACCTTCTTCCCCTTTTTCTTCTTATTTATACCACTTTTAGGATTCAACCTTCTCTTTGAACCCTTTTTGCCTGCCTTCTTCTTGGAGATCCCTTCCACAAGAAGAAGAGGAGCCTTATCTTTCTTGATATGGCTTTCTGCTATCTTGAGCATATTTAACAGCTCAGGCAATGAAGAATTTCAGTTTGTTCATGTGATAGTTCATGACAAACTGAGAAAATGATTCTAGGAGTGATTGCAGGATCAAATCCTGACTTAACTCTCCATCCATTACAAAACCTAATTGACTTAATCGAGTGATTAGGTCAATTACCATCAAAACATGATTTTGTATGGATGTTCCTTCTATCATTCTTGCATGAAATAATTGCTTAGATATCTCATATCTAGCAGTCCTACTATGCTCTCCATAAAGCTCTTTTAGATTGAGCAATATGGATTGAGTGTCCATGCTATCATGCTGCCTCTGTAATTCATTATTCATAGAGGCAAGTATGATGCATTTGACAGTAAGGAATCATTTTGCCACATCTTGTATGTGGACTTATCTTCATCTGTGGCATCATTTTCTAATGGCTTAGGATCAGGGGCATCAAGAATATAGGAGAGTTTTTCTTGACTGAGTACTATTTTTAAGATTTCTCAACCAGTCAACATAATTTTGACCAGTCAATTTATTTGAATCCAAAATTGAACGTAATGAAAGTGAAGAAGCCATTTAATCTACATAATAAAGAACAATATATAAGCAAACAATTCATGATGACAAACATAATTAAATTAGGACTTTAATTTAATTATGTCTCCCACTAAAAATCATAACCCTCTTATTGATTTTCTTAGTGAGAATAAGATCCTAATTCCTTATAAAAAGTCTTGTGGTTGCACAACAAACTTGTTATAAGTTCAAAGGTAGGAAACTCTTTCCAATTGCATTTTATGCAACTCTCAAAAAAAAACTTTTGCCTCTAAAACATTAATAGCCTTGTGTTAACACAACAAACTTTAATGTTTTAGTTTAAGTAGAACCCTTCATTTCTATACAGTCAAAAATGAAATATAACTACTTTTGTGGTTACACAACAAAGTAGTATATTCAAAATGCTGTAAGCATCTCAATGCACTAGATTAATATTACATCTTTCCCATGATAGATCTTGTGGTTACACAATAGAACTAATATGGTTTTGGACATAATAAGAAACTAGTATGAAGGAAGGCCTTAATGTAGTGAATATAATATTAAGCATTTCAATCTAGAATTAAATTAATCAAATCGGCCTAGGTAAATGGGAGAGAAATGGGAGTCCCCCCGTTGCTTTCCTTAGACACCAATAAATTGGCCAGGTCAGACAACGGAACCAATTAAAAAAAATCATGTTCTCTTTACCAATCAAGAACCATTTTTCCTAGACACCGATTGATCAATTAGACATCCTGACTGATTCAGCTATAGATTAATTACACTACAACTTAATATAATTTTTTCATAGAGGGATTTAAAAGGTCTCAATGCACATATTGATTTAAAATCAAACTAAATGCATAATAGCATTAATTATGATATATGTCAATTAACATGTATAATTATTCTAGGACAACCATCATTATATAGTGAATACTTTCCACTATATCAGGGCAACCTTTACAGAATAATATATACAACATAATCTCATTATGATAAGTAAAAGAATATGATCTCATCATATAAATAAAAATGCTAAAAATATTATATCATATTTTTCATTTATGCCATTATACTATAAGCAAAGCATTATATGATTTAACCTAATAAGGCTTGCTCTGATACCACTGATTGGATTTGGTGTACAGGGTGGAAGCATGGATTTCAAAGCAAAAACATGAAATCAAATAAACCAAACCCAAACCCTAGGACCACCTTATTAGCAATTAAATCATATAACATGCATTTGTAATATAAAAGAAAGTATTAGAACATACCTCTTATCGCTAAACCCTAAATTGACCCTGATCGTCGGTAGCAGTCCGTCAGGGTTTCCACCAGGTGCCCATGTGTTCACCCTCCAACGTTGATCCACATAGAGACTTGATCAAGACACCAGCACCTCTGATTTATATAATTAAAAGTTCTTAATAATAAGAACTTTAATTAAAATGGGCAAGACCTTCTTTAAGCCTTTATGTCACCTTCCTTGCCTTCTCCTTATCTATCTTTCTTTTTCTTTTGTCTTCTTAATTTTTCCTTCCTAATCTCTTAGTCTTAAGATGACTTCTTATCCTTATAATGACAAGGTCTAGACAAGAGAAAGGAAGAAAGAAAATTGGACAAAAAGAAACTCTTGTAAGAAAGAAAAGATAATATTTTTTCACACCCGGACTCTTGGTGTGCACCCCTATTTATAATGTACGTAGGGGTGCCAACAAAAAATCTCATGCCCTTTCCTCATCAAATTCTCATGCCCCATCAGCCAATCTCATGCCTCATCAGTAAAAAATGAGATATAGACTTAGTCCAAGAGGTGCCTTAAAGCAGAAGGACTCTTGGATTAATTCTACGTAAGTTTTTATGAAGAGTCGCAATGCTTCATCTTTGGCACCACCCTTTTCATCCATTAGATCATGAAACAAAGCCATCCAATGGCTCTAAAAAGGGATGCCCATTCAGCAAGAAGGCATGGAGATAAACTTTGAATAGTCAAAGTCCCAAGAGACTTTGACTTAGTCCAAGAGACGTCAAGGAGGAGTAAGCGGCATGGAGTCTTGGGCGGCAAGGGATCTTGGGCGACAAAACATCCTGGGCAAAAAAAAATTTAAAAGGAAGAAAGTATTTCATCTATAGAAGGACTCTTCTATGCACCCCATATCAGATGTCCATGCCTAATTAAAAAAATATTTACGTGACATAACATATGGAAAAAGTCAAAGAAGGTAGGCGCCAATCTTATTCCATGCGCCAAAGAGTCCTTTGCGCATGAAAGACTTCCCATGCATGCAAGAGAGAGACTCTCTCTGGCACATGGGATGCAGGTATGTGGCACCCAATCTAAAGCCCAATCAATCTAGGTTAATCCAACTCAAGACCAAATCCTATTTGGCTCAAATCGGATCTAAATTAGCCCAAATCGGAAGCCGATTCGAATCCAATTCGAATCCAGAGGTGCTAGGGTTTGCTATATGTGCTAGCATATTCATCTTGCAAACATGGTCTAATCTAATTAGACCCTTAATCAATTCTCTTTGTGTGTGACCCATTGGGTTCCACATCTAACCAGTAGTGAGTCAGGGTGTGATTTGACCTAATCTGGTTAGAACTCAACCAAACCGATTTAGGTCAAAACTAGCCAACCCAATTTGACTTAATTTAGAACACTTTCTAATTTAATGATCAAATTAAAATTTTAATTTGATCAAACCCACAAGACATGATTGACGTCTAGCAACGTATCATGACTATCCAAAAGATGTAAAATTTTGATGAAAATACCAAAAATATCCTTCAGTGAAAATTACCATGCAACTAGATCCTTCGATCTTCCTGCATCCTGAATATGACTCTGGGTATGGAAATATGTCAATCCCAATATCATATTCATTTCTCTTTCAATCTTATGATAATGATTCATTTAATGAAATATTAGAAACCATTTCTAATTTTCATCATGCTTTGATCAAAGTCTTTCTGAATCATTATTTGTTTGAAGCAGGTAGGATGCTATTTTCTCTTACCAGGAGAGATCGATTCCATGTTAACCTACTCACAACCTTCATATATATAATCTACCATATCCAGATCATCCCATACATAACTGAGTCATGAATGAGTATGAACCAAAATATGGATTTATATATATAAGATTCTATGGTAGTTTCAGGTCAAAGGATTACAT
>QRFJ01003273.1:0-36999 GCA_006176705.1 Cocos nucifera
ACAGATGAGAGGCTGGTAGATAGGCCATGGTCGACTTACATCACATTGTGGTCTTTTGGAATGTAGAAATAGTATCCTAATGACTCTTTAGGATATCCTATGAATCGAGATATGAAGGACCTAAACTCTAACTTGTCCGCTGTTGTCTTTTGACATGAGCCGGACAACCCGAAATTCTGAGATGACTTAGACTTGTTTCTTACGTGCCATATCTCATACGGTGTGGTAGAAACGGTTTAGAGAGAACCCTATTCAGTAGATAAATTGAAGTTAACAATGAGTGTCCCCCAAGAAAATCAGGAAGGTCTGTGAAGCTCATCATGGATCGAACCATATCCAATAGGGTCCAATTTCTCCATTCTGAACCCTGTTGAGTTGAGGTTGTTTCTGGTGGAGTCCACTGAGAAGACTATGCATTATCCTTGAGATAGTCTAGAAAATTCTCGGTTAAGGTATTCACCTCCTCAATCTGATCGAAGAACCTTAATGGGTTTTTCCAGTTTGTTTTTCTACTTCATGTCTGAATTTTTTGAAACTTTTCAAAAAGCTTCAGACTTGTGTCTCATAAGATACACATACCCATACCTAGACAGATCATTGATAAAGGTAATGAAGTAGACAAAATTACCTCTAGCTGGCACATCAAATGGGCCGCACACATCTGTATGTACTAGGGCAAGGAGATCTGTGGCCCTCTCCCCATGTCCAACAAAAGGAAGTTTTGTCATTTTGCCTTGAAGACAAGATTCACAAGTTGGATATGACTCAGAGTCAATGGACTCAATAGCCCATTTTTCTCCAATTTGTTGATCCTATCTTCTGCTATATGACCTAATCTCAGGTGCCATAGATATCTATTATTTGGACTATCCCTAGGTCGTTTGGCTTTCACGTTTTGCTCGATAGTTAGAATAGGTACATCAATATGTAGCTGATAAAGACCATTAATAAGGAAACCATTTGCAATTTTATTTCTTTCATAAAGAATGTTACAATGATCCTTGAAGAAGGTAATCACATAGCCTTCTTGTGCTGAGCATGAAATAGAAATCAAATTTCTGCTAGCTACAGGCACAAAATAATAGTCTTTCAAAACTAAGTCTAAACCAGATGGTAATCGAAGAGGGTATGTTCCCACGGCTACTGCAGCAACTCTTGCTCCATTACCGATGCGTAGGATCATGTCTCCATCCCTCAGCCTCCTGCTATCCTGAAGATCCTGCATGGAAGTGCACAAATGAGCACTAGAACCAGAGTCAAGCACCCAACTGGATGCAGAAGAAACCATAAGGTTAGACTTAATAACGAGCATACCTCCAGAAGGACCTTCCTTTTTGTTCTTCAGGGTGGCCAGGTAAGTAGGGCAGTTCCGCTTCCAATGGCCGTCGCTGTTGCAATGGAAACACTTTCCTTTGCCAGCAGCCTTTTTCTTTGGTTCTACCCTCTTCTTCTTTGCTCCTTCCATCTTTTGCTTTTTCGCAGACTTCTTTTTCTTTCCATAAGACTTTCTTTTGGAAGAAGTCTATTCCATAGCAAGAACTGAGCCTTTAGAACCTTTCATAGAAAGCTCAGCGGTGACCAGCATATTCATTAATTCGGCCAAGGAATTTTGAAGTTTATGCATGTGGTAATTCATGATGAATTGCCCATATGCATCAATCAAGGATTGTAGAATAACATCGTTCTACAGATCCAAGTCCAACTTCACATCAAGCTTCTCAAGCTCTTCCAAGTCCTTGATCATTGTCAGACAGTGATCTTGGACTGACTGCCCATCATGCATCTTAGCCTTAAAAAGTTATTTCGTGACTTGATATTTGGCTGCGCAACTCTGTTCACCAAATATCTCCTGCAGGTGAGCCAACATTTGGCGAGCAGTCTTGATATCTTCATGTTGGCACTGGAGCTCATCAGACATTGAGCCCAACATGTAATATCTGGCCTTATTATCTTCGTCTATCCACTTTTCCAGAGACGCTCTCTGTTCAATTGATGGACGGGCTGGTAAGGTGGGAGGGTCCTGATCTAGTACATGGGTTAACTTCTTGGAATCCAAAACTATTTTATAGTTCTTGAGCCAATCTTTATAATTGGATCCAGTCAGTCTATGTGTGTCCAGGATACGTGCCAATGGGTTGGACGCAGACATTTTCCTATAGAGAGTCAAAGATTCTAGTTAGATATTATAATTTTGACTTGACCAATTTGTTTAGGGATTTTATTTTTAAATAAATTAGCTCCCACTATTTTGTCGGATCCCTACACTCCCTCTATAGAGATACAAAAATCTCCACGATTAATGATTTCTAGTGGGTGGTGCGGTCTCACCAACTGACTCATCACCTCACCTAACAGTTATTGGTGATGGGTTAGCCAATGAGTGAACAACTCTTGTTCAATGATTCTCTAATCATGGTGCACCCAAACTTGGTCTCTAATTCATGAATCTCACCGTATGCGAAATATTGATCCACTCCTTAGTTAAGTCAGACCCACCATTTGCATAGACTGGGTTCCTAATTGAGTCTCTCACCGTATCCAGAATATTGAGCCCAACTCATCCTCCAGCCCACAGCATCCAATGCCTAATAGACATGGTTGCGTCTTTCCGGTGCAACTGAGCCACTGTATTCAGCCGAGAACAATCAACCCCGGAAAGGGCCCGCACGTCTACAATGGTGGAAGACCTCAGACTTAATCTTTTCTTAGGAAGAATTGATTCAGGTCTCATTAAACTAGACTTGGCTTAGTCATAACAATTATGACTAACCTAGTGGCATGGGTTAGCTCGGATTATTGACCACCTCAGATCAGAACTGTGTCAATAGATATGGCCAGGTAAGTGAGACCGATGGAAGGAATATGCCATTAACTCGTACAAGAACGCATTCAGGTCGAGTAGCTTCCAATTAAAAATTAGTCGGTCGTATGTGCCAAACTTACCTTAGACACCAAATTATTGAGCCAGAATCAATTGGGTTAGCCTACAATCCAGACTCTAACCTCTGAGCCTAATTAGGTCTTGCTTGATTGTGACTCGATCTTGACCCAGACTTAATCCTATTAGGCTGGTCAATTTAAGCATTGTTGATCCCATCTAACCAACTCTTGATTCGGTTTGATCAATCGCTTAGACCTAATTGAGCTACCCAAGCCCAAACCCAATATTATGAATATGTCTTAGATATGAAATTCTCAATTTTAGACCTAATTGATATTCCATAATCTTAATTTTTAATTAAGTAGGGTTCATAAACAAAATATGCACAATAAATCCTAGAATTTTAGGATCTAGGTTTTGCAGAAAGTAAGTTTTAGATTTTTGATTAAGGACGAACATGCAGCACCCCTACACATCATAAGAACATCCCATCGAATGGAAAGAGAGGGCTTTTAAACCCTTCTTCATTCTTATGACCGGACGGCCAAGAGGAATGCCTTAATCAGGAACATGCAATACTACAAAACAGTTTTAGATCTATATCATATATCTCATATATAAATTAGATCTAATCATGGCATATTTTGCATACATCTCATGTATCAAATCATGCATATTTTCAGATCTAAATTATCTCATAATAATCTAAAAAATTAGATTTAAATTAATTTAATTAAAATAAATTTTAATCTAGATAATTATGTAGAACTATTCTACAACTAGTCTAGACATGCATCAATCATATCTCATATGATGTTTAAAATTAAATAATTTTATTTGCTATTTTTTAGATATTATTATAACCATTATAATATCAAAAAATAGTAAATAAATAGATCTAAAATATGATTTAATCAAATTAAATTAAAAATATGCAAGACTATTCTATAGAACTATTCTATTTTAGAACTAGTCATGCATATTTTCTAATCTTAGATCCTAATCATTTAATTTTAATTTTTTCTGATTTCAGATCTGATCACATCTCATGTGGTATCTAAAATTATTTATTTTTTGATTAAAATAAATTTAAAATTAGATCTAAACACTTTTAGAACCTTGGCTCTGATACCAACTGAAGGGAAATCCTGATTTTTCGGTCCAGATTCGTTCAGGTCTGATTAGATTAAGAGATATATTTCAAAAATTTTTCTCTTGGTCTCAATCAGATCTTGATATATTTCAGATCTAATTATTATTATTTTAAAAATCAAAATAAAATTAGATAAATTAAATCAGATTTAACTTATCTTGATATGGGTAATCCTATTACCCGTTGATGATCCTGTATGCAGCGGAAGGTTCTGGATCTAGCCACGCAAGTGTCTGGCCTCTACCAATATTCACTCAGGCTAGATCTAGAGATCCATGGCCATGGTATAGTGAAATAATAGAAAGTGTTTCTATTTAGATTTTCACATTGGACTCGAATCGAATGATTACATCATATGACAGAGACTAGGGTTTGACGAGTTCACCTTAACCCTAATCTGATCGGGGCTCAAGATAGAAGAACTGAATCACACAGGTAGCTGCACCAAGAGGTTCGCATTCAGCTCTGATGGATTGCCACCATATACTGCTAGGTGTCACTGGTGGATTTTGGGAGCAATTAGAATGATTTAGATGATCGATCATTCTAGCTGTTCGAATCAGAAAAGTTCTGATCCATCGAAAGGAGTTTCGATGATGTCTATGATAGAGATCATGACATATCCCATTACCATACAGAACTGAATCTAACTGGGTCACACAAACAAGGGTTTGAATCTGGTGATCATCAATTGAACTGATCTAGTTCAATTGATCTGAATGAGATTCAATTAGGTTCAAGGAAATCGTGCTAGCACTCGATTGAACCTAACGTTCTTCTTTTACTATCATAAATAAGTTGTCCTGACTGAGCCAAAGGAGTTTGTGCTCAATCAGAGGCCTTCATATGGTCTGACTGGAGGTTGTCCAAGTCAGAATAGGTTGTCTTTTTTGTAAGACATTACCTGCCATTTTTGGTCACCTGCCATTTCTTGTTCTTTGACTTTGGTCAAAAGTCTACCTTTGACTGGTCAAACATTGACCATTGACCCTTTGACTTTTGACCACATGTCATGCACCTATTGGAGAGCTGGTGGGGGCCTGTCCCCCTGCCAGAACCTGGCAAGGAGAAGGGCGCACGCCAAGGGTGGCGTGAGCCCAAGTAGGAGGCGCCTAGGAGTCCTTGTTGGACAAGGACTCCACCTCCCTTTTGGATTCCAATCAGAGTTCTACTAAGAATCCAGTTTGACTGGTCTTAGGCACCCTCTAAGGAGGAATCCAGGGGTCTCTATTCCAACCAATCAGATTTAGATCTGATTTCACAAAGGGTTGTGATTGGTTGAGAGGAAGAGGAGTTGGATCACAAGAGGTCTATAAATAAGACCCTGCGCCCAACCCTAATGGCTAATGCAATTCAATTGAGAAACCCCACGCCCCAAGGCTGCCTCTCCCCTCCTTCTCCATGCCATAGTCTCTTCTCCCCTTGCTCTCCACGTCCAAAAGAGTTTTGGACTTAGGTTGGTGCGATTCAGATCAAGGAAAGGCGATCAAAAGCAAGAAGGCTGCGCTGCTGCAAAAGGACGACTGCAGATCTTCAAAAGAGTTTTGAAGATCCTCCAGATCAGATCCAGATCTGATTTTTGGAGGTGTGATAGAGAAGAAGAGGATCTCCAGATCCAACCCAAGTGGATACCGGTAGAGGCCAGGCGCTTGCGTGGCTAGATCCAGAACCTTCCGCTGCAATCAGGATCATCTACAGGGTAATAGGATTACCCAAATCAGGTAAATTAAATTTGATTTAATTTATCTTGTTTTATTTTATTTATTAAAATAATAAGAATCAGATCTAAAATATATCAAGATCTGATTGAGATCAAGAGAAAATTTTTGAAATATATCTCTTGATCTGATCAGATCTGGACGAACCTGGATCGGGAAATCAGGATTTCCCTTCAACTGGCATCAGAGCCATGGTTCTAAATTGTTTAGATCTGATTTTAATTTTATTTTAATTAGAAAATAAAGTGATTTCAGATATCACATGAGATGTGATTAGATCTGAAATCAAAAAAATTAAAATTAAATAATTTGGATCTAAGAACATGAAAATATGCATGACTAGTTCTAGAATAGAATAGTTCTATAGAATAGTTTTGCATGTCTTTGATTTAATCTGATTAAATCATATTTTAGATCTTCTTATTTACTATTTTCTGATATTATAAGTGTTATAATAACATCTGATAAATAGCAAATAAAAATTATTTAATTTTAAATATCATATGAGATATGATTGATGCATGTCTAGACTAGTTGTAGAATAGTTCTACATAATTGTCTAGATTAGAATTTATTTTGATTAGATCAATTTAAATCTAATTTTTCAGATTATTATGAGATAATTTAGATCTGAAAACATGCATGATTTGATACATGAGATGTATGCAAAATATGCCTTGATTAGATCTAAATTTGTATATGAGATATATGATATAGATCTATAACTATTTTGTAGATTTACATGTTCCTGATTAAGGCATTCCTCTTGGCCGTCCGGTCATAAGAACGAAGAAGGGTTTAAAGGCCCTCTCTTCCCATTCGATAGGGTGTTCTTATGACATGTAGGAGAGCTGCGTGTTCGTCCTTAATCAGAAACCCAAAACTTACTTTCTGCAAAACCCTAGATCCTGAAACCCTAAGATTTATTGTGCATATTTTATTTATGAATCCTACTTAATTAAGAATTAAGTTTATGAAATATTAATTAAGTTTATGAAATATTTATGAATCCTAAGATTTATTGAGCACAAACTCCTTTGGCTCAGTCAGGACAACTTATTTATGATAGTAAAAGAAGAACGTTAGGTTCAATCGAGTGCTAGCACGATTTCCTTGAACCTAATTGAATCTCATTCAGATCAATTGAACTAGATCAGTTCAATTGATGATCACCAGATTCAAACCCTTGTTTGTGTGACCCAGTTAGGTTCAGTTCTGTATGGTAATGGGATATGTCATGATCTCTATCATAGACATCATCGAAACTCCTTTCGATGGATCAGAACTCTTCTGATTCGAAGAGCTAGAATGATCGATCATCTAAATCATTCTAATTGCTCCCAAAATCCACCAATGACACCTAGCAGTATATGGTGGCAACCCATCAGAGCTGAATGCGAACCTCTTGGTGCAGCTACCTATGTGATTCAGTTCTTCTATCTTGAGCCCCGATCAGATTAGGGTTAAGGTGAACTCGTCAAACCCTAGTCTCTGTCATATGATGTAATCATTCGATTCGAGTCCAATGTGAAAATCTAAATAGAAACTCTTTCTATTATTTCACTCTACCATGGCCATGGATTTCTGGACTTGATTCTCATGATCATCATAGGGCTACTCCTCTACCACCGAGGTAGATAGATTCCATCTTGATGCAATCCAGTTCCTACAATGAACATGCTATAGCCAACATACACCTCAGGGTTCCATATGGCTAGGAGACCGAGTAATGGTGTAGTCAAACTATAACACCCTCAAGGTGAACTGTCGATGCATCTCAGGTCAAAGAACCAGACACACTACTGCAGCATCGAGTCAGTCATTGATGAGAAGGTAGACTTCCTAATGACTACTCGAGGTGGTCACGCTCAGTGCCCTCGTTCTCTAACGAGTACCTATACTCTCGCTCTGGTGTCTCCACACCGTAGACTCAAGACTCATCTACTAAAGAGAAGCGATCGTACACCAACCTTCCGGATCAATCACCATCCTCGTGATGATCCTATGGTCGGGAGCTATTTATGAGTTAATAATGATTATTCATGTCTTAAATTTTTAACTCTTGAAAATATGAATTATCATTACCATTAACTCAAAGGATGTATCACAGACACTAAATACACATGTGTGATAGAAAATAACCCATTTCATTAATTATAGTCAAAATTACAATTTTGCCCCTAGAAGTGTATTACAAGTGTCAGCCAATTCTGGCTTCTAGGGCACATATATCTAACATCTACCAATATTCACTCAGGCTAGATCTGGAGATCCTCTTCTTCTCTATCACATCTCCAAAAATCAGATCTGGATCTGATCTGGAGGATCTTCAAAACTCCTTTTGAAGATCAGCAGTCGACCTTTGCAACAGCGCAGCCTTCTAGGTTTTACTCACCTTTCTCTTGTCTAGATTGCACCAACCAAGGTCCAAAACCCTTTTGGACCTGGAGAGAAGAGGTAGAAGGTGGTTTGGCATGGAGGAAGAGGGGAGAGGCAGCCTTGGGGCATGGGGAATTATGATTCCTTTCAATCACTTTCAATCACAATCTAGGTTGGGCGTAGGGTCTTATTTATAGACTGTCTGTGATCCAACTTCTCTTCTTCCCAACCAATCATAACTCTTTGTAAAATCAGATTTAAATTTGATTGGTGGGAATAGAGTCCCCTGGATTTCTCCTTAGAGGGCGCCTAAGACCAGTCAAAGTTGGTTCTTAGGAGAACTCTAATTGGAATCCAAAAAGGAGATGGAGTCCCTGTCCAACAGGGACTCCTAGGCGTCTCCAACTTGGGCACACGCCTAGGGTGGCGTGCGTCCTCCTCCTTGCTAGGTTCTGGCAGGGGGACAAGCCCCCACCAGCTCTCCAATAGGTGCATGACATGTGGTCAAAAGTCAAAGTGTCAATGGTCAACATTTGACCAGTCAAAGGTAGACTTTTGACCAAAGTCAAAGAACAAGAAATGGCAGGTGACCAAAAATGGCAGGTAATGTCTTACAAAATAAGACAACCTTTTCTGACTTGGACAACCTCCAGTCAAACCATATGAAGGCCTCTGATTGAGCACAAACTCCTTTGGCTCAGGCAGGACAACTTATTTATGATAGTAAAAGAAGAACGTTAGGTTCAATCGAGTGCTAGCATGATTTCCTTGAACCTAATTGAATCTCATTCAGATCAATTGAACTGGATCAGTTCAATTGATGATCACCAGATTCAAACCCTTGTTTGTGTGACCCAGTTAGGTTCAGTTCTGTATAGTAATGGGATATGTCATGATCTCTATCATCGACATCATCGAAACTCCTTTCGATGGATCAGAACTCTTCTGATTCGAACAGCTAGAATGATCGATCATCTAAATCATTCTAATTGCTCCCAAAATCCACCAGTGACACCTAGCAGTATATGGTGGCAACCCATCAGAGCTGAATGTGAACCTCTTGGTGCAGCTACCTGTGTGATTAAGTTCTTCTATCTTGAGCCCCGATCAGATTAGGGTTAAGGTAAACTCGTCAAACCCTAATTTCTGTCATATGATGTAATCATTCGATTCGAGTCCGATGTGAAAATCTAAATAGAAACTCTTTCTATTATTTCACTCTACCATGGCCATGGACTTCTAGACTTGATTCTCATGATTATCATAGGGCTGCTCCTCTACCACCGAGGTAGATAGATTCCATCTTGATGCCATCCAGTTCCTACAATGAACATGCTATAGCCAACATACACCTCAGGGATTCCATATGGCTAGGAGACCGAGTAATGGTGTAGTCAAACTATAACACCCTCAAGGTGAACTGCCGATGCACCTCAGGTCAAAGAACCAGACACACTACTGCAGCATCGAGTCAGTCATTGACGAGAAGGTAGACTCCCTAATGACTACTCGAGGTGGTCACGCTCAGTGCCCTCGTTCTCTAACGAGTACCTGTACTCTCACTCTGGTGTCTCCACACCGTAGACTCAAGACTCATCTACTAAAGAGAAGCGATTATACACCAACCTTCCGGATCAATCACCATCCTCGTGATGATCCTATGGTCGGGAGCATTTTATGAGTTAACAATGATTATTCATGTCTTAAATTTTCAACTCTTGAAAATATGAATTATCATTACCATTAACTCAAAGGATGTATCACAGACACTAAATACACATATGTGATAGAAAATAACCTATTTTATTTATTATAGTTAAAATTATAATTTTGCCCCTAGAAGTGTATTACAAGTGTCAGCCAATTCTGGCTTCTAGGGCACATATATCTAACACTAAACACATGTGCGACTCCAAAGGCTACAACAAAAATCAATCACAGTGTTCTCAACCCATGCGAAGGTAAGAGATTTGATATCTTCTCTCACCTAGATGCGATCTAAGATTTAGATCTAAAATTATTCTAGATCTAGGGTATTGATTTGATCAATACCAAACTATTTATTTTTAGATATAAGAATGCATTATGACATGTTATAGATCCTATATGTAGGGTTTAGTAATTAGATTACATGCATATGTAGATTAAATGGTTCAATTTATAACTTCCACTGTGTTATATTTCAAAAAAAAATTAAAATTCATGCATGAAACCCTGCATATTTTCTATCAGTGGTATTAAAGCATCTAGATTCTATTATAATATTATCATATTTATATTAAATTAAATCTAAAAAATAAAACTCTAAAGATTGCACATATTGCTATAAGGTTGTCCTGCTATAAGGTTTATCTCTTATAGTGGAGAGATTATCCTAGTATGTGCTAATTTATTCTTGAATCATGAGTAATTTAGATATGATCTAAATAATTTTATGATTTATTTTTTAATTTTAAATCTAAAATTAAATAGATGTTAGATTTATTTTAGATTATTTAGATTAGATCTAAATAATATCGGGTTGCACATATTGCTATAAGATTGTCCTGCTATAAAGTTTATCCCTTACAATGGAGAGATTATCCTAGTATATACTGATCCAAATAATCTAAATCATAAATATGTTAGAAGAGATCTAAAGTAATTTATGATTTATTTTTAGATTTTAAATTTAATTTTAAATAATTTATGATCTGATCCATATGATGTGTTTTGTGTTTAGATCTAGATCCTCTTATTGCATATGTTGATATATAATTTTTGTTTTGAATTTAGAATGTATATAATATATTTATTTTATAGAATTTAAATTAAGAACTTACTTTCTACAAAATCCTAGATTCAAAATCCTAGGATATGATTGAAATATTAAAACAAATCAGATTTAAAACCATATATTGAATATGATTCAATGTAAACTGTTTATAATTTGAAAATGTTTCAAATAATCAAATCAAAAATTAGTTCTGAGGTTCCATAAACCCAAACCCATATGCTTTGAACTTAATTGAGAATTAAGTGATTGTTTAGGATCTAGGTTTGTGATTTGAAGATCCTAAGATAATTTTATAAAACATGGGTTAAAGGATAATGTGTTAGCTTTGATCAGGTCCTTAACTGGGTTAGACCTAGGGTTAGATTAAATATGAACTAAGTTAAGAAATTGATCAAACCTAATTAATAGTTAATTAGGATTAGATCATTTCTAAAGATCACTTCAATAGTTGTAGTTGATCAAAGTCCATACATCTAACAAATGGATACTGATCGTGGCTTAGTGGTGAAGCTCGAGTCTTTAGATAGACCAAATCAAAACTGATAAATCAATTAGTGTCTAAGGTAAGTCTGGCATTCCTAGACTGATAGTTTCTAATTGGTAGCCCACTTACATGACCATTTTTTATGATATCTAAGACAAGCCTTAACAGACCCTCTCACCGATCTCACTTATTTGGCCAATGTGATTAATTAGATCTTGATTAGGTTGCTCATTGATTCGTGCTAACCCATGTCACATAGAAAATCAGTGAGATTGATTTTATTTAATGAGACTGATCTAGGTGCCCATGGACCGATATTAATCCTAGTCCTTATTAAAGACTTGAGAAGTCAGTGGGAGGACTTGACTTGGTGAAGTCAGTGGGAGCAAATTGGTCCATATCCTTTCTATCCTTAAATCACTAATAATTTAAATCTTCTAAAATGATTAGATCTTAAAATGATAAAGTTATGGGAATAACTAAGTCATAGCCTCTCATTAAGTTGGATGATAATGGATCCATTAACTCAATAATCATTGGAGGCCCAAAGGCCTGGTGCTTATTGACTAATGGAATTATCATTCATAATATGATAACTTGAAAGTGTCTCTCTAATGGTGGTTAGGTTGGCCAACCAAAGTTGGACTTAATCATTCATTGGTTAGATGCACCAAGTATAGTCATGTTAATGGTTGCCTATTGATTAGATTTCTAGGACAAAATTAAATTACTAGAAGTTGTTTGGAGAAGCAATTGATTAATGAACCTACCCTGTAGGGTTTGGTGTACAGGAAGAAAGCATGGATTTCAAAGCAAAATTATAAAATCATAAAGCCAAACCCAAATCCTAGGACCATCTTATTAGAATTTAAATAATATAATATGCATTCATAACATATAAGAGGGTATTGGTACATAACTCAATTGCTAAACCCTAATTTGACTCTGATTGCTGGCAACAGTCCGTCAGGATTTCCACAAGGTGCCCACATGTTCACCCTTCAATGTTGATCCACACAGGGATTTGATCAAGACACCAGCACCTCTAATTAATTTAATTAAAATTCTTATGATAAGAATTTTAATTATTTGGGCAGAACCATCCTTAGCCTTTAATGTCACCCTCCTAGCCTTTTTCCTTGCCTTCCTTTCTTTTTCCTTGTCTTCCTAATTTTTCTTCCTAATCTCTTTGTCTTAAGGAAGACTTCTTGTCCTTATTAGGATCTTGTCTAGACAAGAGAAGGAAAGAAACAAAATTGGACAATAAGGAACTCTTGTAAGAAAGAAGGAGGAATTTTCTGATGCTTTGGACTCTCGGTGCGCACCCCTATTTATAATGTACGTAGGAGTGCCATCTTAATTTCTCATGCCCTTTCCACATCAACATCTCATGCCCCATCATCATATCTCACGTCCATCTAAATTTTGCACTATTTAAAATTACGTAGACTTAGTCCAAGAGGTGCCTTAAAGCAGAAGGACTCTTCGAACTAATTCTACGTAAGTTTTATGAAGAGTCGCAATAATTCATTCAAGTGGCGCCATTAATCTCCACCATTTGATCAGAGATGTAGACCATCCAATGGCCTAAAAATGGGATGCCATTCATGGAGGTGTGGAGATAAGAGTGTAAAAGTCAAAGCCCCATGGGTTTTGACTTGGTCCAAGGGGCGCCAAGGTAGAGTGGGTGGCAAGGAGTCCTCCTTATCCGATTTTTCAGATAGATTACGCAGGAGTTTAAGAAGCAGAAGGACTCTCCTCTATGCCTCATAATCTAAAAATTACATAACAACATTTACGTAAAACTAAAGATGGAAAAGTCAAAGGAAGTTGGTGCCAACCATCTATGCGCTAAGAAGTCCCTAGTGCATGAAACACCTTTCCACGTGCAAGAGAGAGAGTCTCTGGCATGTGGGACTCAGGTAAGTGGCACCCAAAACTAGGATAATAAACTTAGGCTTCACCCAATTCAAGACCAAATCAGATTTGGCTCAAATCAGATCAAAATTAGTCCAAATCAGAACTCGATTCGAATCTGGGTGCTAGGGTTTGCAACATGTGCTAACATGTTCAACTTGCAAACATGGTCTAATCCAAATAGACGCTTGATCAATTTTTTTTGTGTGTGATCCATTGAGTTCTATATTTAGCTAGTAGTGGATCCAGATGCGATTTAACCTAATTTGGTTAAAACTCAATCAAAATAATTTAGGTCAAAACTAGCTAATCTGATTTGACCAATTAGAATACTTTCTAATTAATGATCAAATTAAACTCTTTAATTTGATTGAACCTATAAGACAAGATTGATGTCTGGAAACATATCATGTCTATCCAAAAGATATACAATTTTGGTGGAAATACTAAAAATATCCTTCGGTGGAAAGTTACCATGCAATAGGATCCTTCGATCATCCTGCATCCCGATTATGACTCTAGGTATGGAAATATGTCAAATCTAATATCATATTCATATTTCTCTCAATCTTATGATGGTGATTCAATTAATGAAACATTAAAAACTATTTCTAATTTTCATCATACTTTGATCAAAGACTTCTTGAATCATCATTTGATTGAAGTAGGTAGGATGCGATCTCCTCTTACCAGGAGTGATCGATTCCATGTTGACCTACTCACAACCTACATATATAATCCACCATATCCAGATCATCCCATACATGACTGAGTCATGAATGAGTATGAATCAAAATATGGATTCATATATATAAGGTTCTATGGTAGTCTTAGGTCAAAGGACTACATGCATAACTCCCACTATGAGAACCATTTATTGACATGTAGATAAGACTCCATTAGATGTTCTTGACTTGGATCAATTCAGTGAACTCATTCTCTAATAAGCACCCATATCCTTGTATTAGTGTCGCACACAAGTGATTGTGAGATCAATCATCCTCTCCATCAAGCATATAAAGGATGTGCTAGTCTTATTGGAAACATTGATCCCCAACTCAATGTTCTATCGACTAGAAATATTTAAATTAGGGTTTTAAGGTTTTAGGTCTCATTGATATGATTTCATCATAATCCTAAAAACATAACCCTAATTTATGGGGTTCATCATAATCTTAAATAAAGATGCAGCATATGATGAAATAAATGTCTTTATTTATTTGAAAAATATCATTACATGAGTTTGGAAGATAAAGAATTGCCCATCAAAATACAAATTCTGATTGACTTGAGGGCATATTCCTTTCAATCTCCCACTTGCACTAAAGCCAATTGCCTTTATATTTTAATCCCATACATTTAAGGTGGCGATCGAACCACTACTATAGTAAAGCCTTAGTGAATGGATCTGCTATATTGTTCTTTGCATCTACTCGTTCGATGACAATATCTTGTCTTTCAATAATTTCACGAACGAGATGGAAGCATCTTAGAATGTACTTAGATTTATGATGAGACCTTGATTCTTTTGCTTAAGCAACTGCTCTAGTATTATCACAGTAAAGTGGTACTTCATTCTCAATTTCAGGAACAACATCCAATTCCGTGATGAACTTTTTCATCCAGATAGCTTTCTTGGCGGTTTCACTTGTAGCTATGTATTCTTCCTCCATGGTTGAGTCAGCTACAGTTGGCTGCTTGGTACTCTTCCAACTCACTATTTTTATTTAGAGTAAAGACATATCCTAAAATGGATTTGCTATCATCTAGGTCTGATTGAAAACTAGAGTCAGAATATGCTTCTAGTTTAAGATCAGATCCTCCATATATAAGAAAAATATCCTTAGTCCTTCTCAAGTACTTAAGAATATTCTTCACAGCTTTCCAATGATCCTCTTCTGGATCAGCCTAAAATCTACATGCAATGTCTAAGGCATAAGCAATATCAGGCCTGGTACATAACATAGCATCCATAATTGATCCTACAGTCGAAGCGTAAGGAATAGAACTCATTCTATTTCTCTCTTCAGGTGTCTTAGGAGACATCTTCTTAGAGAGATGTATGCCTTGACTCATGGGTAAATAACCTCTTTTACTCTCATCCATACTGAACCTTTTTAGTATTAAGTCAATGTACCTAAACTGGGATAAGCCTAGCATCCTCTTAGATCTATCTCTATAGATCTTTATTCCAAGTATATAGGATGCTTCTCTCAAGTCTTTTATGAAAAAATTATTTGATAGCCATAATTTGATCGATTGCAATATTGGGATACCATTTCCAATGAGGAGTATGTCATCTACATACAGAACCCAAAAAACTATGGCACTCCCACTTGTCTTCTTGTACATACAAGATTCATCCACATTTTTGATGAAGCCAAACTCTTTGATTATAACATCAAAGCAGATGTTCCAACTCCTTGATGCTTGTTTTAATCCATATATAGATCTTTTAAACTTGCATACCTGATTTGGTCTCTCATTTGAGACAAATTCCTCTGGTTGTACATGTAGACCTCCTCCTCTAGGAAACCATTAAAGAAGGCGGTCTTCACATCTATTTGCCATATTTCATCATTATGGTATGCTGCTATGGCAAGCATAATCCGAATAGATTTGAGCATGGCAATAGATGAAAATATTTCATCATAATCAATCTCCTGTTTTTATCTAAAATCCTTAGCTACCAATCTGGCTTTATAGATTTCAACTTGACCATCTGCTCTAATCTTTTTCTTAAAGATCCATTTGCACCCAATAGGGTTTACACCCTCGGGCGCATCCACCAAAGTCCTTACTTTGTTGGTGTATATTGAGTCCATTTCGGATTGTATGGCAGCCAGCCATTTGTATGAGTTCCTACTCATGACTGCTTTCATATAGGTCAGAGGTTCATCATTCTCAATGACTTGAGTTTCATTATTCTCAATAATGAACCCATATTTCATAGGTGCATATCGCACTCTATCAGATCTATGGATAGGAGTTGTGTATTCTGGTTCTTCTATATTTATGTATTTATTTGATTGAAAAATGTCTATTTGTTATTCTTGAACTTCACTAAGTTCAAAATTTCTTTCACTATCTCTTTCTAGGATAAACTCTTTCTTCATGAAAGTGGCATGCCTACTTACAAACTCTTTTTGTTTAGTGGGGTGGTAGAATAGATATCCCATACTATCTCTAGAATATCTGATAAATAGACATCTATCTGATCTAGCATCTAGCTTATGTCCAAAATTTTTTTTGACATATGCTGGACAATCCCATATCTTAGGATACTTAAGATTAGGTTTCTTACCTCTCCATATCTCATATGGAGTACTAGATACAGACTTAGAAGGTACTCTATTTAAAATATACACTGCAGTCTCTAGGGCATGACCCTAAAAGAAAATAGGTAATTATGTAAAGCACATCATGGACCATACTATATCTAATAAGGTACAATTTCTTCTTTTAGTTATTCCATTTAATTATGGCGTATAAGGAGGGATCTATTTAGAGAGAATGCCTTTTACTTTAACATTGGATAAGTATTCTCCTCCTTGATCAGATCGAAGGATTTTTATACTCTTTTTAGTTTGTTTCTCGACCATACTTTGATACTCTTTAAATTTATCAAAGACTTCAGATTTGTGTTTCATAAGATACACATATCCAAACCTTGATAAGTCATCAGTGAACGTTATAAAATAAGAGTATCCTCCTCTGGCCTGAGTTGTCATAGGACCACATACATCAAAATGTACAAGTCTTAATAACTTATTTATTCTTTCTCTATATCCACTAAATGGAGTCTTGGTCATTTTGCCCATGAGACATGATTCACAAGTTCCTAATGATTCATAATCATAAGATTCAAAGAACTTTTCTTTGTATAACTTGTTGATCTTGATCTCACTAATATGACCAAGTCGACAATGTCAAAGCAAAGTATTATTAATGTCTTCTCTCTTACATTTTCTATCAACATGAAAAATATTTTCATCCAAAAATTAAGTCAATAAGCCATTGTTAAAAATGCTAGAACAAATAATTTCATTAGAGTATTTAATCAACCAACCATTGCTCGTTACATCAAGACTATAACCTTATTTTAATAACAAGGGTACAGATACAATATTTCTAATAATCTTAGGCATATAATAATAATTTATCATCTCTAAGATCTTTTCAGAAGGTAACTTCAATATATTTGTCTCTATAGCTTCCATTTAGATGGACTCTGCTCCAGCATCATAGAGCTCAAAGTCATCTTTATTCAAACTCTTAATGCTCTGCAGCCCCTACAATGATTTGCAGATATGAAAACCACAGTTGGTATCCAATACTCAAGAGTTTGAAATGAAAAAAATTAATGACAAAATTATATGTATCTCATACATACCTTTTGGTGCAACACTTGCACTGGTCTTCATAGTTGTAAGGTAAGTCTTGTAATTCCTCTTTCAATGACCTGCTTTGCTACAGTGAAAATAGGTCATCTAATTGGAGGTCTTCTTCTCCTTCTTCCTCTTATTTATGCCACCTTTAGGGTTCAGCCTCCTCTTTGAACCCTTTTTACCTATCTTCTTCTTGAAGATCCTATCTACAAGAAGAAGAGAAGCCTTATCCTTCTTGATATGGCTCTCTACTATTTTTAACATATTTAATAGCTTTGCTAGGGTAGTATTTAGTTTGTTCATGTGATAGTTTACAACAAACTGAGAAAATGATTTTGAAAATGATTGTAGGGTCAGATCTTGACTTAACTCCCCATCCATAACAAGACCTAATTGACTTAATCAAGTGATTAGGTTAATTACCATTAGAACATGATTTTGTATGAATGTTTCTTCTACCATCTTTGTATGAAATAACTACTTAGATATCTCATATCTAATAGTCTTACTCTGCTCTCCATAAAGCTCTTTTAAATTGAGCAATATGGACTGAGTATCTATGTCATCATGCTGCCTTTATAACTCGTTACTCATGGAGGCCAGTATGATGCATTTGATAGTAAGAGAATCATTTTGCCACTTTTTATAAGCAGCTTTTTCTTCATTTGTAGCATCTTTTTTTAATTTCTTAGGATCAAGGGATTCGAGGATATAGGAGAGATTCTCCTGATTGAGTACTATTTTAAGGTTTCTCAACCAATCCACATAATTGGATCCGGTCAATTTATTTGAATCCAAAATTGAACATAGTGAAAGTGAAGAAGCCATTTAATCTACATAATAAAGAACATTACATAAGCAAATAACTCATGATGATAAACATAATTAAATTAGGACTTTAATTTAATTGTGTCTCCCACTATTTTATTAAAAATCATATCCCTCTAATATGATAGTCGAGAAATCCTAATTGATTTTTTTAGTGGGATTGAGATCCTAATTTCTTATAAAAGATCTTGTGTTAGCACAACAAACCTTTTATAAGTTCAAAGGTAGAAAATTCTTTTCTATTACATCTCATGCAATTCTCATTATAACCCTAACCTCTAAAATATTAATAGCCTTGTGTTAGCACAACAAACTATAATGTTTTAGTTAAGTAAGATCCTTCATTTCTATATATTCAAAATAAAATATAATTACTCTTGTGGTTACACAACAAAGCAGTATACCCAAAATACTGTAAGCATCTCAATGCACCAGATTAATATTATATCAGTCCCCATAATAGGTCTTGTAGTTACACAACAAACCTAATATGATTCATGACATAATAATGACCTAGCATGAAGGAAGGCCTTAATATAGTGAATATAACTCTAAGCACCCCAATTTAGAATTAAATTAATCTAATCAGCCAGGTAAGTAGAAGAGAGATGGGAGTCCCCCTGTTGCTTTCTTTAGATACTAATAAATTAATCAGATTAGACAACGAAATCAATTAGAAACCATATTTTCTTTACCAATCATGAACCACTTTCCTAGACACCGATTGATCAATTAGATATCTAGACTAGTTCTGCTATCAATTAATTGCACTACAACTTAATATAATTTTTTATAGAGGGCTTTACATGGTCTCTTGAATATTCTAATTTAAAATCATACCGAACACATGAATATATATTAATCATGATATATTACAAATATAATAGCATGTATAATCATTCTAGGACAACCATCATTACATAGTAAACTTATGCCATTATGTCAGGGCAACCTTTACAGAATGATTTATACATCATAATCTAATTATGATTAAACAAATATGATCTCATCATATAAATAACATGCTAAACAAATTAAATGTGAAAAAGTCAAAGCCCCATGGGTTTTGACTTGGTCCAAGGGGCGCCAAGGTAGAGTGGGTGGCAAGGAGTCCTCCTTATCCCATTTTCCAGATAGATTATGGAGGAGTTTAAGAAGCAGAAGGACTCTCCTCTGTGCCTCCTCATAATCTAAAATTTATGTAACAATATTTACATAAAACAAAAGATGGAAAAGTCAAAGGAAGTTTGCACCAACCATCTATGTGCCAAGAAGTCCCTAGTGCATGAAACACCTTCCCATGCATGAGAGAGAGAGTCTCTAGCATGTGGAACTCAAGTAAGTGGTGCCCAAAATTAGGTTAATAAACCTAGAATTCATCCAATTCAATATCAAATCTGATTTGGATCAAATTGGATCAAAATTAGTCTAAATTAGAACCCGATTTGAATTCGATTTGAATCAAGGTGCTAGGGTTTGCAGCATGTGCTAGCATATTCAACTTGCAAACATGGTCTAATCCAATTAGACCTTTGATTAATTTTCTTTATGTGTGATCCATTGGATTCCACATCTAGCCAGTAGTGGATCCGGATGCGATTTGACCTAATCTGGTTAAAACTCAACCAAAATGATTTAGGTCAAAACTAGCTAACCCAATTTGACCAATTAGAACACTTTCTAATTAACGATCAAATTAAACTCTTTAATTCAATTGAACCAACAAGATAAAATTGACGTCTAGCAACATATCATGTCTACCTAAAAGATATAGAATTTTGATGAAAATGCCAAAAATATCCTTCAGTGGAAAGTTATCGTGCAATAGGATCCTTCGATCATCCTGCATCCTGGATATGACTCTAGGTATGGAAGTATATCAAATCTAATATCATATTCATATTTCTCTCAATCTTATGATGATAATTCGATTAATGAAATATTAGAAACCATTTCTAATTTTTATCATGCTTTGATCAAAGACTTCTTGAATCATCATTTGATTGAAGTAGGTAAGATGCGATCTCCTCTTACAAAGAGTAATCGATTCCATGTTGACTTACTCACAACCTACATATATAATCCATTATATCTAGATCATCCCATACATGACTGAGTCATGAATGAGTATGAACCAAAATATAGATTCATATATATAAGATTCTATGGTAGTCTCAGATTGAAGGACTACATCCACAACTCCCACAATGAGAATCATCTATTGACATGTAGATAAGACTCCATTAGATATTCTCAATTTGGATCAATTCAATGAACTCATTCTCTAATAAGCACTTACATCCTTGTATTAGTGTCATACATAAGTAATTGTGAGATCAATCATCCTCTCCATCAAGCATACAAAGGATGTGCCAGTCTTACCAAAAATATTGATCTTCAACTCAATATTCCATCGACTAGAAATATTTAAATTAGGGTTTTAAGATTTTAGGTCTTACTGGTATGATTTCATCATAATCCTAAAACCATAGTCCTAATTTATGGGGTTCATCATAATCTTAAATAAAGATGCAGCATATGATAAAATAAATATCTTTATTTATTTAAAAAATATCATTACATGAGTTTGAAAGATAAAGAATAGCCCATCAAAATACAAATTTTAATTGGCTTGAGGGCATATTTCTTTCACCCATAGATGCACATGGGTTGGCCGACCAAAGTCGGGCTTGTGCGTAGTCTATATGAATTCTAGGACCTACTAAAAAATTAAAGTAATTTTTTGAATTAGAGATAGAGGCTACCAAGTCTAATAAAATAGTGGGAGAACCTTAAGACTAAAGTCCAAATCTTTAGGCTTAAAATAATTCATATTTATTGTTCCAAGAATTGATTTTAATGATTACAAAATATTTGAGCGAGATACTAATGATTTTGGCTTGGAAAAAGATTTATTGTATTTCAGAAGCAAAATCATAAATTTTATAAAATTAAAGAAAATATGTTTTGAAAGCCTCAACAATAAGTCTAGAAGATTTCTGATCTATTAGAGGTAGTTTTATAAATTGTGGATGCATAATTTAGAAGAAAATCAAGAAGAAAGATGATGAGAGGCAAAATCATAAATTTTATAAACTTAGAAAAAATCTATTTTAAAAGTTTAAACATAAACAAAAGATTTATGATCTATTGGAGGTAATTTCATATTTTTTGGATGTATATTTTGAGAGAAAATCAAGTTTGAAGAAATGTGTCGATCCTTGTCAAAGGGGCTGATTGGCACACCAAAGGGGACGACCTCTAGGTCATCCCCTATGCCAGGGATCGACCTCTGCTATTTCAAAGGCAAAAAATATAGAATAGTAGGTTTTTTAGATTTTCCGTCATAGAGGTCGATCCTTGTGAAGGGGACGACCTAGGGATCAACCCCTACGATGGAAAAAGTCCATAATGGCTATTTTTTGGTCCTTTTCAACTGCATTTAATGCTCCAAAATGGATCACTAATGGCTACAAATTGGATCTATTTTCTCTCTAGTCATCATAGAGGATATGAAGGCTTTCAAAAGGAAGGAACAAAAAAAGAGATTCAAGCATTTATTTTAGTCCTAAGCAAAAAGCCCTCTTCAAGCAAAGAAGCTTTCATTTTAAGTTCACTAACCCCTTAAAAGCTCATTCAAGTCTTCAACAACTTTGAGAAAAATAAAAAAAGCTTCTTCCTTAATTTTGTAAAAAGTTTTTGACATTTTATTTGCTCATTAAAGGGGCTAACTTTGTATTTCATTGTCATTAACTCTTATACTCTATTTTCATATTATTTTAAGTTTTGGAGGTTCCATAACTTGGGAAGGTCTCTCCAAAGCTTGAATCGAAGTATGTATGATTGGCTTGTATCCAAAAAGTAAGCATGCTAGCTCGGGATAGTTAGGGTTAGAGGTTTCTAATGGTGTATTCAGTTTGAATACGATTAGTAGATTTAAATTTCTAAGTAGGAGCTTGAAAAGTGGATATAGGTGAAAGATTAGCACTGAACCACTATAAATCTTGCTTGTTTGTGGTGTGCTTGCTCTCTCTCCATCTTTATTTTCTTAAATACTTGCTCTCTTACTATTTATCTTTTTATCTCACTTAAATCATCCATCACATACAACTTGCATAATATTACATAATCTTTGTGGTTCTAAATTAGCTTTAAAATTTTAAAAACCCAATTCACCCCCTCTCTTGGGTTGCATATCTAGGTAATAAGTGGTATTAGAGCAGGTGCTCTATTATTAGTTATTGATTTAACCATCAAGAGCTAAAGATCTTAGCAACCCAAAATAAAATCTTTTTTTAATGATGGATATTTTATAGATAAACTTCCATTATTTGATGGCTCAAATTTTACTTATTAAAAATTTAGGATAAAAATATTCATTCAAGCACATGACTATAATTTATGAAAAATTATAATCAATGGCCTACACACACCAATGCATCAATTCATGATAAAGAAATGATTCAAATGAATTCTAAAGCAATGAATTTACTTTATTGTTCGTTAGACATAAATATTTTTAATGTAATTTCTTCATGTAATTCAGCAAATCAAATATGGAAGAAATTAGAAACTACTTTTGAGGGAGTAAATCAAAGAGAAATATCAAGCTCTCAAGAAGAAAAGAAAACTCACCTCAACTCATGCCTCATGATGCATGAGGATGAAAAGAAGAAGAAAAGAAAAAAACAAAAGAAAAAGAAAGTATTGATTAAGCGGGAGCAAAGCAAAGAAGAGAAGAATGAGAAAGTGGAGGAATGTATAGAAAGTTGTTGTCTTATGGCTCAAAATGATGAGATATATCATGAACACTCTGAATTTACTTTTAATGAATTATATGAAGCCTTTAATGTTTTAATGGATGAATACAAAAAGATAAGACTATAGAATAAAGAACTTAAAAAATCTAATCTATCTTTGGTTGAAGAGAAAAATAAAATTTTGAGTGAAAAAGAAGATCTATTAAAAAATATAAAAAACATGGTCAAAGAAAAGAATGATTTCTTGAAATAAATTAATTCTCCAACTAAAGAAAAGAAAGAATTAATTAAATTTAAAAATTTATTAGTTGAAGAAAATGCTGAGCTTAAGAAGGAAAATGATATTTTAAAATCCTTCCTAAAAGAAAATGAGATAATTTCAAATGAGAAGTTAGTTTTAACTTAAGAAAATCTGAACCTAAGAATTGAAATTGCTAAGTCAAAATCTATAGTAGAAAAGTTCACTCTTAGCTCAAATAAACTTCAAATGATACTTAAAAATCAAAAGGCTATTTATGATAAAGCTGGTCTAGGCTATAATCCTCTTAAGAAATAAAATTTTTTGAAAAACATCTTTGTGAACTCATCAAGTAACAAGTTTTCAAATATTACTTGCTTTAATTATGAAAAAATAGGACATAAATCCTATACATATTTTTCTATTAAATCTGAAAATTCAAATGTGAAGAAGATTTGGGTTTCAAAAGGAACCATGAGCTCTGACCTTCATGGATCCAAGATGACTTGAGTACCAAAAATTAATAAATGATTTTGCAGGTGCACCAAGGATCCAATAGAATAAAATGAAAAAATACTTGCAGTTGGATGTCTTGGAAATGGACTTGGATGGGTGATGATATTGGTAAAATCTAAACTTTTCTCACATCATACCATTAATGTTTGTTTGATTAATTCTATTAATTTTAATGGTCTATCATTATGATTTTATATTATGATTACTTGCTTGAAATTCTTTTCATATGTTAGTAAGATTAGTATGATTGATTGATTTTGATGATTTGAATACTTTGATTTTAAAAAATCAATATGCTCTCCTCTAAGTATCATGTTATGATATGAATTGAAATTATCTTAAAATTCAATATAATATAATAGCTTCCGCATATCAGTTTTGTAATTAATAAATTTAAACTAAAAGATGCTTAATTAGATGCAAATGTTTTTGAATTACTGAACATACATGTAAAACTGATTTTTGGCATTCCCTCATAAGGTACTTAAATATTAAAATTTTTCAAAACTTTGCATGATCTAAGTACTTGAAGATAAAATATCTATTCATAAAACTCAAGTGCTTGATGTGTTGAATTACATTGCATATTAGCTTATCTCTAAGGATTTGGAATTTCATAGTTCAACCAAAACTCATAGAGCCTATATCTAGATTTTCTTTTACATGAGTTCCTTGACTTGATAATCTTACCCCCATGATTGATTAATTCTTCATCCCCCAATTTGATTGGAATATCCTTCTGGATCATCGATTTGTTTGCCTATTGATTCTTATTCAATTTGATTAAATTTTCTTGAATCAAAAACTACTTGAATTATTTTCTACTTTGAGGAGCCGACTCCCTGTTACCTTGGAGTCGACCTCTCTTTAAGAGCCGACTCTTGATTTAGCAAGAGTTAATTTTTTTTTTTGGGGATTAGTTCTCCTATTTGAAAATATCCAAGGCTTTATCTCTTCATTATTAATTTTCTCGAGCCATAATTTCTTTCAAATCCCTCTCCTACTAAAATCAGACCTTTCCTCTTCATTTCTATTCTAATCTTGTAGTCCTTGTTCTCCAATGGCACCTCGAAAGTATTTTGCCTAAAGGAAGAGAAAGTCTAGTTTTCAAAGTGAAAGGTGTGTAGACTAAGATAAATATTGATAGTATTGGACACATGCTACACATATATAGACCAGTAGAAGCACCCTGGATTATCTCAAGCAGCTATACATTTAAGATTTATATTTGATCAAGATGATGATTGAGGGTATTAAGGATATCAGCTCTCATGCTATAGCGGATGATGATGATGAGACTCCTACAGCAGAGTCTACTATAGTAAATATCAAGACAAGAAGCCTGCAGAGCAGCATGAACAAATAGAGACAGCTTCACTTTCATAGACCAACCATTCGGATACTAGCTCATGATTACCTGATAGCTTGGATGAGAATGCATTTATTGAAAGACTTGAAGGGAAAAACCCTATTTTTCGGGTCAGGTTTGTTCAGATCTGATTAGATCAAGAAAGATATTTCAAAAATTTCTTTCTTAGATCTAGATCAGATTTAAGACTTTTTAAATCTAATATTATTGATCTAATAAAAGAAAATAAAATAAAAATAAAGGATAAATTAAATCTAAGTTAATTTTACCTTGTAGCAGGTAATCAAATTATCCTGTGATGATCTTGATGTCTTCCTGAGGTTCTGGATCTAGCCACGCAAGTGCCTGACCTCTATCGGTATTCACTCAGATAGGATATGGAGATCTTTCCCTTCTTTATCACTTCTCCAAATATCAGATCTAGATCTAATCTGGAAGATCTTCAAAACTCCTTTTGAAGATCGGATGTCATCTTTTGTAGCAGTGTTGCCTTCTTCCTTTCTCGTCGCCTTTCTCTTGCTTGGATTGTACCAAACTGAAGCCCAAAGATTCCTGGGCATGGATAGGAGAGAGAGGACCTAAAGATGGCATGGAGGAGGGAGAGGAGCAGGCTTGTGGCATGGGCAATGGGCTAGAGATCGAGATCCTAGGCACAGACAGGGTTTATATAGACCCTACTGCTCCATGCAGTGCCATATCATCCCGGCCAATCATGGCATTTTATGGAATCAGATCTAAATCTATTTGGTTGGATGACATCATCTAATCCAATTAGATGAGAGTCCCTCTAAATCAACCTTAGATGGTGCCAAGATTGGTCAAAGACAAGTCTTTGGTGCCACCTAGGTAGAAACCCCGAAGCAACCAGGAGTCCCATCTATTTGAGACTCCAGGTGTCACTATCCATGGGCGCATGCCTCCCTAGGCATGCACCCTTTATCCTACTATCTTTTAGTAGGTGGACTGATCCAAAAGTTCTCTCCTATGATGGCTTGACATATGAGCAGATGTCTAAGTGTCAAAGGTCAACGTTTGACCAAATGTCCGAAATAGGATTTAGCAGGTGATAAAAAATGGTAGGTGTGGTCTCAAATTCATCTCATAAATTAAGACAATTTTTTTCTAACCTAGACAAGCTCCAATTAGACCAAGTAAAGATACCTGAGTGAGTCCAAACATATTTGGCTCAGTCAAGACAACTTTTAATGATAATTAAAGAAGAATATTAGGCTCAATCATGTGCTAGCACAATTTTCTTGAACCTAATTGAATCTAATTCAAATCAATTGACCTGAATTAGTCCAATTGATGATATCCAGATCCAAACTCTTGTTTGTGTGATCTAGTTAGGTTCAGTTTCGTATGATAATGAGATATGTCACGATCTCTATCATCGACATCATCGAAATACCTTTCGATGGATCAGAACTTTTTTGATTCAGACAACTAGTATGATTGATCATCTAAATCATTTTAATTGCTCTCAAAATCCATCAGTGACACCTAGCAGCATATGGTGGCAACCCATCAGAAGCTAAAAATGAATCTCTCAATGGTGCAGTTACCTGTGTGATTAAGTTCTTCTATCTTGAGCCCCGATCAGATTAGGGTTAAGGTGAACTCGTCAAACCCTAATTATCCATCATATGATTAATCATTTGATTCAAGTCCAATGTGAAAATCTTAATAGAAACTCTTTCTATTATTTCACTCTACCATGGCCATGGGCTTATGGACTTGATTCTCATGATCATCATAGGGCTACTCCTCATCTACCTGAGGTAGATAGATTTCCATCTTGGTGCAATCCAATTCCTACAATGAACATGCTATAGCCAACATACACCTCAGGAATTCTGAATGGCTAGGAGATCGAGTTATGGTGTAGTCAAACTATAACACCCTCAAGATGAACTGTCGATGCACCTCAGGTCAAAGAACCAGACACATAACTACAGCTTCGAGCCAGTCATCGATGAGAAGGTAGACTTCCTAATGACTACTCGAGGTGGTCACGCTCAGTGCCCTCATTCTTCTAACGAGTATCTGTACTCTCGCTCTGGTGTCTCTATACCATAGACTCAAGACTCATCTACTATAAAGAAGTGATTGTATACCAACCTTTTGAATCAATCATCATCCTCATGATGATCCTACGGTCAGGAGCATTTTATGAGTTAATAATGAAAATTCATGTCTTAAATTTTCAACTCTTGAAAATATGAATTATCATTACCATTAACTCAAGGGATGTATCACAGACACTAAATACACATTGTGATAGAAAAATAATCCATTTTATTATTTATAGTCAAAATTATAATTTTGCCCTTAGAAGTGTATTACAAGTGTCAGCCAATTCTGGCTTCTAGGGCACACATATCTAACAAACTCCCACTTGACCTAAAGCCAATTGGCTACAAATCTAAGTCCCATCTTCTCAAGGTGGGCTTCGATCTTCTGCTGGCCCAATGGCTTTGTAAGTGGGTCTGCCGCATTATCTGTGGAGTTGACTCTTTTGACCTCAATGTATCCCTTCTCAAGGTAATTGCAGATAAGGTGGTATCGCCTGCTCGATGTGTCTGGAATTTTTGGTGAGACCTTGGCTCCTTAGCAAGGGCTATGGCGCCATTATTGTCGCAGTATAGAGGAATGGCATCTGATGGCATCACTCCGATCTCTGTGGTGAACTTTTTGTACTAGAATGCCTCCTTCGTAGCTTCTGATGCAGCGATATATTTCTGCTTCCATGGTGGAATCTGCTATTCACTGTCTGTTTGAAACTCTTTCAATTGACAGCACCACCATTACACACAAATAGATTCCTAGATGTCGACTTTCGATCATCTCTATCGGACATAAAATCCGAGTCTGTATACCCCTAGACTTGGAGTTCTCCATTACCAAAGATCAACAACATATCCTTAGTTCTTCTTAAGTACTTAAGGATACATTTCACAGAAGTCCAATGTTCTTCACCTGGATTCGACTGATATTTGCTTCGTGACACTCATAGCATGGGCTATATCAGGTCGTGTACATAACATGGCATACATGAGGCTCCCTATTGTAGAAGCATAAGGGATCTTGTTCATGCATTCTATTTCCTCAGGTGTGCTAGGGCACATCTTCTTGGAAGAGATGAATGCCATGTCTGAAGGGATACCAAACCCCTCTTAGAGTTTTTCATACTAAACCTCTTTAGCACCTTCCTCTATGTACATCTTCCATGAAAGTCCTAGCATCCTATTGGGTCTATCTCTATAGATTTTAATTCCAAGAATAAAGGATGCTTCTCCTAGGATCTTTCTTGGAGAATTCTTTAGATAACCACATTTTAACCATGGTCAACATAGGAATATCATTTTCCAATAAGGAGGATATCATCCACGTACAAGTACGAGGAAGACAATAGCGCTCCCACTGACCTTTCTGAAAATCATGGTTCCTCCTCATTTTTGATGAAACCAAAATAATTTGATCACATCATTAAAACGAGTATTCCTAGCTCTGAGATGCTTGCTTAAGTCCATATATGGACCTTTGCAGCTTGCATACCTTTGTGATCAGTATCACTGGATGTGAAACCTAGCGGCTGTTCCATATAGATATCTTTCCTCAAGATATCCATTTAAGAATACCATTTTCATGTCCATTTGCCATATTTCATAATCGAAATAGGCTGCAATAGCAAGCAATGTGCGGAATGGATTTTAAGCATAGCTATTGGCAAAAAGGTATCCTGATAGTCAATGCCTTTTATGCTGACTATAACCTTTTGCCACTAATCTAGCTTTGAATGTCTCTACATTCTCATCTGCACCAATCTTTCTCTTGTAGATCCATTTACACCCAATAGGTACTATACCTTCTGGTGGATCTACCAAGGTCCAGACTTGGTTTGAGTGCATCGAGTCAATTTCTGACTTCATTGCCTCTAACCATTTCTCGAAGTCGATATCTGATATCGCCTCGTTATAGGTTTTGGGATCATCACCATGAACTCCATTACCTACGAGGAACATTTTCTCTACTTCCTCTGAAATAGTACCTAAGTACCTCTTAGGAGGATGGAAAACTCTTTCCGATCTTCGAGGTGGAGGAGGTAGTGATTGTATTGGCTTCAACCTGATTTGGTTCCAAAGGATCCTTAGCTCTTTGCTCTTGGGAGACTTTCTTCATCTAGCTTGATCTGCTTTCCAATGCCGCCATCTTGAATAAACTATTTTTCAAGAAAGATGGCATATCGACTCACAATCACATTGTGATCTTCTGGAATGTAGAAATAATATCCTAATGACTCTTTAGGATATCCTATGAATCGAGCTCTAAAGGACCTAAAGTCTAACTTGTCCGCTTGTTGTCTTTTGACATGAGTCAGAACAACCCCAAATTCTGAGATGACTCAGACTTGGTTTCTTACCATGCCATATCTCATACGGTGTGGTAGGAATGATTTTAGAAGGAACCCTATTCAGTAAATATATAGTAGTTAACAAACTGTATCTCCAAAGAAAATCAGGAAGGTCTGTGAAGCTCATCATGGATCGGACCATATCTAATAAAGTTTGATTTTCTCATTCTAAAATTTTGTTAAGTTGAGGTATTCCAGATGGAGTCCATTGAGAGACTATGCCATTCTACTTGAGATAGTCCAAGAATTTCTGACTAAGGTATTCACCTCCTCGATCTGATCGAAGAACCTTAATGGGTTTTTCAGTTTGCTTTTCTACTTCATGTCTGAATTCTTTAAACTTTTCAAAGGCTTCAGACTTGTGTCTCATAAGATACACATACCCATACCGAGACAAATCATCAGTGAAGATTATGAAGTAGACAAAATTGCCTCTAGCCGGCACATCAAATGGGCCGCACACATCAGTATGTACTAGGGCAAGTAAATCTGTGGCCCTTTCCCCATGTCCCATAAAAGGGAGTTTAGTCATTTTGCCATGAAGACATGATTCACAAATTGGATATGACTCGAAAGTCAATGGACTCAATAGCCTGATTTTCTCTAATTTGTTAATCCTATCTTCTGCTATATGACCTAGTCTAAGGTGCCATAGATACCTATCGTTTGGACTATCCCTGGGTCATTTTGATTTTATGGCATTCACATTTTGCTTGATATTAAAAATAGATACATCAATATGTAACTGGTAAAGATTATTAATAAGAAAACCACTTGCAATTTTATTTCTTTCATAAAGAATGTTACAATGGTCCTTAAGAAAACTAATTACATAGCCTTCTTGTACTAAACATAAAACAGAAATCAAATTCCTGCTTGCTGCAGGCACATAATAACAATCCCTAAGTACTAAATCTAAACCAGATGGTAGTCAAAGAGGGTAGGTTTTCACGGCCATAGCAGCAACTCTTGCTCCTATTTTTAATGCATAGGATCATCTCACCATCCCTCAGCCTCCTGCTATCCTCAAGATCCTACATGAAAGTGCATAAATGAGCACTAGAACTAGAGTCAAGCATCCAACTGGATGCAGAAAAAATTATAAGGTTAGATTCAATAACGAACATACCTCCAGAAGGACCTACCTCCTTATTCTTTAGGATGGCCAGGTATGTAGGGCAGTTTTGCTTTCAATGGCTATTAGTATTGCAATGAAAATATTTTTCTTTGTCAGCGGTCTTTCTTTTCAGCTCTACCTTTTTTTTCTTTTCTCCTTCCATCTTCTGCTTTTTCACAAACTTCTTCTTCTTTTCAAAAGACTTTTCCTTGGAAGAAGTATGTTCCATAGCAAATACTGAGCCTTTAGAACCTTTACATTGAAAGCTCAGCAGTAATCAACAAGTTCATAAGCTCGGATCAGAGTATTTTGAAGTTTATGCATAGTAGTTCATGATGAACTACCCATATGCATCAGTCAAGGATTGTAGAATTATATCATTTTGCAGATCCAGATCCAACTTCACTCTGAGCTTCTCAAGCTCTTCCAAGTCCTTGATCATCATCAGACAATGATCTTCGGACTGACTGCCCATCACGCATTTTAGCCTTGAATAGTCATTTAGTGATCTGATATTTGGCTGCGCGACTCTGTTCACCAAACATCTCTTATAGGTGAGCCAATATTTGATGGGCAGTCCTGATATCTTCATGTTGGTATTAAAGCTCATCAGACATCAAGCCCTAATATATGGTATCTAGCCTTATTATCTTCGTCTATCCACTTGTCAAGAAATATTCTTTGTTCAGCGGATGGACGAGCTGGTAAGGTGGGGGGATCCTGATCCTAATACATGAGTTAACTTCTTAGAACCCAAAATGATTTTGAAGTTTTGGAGCCAATCCTTGTAATTGGGTTCGATCAGTCTATGGGTGTCTAGGATACGTGCTAGTGGGTTGGATGCAGACATTTTCCTATAGAAAGTCAAAGTTTCTAGTTAGATATTGTAATTAAGACTTGACCAATTTATTTAGGAATTTTATTTTTAAATAAATTAGCTTTCACTATTTTCTTGGATCCCTATACTCCCTCTGTAGAGATGCGAAAATCTCCATGATTATAGATTTCTAGTGGGTGGTGCAGTCCCACCAACTGACTCATCACCTCACCTAACAGTTATTGGTGATGGGTTAGCCAATGAGTGGACAACTCTTGTTCAATGATTCTCTAATCATGGTGCACCCAAACTTGATCTCTAATTTATGAATCTCACCGTGCCCAAAATATTGATCCACTCCTTAGTTAAGTCAGACCCACCATTTGCATAGATTGGATTCCTAATTGGGTCTCTCACCATATCTGGAATATTGAGCCCAATTTATCCTCCAGCCCGTAGCATCCAATGCCTAATAGACATGGTTGCATGTTCTCGATGTAACTGAACCACTATGACCAGTCGAGAACAATCAACCTCGAAAAGGGCCCGCATATCTACAATGGTGGAAGACCTTAGACTTAATCTTTTCTTAGGGAGATTTGATTTAGGTCTCTTTAAACTTGACTTACAATAGCCATAACAATTATGACTAACCTAGTGGCATGGGTTAGCTCGAATTGTTAACCACCTTAGATCAGAACTGGATCGACAAATATGGCCAGGTAAGTGAGACCGACGGAAGGGATATGCCATTAACTCGACAAGAATGCATTTAAGTCGAGTAGCTCCCAATTAAAAATTAGTCGGTCGTATCTGCCAGACTTATCTTAGACACCAAATTATTGAGTCAGAACCAATTAGATTAGCCTACAATCCAGACTCTAACCACTGAGCCTAATTAGGTCTTAGCTTGATCGATCACTCATGTGATTCGATCTTGACCCAGACTTAATCCTATTAGGCTGGTCAATTTAAGCACTCTTGATCCCATCTAACCAACTCTTGATTCGGTTTGATCAACCGCTTAGACCTAATTGAGCTACCCAAGCCCGAACCCAATTTTATGAATATATCTTAGATCTAAAATTTTTAATTTTAGACCTTAACATATTTCATAATCTTAATTCTTAATTAAGTTTAGGGTTTACAAACAAAACATGTAAATAAAATCCTAGGATTTCAGGATCTAGGATTTTGCAGAAAATAAGTTTTAGATTTTCTGATTAAGGACGAACATGCAGCACCCCTACACATCATAAGAACATCCCATCAAATGGGAGGAGAGGGCATTTTAAATCCTACTTTATTCTTATGATTGGACGGCCAAGGGGAATGCCTTAATCAGAAATATAAAAACTATAAAACTAGTTAGATCTACATCATATATCTCATATATAAAAATTGATCTAACTATAAACATATTTTGTATATATCTTCATATATCATATCATGCATATTTTTAGATCTAAATTATCTCATAATTATCTAAAAAATTAAATTTAAATTGATCATATCAAAATAAATTTTATTTTAGATAATTATGTAGAACTATTCTATAACTAGTCTAAACATGCATTCATCATATCTCATATGAACAAAAATTAAATAACTTTATTTTCTATTTTTTAGATCTTATTATAATATTTATAATATCAAAAAATAGTAAATAAATAGATCTAAAAATTATAATTAATCAAATTAAATTATGATCATGTAAGACTATACATAGAATAATTCTATTCTACAACTAGTCATGCATCTTGTACAACTTAGATTTAAATTATTTAATTTTTTTAATTTTTTTGATTTTAGATATAATCACATCTTATGTGACCTCTGAAATTACTTAATTATTAGATAAAATAAATTAAAATTAGATCTAATGGAATCTTGCTTTGATACCAGTTGAAGAAAAAAAAATCCTTATTTTTTGGATCAGGTTCGTTCAGATCTGATTGGATTAAGAGAGCATATTTCAAAAATTTTTCTCTTGAATCTAGATTAGATCTGAAACTTTTTAGATTTAATTATTATTGATCTAATAAAAAATAAAATAAAAATAAAAAATAAATTAAATCTAAGTTAATTTTACCTTGTAGCGGGTAATCAGATTACCCTATGATGATCCTGATGAATCTTTCTGAGGTTCTGGAATCTAGCCATGCAAGTGCCTGGCCTCTACCAGTATCCACTCAGATAGAATCTAAAGATCTTCTCCTTCTTTATCACTTCTCCAAATATCAGATCTGGATCTGATTTGGAAGATCTTCAAAACTCCTTTTGAAGATTGGGTGTCGTCTCTTGCAACAGTGCTGCCTTCTTCCTTTCTCATCGCCTTTCTCTTGCTTGGATCACACCAAACTGAAGCCCAAAAATTCTTAGGCATAGATAGAGAGAGAGAGAGGATCTAAAGATGGCATAGAGGAGGGAGAAGAGCAACCTTATTGCATGGGCAATGGGCTAGAGATCTAGATCTTCAAAGTGGGCATAGATAGGGTTTATATAGACCCTCTGCACCATGCAGTGCCACATCATCTCGGTCAATCACGATCTTTTATGGAATTAGATCCAAATCTGATTGATGGGATGACATCATCTGATCCTAATTAGATGAGAGCCCCTTTGAATTAACCTTAGATGGCACCTAAGACTAGTCAAAGACAAGTCTTTGAGGCGCCACCTAGGTTTAGAAACCCCGAAGCAACCTGGAGTCCCATCTGTTTGGGACTCCAGGCATCACTATCCATGGGCGCACGCCTCCCTAGGCATGCACCCCTTATCCTACTACCTTTTAGTAGGTGGATTGGTCCAAAAGTTCTCTCCTATGATGGCTTAACACATGGGTAGATGTCTAAGTGTCAAAGGTAACCGTTTGACCAAATGTCCGAAACAGGATAAGAATTAGCAGGTGATGAAAAAGTGGCAGGTATTATCTCAAATTTATCTCATAAATTAAGACAATCTTTTTTTGACCTAGATAAGCTCTAGTCAGACCAAGTAAAGGTATCTAAGTGAGTCCAAATATATTTGGCTCAGTCAAGACAAGTTTTAATGATAATTAAAGGAGAATATTAGGCTCAATCATGTGCTAGCATGATTTTCTTGAACCTAATTGAATCTAATTCAAATCAATTGAACCTGGGATTAGTCCAATTGATGATATCCAGATCCAAACCCTTATTTGTATGATCCAGTTAGGTTCAATTTCATATGGTAATAAGATATGTCATGATTTCTATCATCGACATTATCGAAACATCTTTTGATGGATCAAAACTTTTTTGATTCAGACAACTAGTATGATTGATCATCTAAATTATTTTAATTGCTCTCAAAATTCATCAGTGACACCTAGCAACATATGGTGGCAATCCATCAGAACTAAAAATGAACCTCTCGGTGTAGTTATCTGTGTGGTTAAGTTCTTCTGTCTTGAGCCCCGATTGGATTAGGATTAAGGTGAACTCATCAAACCCTGATATCCGTCACATGATTAATGATTTAATTCAAGTCCAATATGAAAACCTTAATAGAATCTTTTTCTATTATTTGACTCTGCCATGGCCATGAGCTTATCGAATTGATTCTCGTGATCATCATAGGGCTACTCCTCATCTACCGAGGTAGATAGATTTCCTCTTGGTGCACTCCAATTCCTACAATGAACATGCTATATCCAACATACACCTCAGGGTTTCGAATGGCTAGGAGATCGAGTCATGATGTAGTCAAAATATAACACTCTCAAGGTGAATTACCGATGCACCTCGGGTCAAAGAATCAGACACACAACTACAGCTTCGAGCCAGTCATCGACGAAAAGGTAGACTTTCTAATGACTATTCGAGGTGGTCATGCTCAGTGTCCTCATTCTCTAATGAGTACCTGAACTCTCGCTCCAGTGTTTCTACACCATAGACTCAAGACTCATTTACTATAAAGAAGCAATTGTATACCAACCTTCTGGATCAATCACCATCCTCATGATGATCCTACGGTCAAGAGCATTTTATGAGTTAATAATGAAAATTCATGTCTTAAATTTTCAACTCTTGAAAATAAGAATTATCATTGCCATTAACTCAAGGGATGTATCACAGACACTAAATACACATTATGATAGAAAATAATCTATTTTATTATTTATAGTCAAAATTATAATTTTGTCCTTAGAAGTATATAACAAGTGTCAGCCAATTCTAGCTTCTAGGGCACACATATCTAACAAGACTCTCTATCAAGATCGTAGCGTCAGTTTGTGCAAAACTTTAGAGGTACATATCAGAGGCACACTAGATGAGATGAGATCAGATGGAGTATTATCATTAGTTAGAGACGAGTTAGGAAGATTGTTTCAGGCGCTCACTACAGTGAGGAAGGATGTTCACTACCGAGTCTAGTAATTTGGAGATATTAGACTACACTCTTCTTCTACCTAGCCTAGACCTACATCTTAGGATTATCTTGATATATACTTGCTTAAGATGCTAAGATTCCTTTCCATAGCTTTAGTGATCCTTTCAATCTATTTTTGGCATCTATATAGGATGTAGCTCTCATACATTTTGCATGCTTTCATGATTTTATCTTTGTAATCATCATTGTCTAATCATTGAAAATTTCATCTTTTATGGAAATTCAATGTGTTTGATATTATTTGTTTGACTCAATATGTGCTTTGCTTGTAAAACAAAGGAAAGAAAATGATTGCCTATTTAAATTAATTAAATATGCCTAATTTGAAAGAAATAGGAAAAGAATTAAGAAAAGTTAATTTTTGAACATAGGGGGAGAGTTAAGAAAGTCAAGTTTTCTAGTATTTATTATAAAAAAATAATCATTTTGAACTGAATAAGAAAAGATATTATTTAAATATTTAAAATAAAATTATTTTGATCTATTTATGCACTCGTGTAATTCTAGTTATTTGATTTGCTTTAGAAAATTTATTTCTATTTTATTTTTTATTCAATCATAGTTTGCATGGTTTGATCCTATCATGATTTTTAATAATTAATTCATATTAAGTTTAATCTTGAAAAATATTTTACTTCAAATAAAAATTTTAGATAAATAATTTTTGAATCTTATGTAAAATCATTAATAGGCATTTATTTGTTGCTTGACTTGTTGGTTCACTTATACTTGTGCTTTCATATGATCTTGTTTATTCATGTTTTGCATTGGTATTAAATAATTCATCCTTAGGTAAAGTTTCATAATTGATATCAAATAGATTTTTTT
>QRFJ01003273.1:37999-149524 GCA_006176705.1 Cocos nucifera
ATGGGCTTATCGACTTGATTCTCGTGATCATCAAAGGACTACTTCTCATCTACTGAGGTAAATAGATTTCGTCTTGGTGTAATCCAATTCCTACAATGAACATGCTATAGCCAACATACACCTCAGAATTCTGAATGGTTAGGAGATCGAGTTATGGTGTAGTTAAAACATAACACCCTCAAGATGAACTGCTGATGCACCTCAGGTCAAAGAACCAGACACATAACTACAGCTTTGAGCCAGTCATCGATGAGAAGGAAGACTTTCTAATGACTACTCGAGGTGGTCACACTCAGTGCCCTCATTCTTTAACAAGTATCTGTACTCTCATTCTGGTGTCTCTATACCATAGACTCAAGACTCATCTACTATTAAGAAGTGATTGCATACCAACCTTTTGAATTAATCATCATCCTCATGATGATCCTACGGTCAGGAGTATTGAGTTAATAATGAAAATTTATGTCTTAAATTTTCAACTCTTGAAAATAAGAAATATCATTGCCATTAACTCAAGGGATGTATCACAGACACTAAATACACATTGTGATGAAAAATAATCCATTTTATTATTTATAGTCAAAATTATAATTTTGCCTTTAGAAGTGTATAATAAGTGTCAGCCAATTCTGGCTTCTAGGGCACATATATCTAACAAACTCCCACTTGACCTAAAGTCAATTGGCTACAAATCTAAGTCCCATCTTCTCAAGGTGGGCTTCGATCTTCTGCTAGCCCAATGGCTTTATAAGTGGGTCTGCCGCATTATCTGTGGAGTTGACTCTTTTGACCTCAATGTATCCCTTCTCAAGGTAATTGCAGATAAGGTGGTATCGCTGCTCGATGTGTCTGAATTTTTGGTGAGATCTTGGCTCCTTAGCAAGGGCTATGGTGCCATTATTGTCGCAGTATAGAGGAATGGCATCTGATGGCATCACTCCGATCTCTGTGGTGAACTTTTTGTACTAGAATACCTCCTTCATAACTTCTGATGCAGCGATATATTTTGCTTCCATGGTGGAATCTGCTATTACTGTCTGTTTGAAACTCTTTCAATTGACAGCACCACCATTACACACAAATAGATTCCTAGATGTCGAGTTTCGATCATCTCTATCGGACATAAAATCCGAGTCTGTATACCCCTAAACTTGGAGTTCTCCATTACCAAAAATCAAGAACATATCCTTAATTCTTCTTAAGTACTTAAGGATACATTTTACAGAAGTCTAATGTTCTTCACCTGGATTCGACTGATATTTGCTCGTGACACTTATAGCATGGGTTATATCAGGTCACGTATATAACATGGCGTACATGAGGCTCCCTATTGTAGAAGCATATGGGATCTTGTTCATGCATTCTATCTCCTCAGGTGTGCTAGGGCACATCTTCTTGGAGAGATGAATGCCATGTCTGAAGGATACCAAACCCCTCTTGGAGTTTTTCATGCTAAATCTCTTTAGCACCTCCTCTATGTACTTCTTCCATGAAAGACCTAGCATCCTATTGGGTCGATCTCTATAGATTTTAATTCCAAGAATGAATGATGCTTCTCCTAGATCTTTCTTGGAGAATTCTTTAGATAACCACATTTTAACCATGGTCAACATAGGAATATCATTTTCAATAAGGAGGATATCATCCACGTACAGTACGAGGAAGACAATAGCGCTCCCACTGACCTTTCTGAAAATCATGGTTCCTCCTCATTCTTGATGAAACCAAATAATTTGATCACATCATTAAAACGAGTATTCTAGCTCTGAGATGCTTGCTTAAGTCCATATATAGACCTTTGCAGCTTACATACTTTGTGATCAGTATCACTGGATGTGAAACCCAGTGGCCGTTCCATATAGATATCTTTCTCAAGGTATCCATTTAAGAATACCATTTTCATGTCCATTTGCCATATTTCATAATCGAAATAGGCTGCAATAGCAAGCAATGTGCGAATGGATTTAAGCATGGCTATTGGCAAAAAGGTATCCTGCTAGTCAATACCTTTATGCTGACTATAATCTTTTGCCACTAATCTAGCTTTGAATGTCTCTACATTCTCATCTACACCAATCTTTCTCTTGTAGATCCATTTACACCCAATAGGTACTATACCTTCTGATGGATCTACCAAGGTCCAGACTTGGTTTGAGTGCACCGAGTCAATTTCTGACTTCATTGTCTCTAACCATTTTTCGAAGTCGATATCTGATATCGCCTCGTTATAGGTTTTGGGATCATCACCATGAACTCCATTACCTACGAGGAACATTTCCTCTACTTCCTCTGAAATAGTACCTAAGTACCTCTTAGGAGGATGGAAAACTCTTTCCGATCTTTGAGGTGGAGTAGTGATTGTATTGGCTTGACCTGATTTGGTTCCAAAGGATCCTTAGCTCTTTGCTCTTGGGAGACTTTCTTTCTAGCTTGATCTGCTTTCCAATGCCGCCATCTTGAATAAACTATTCTTCAAGAAAGATGGCATATCGACTCACAATCACATTGTGATCTTCCGAAATGTAGAAATAATATCCTAATGACTCTTTAGGATATCCTATGAATTGAGCTCTAAAGGACCTATAGTCTAACTTGTCCGCTCATTGTCTTTTGACATGAGTCGAACAACCCCAAATTCTGAGATGACTCAGACTTGGTTTCTTACCATGCCATATCTCATACGGTGTGGTAGAAATGATTTTAGAAGGAACCCTATTCAGTAAATATATAGTAGTTAACAAACTGTATCTCCAAAGAAAATTAGGAAGGTCTGTGAAGCTCATCATGGATCGGACCATATCTAATAAAGTTTGATTTTCTCATTCTAAAATTTTATTAAGTTGAGGTATTCCAGATGGAGTCCATTGAGAGACTATGCCGTTCTACTTGAGATAGTCCAAGAATTTCTGACTAAGGTATTCACCTCCTCGATCTGATCGAAGAACCTTAATAGGTTTTTCAATTTGCTTTTCTACTTCATGTCTGAATTCTTTAAACTTTTCAAAGGCTTCAGACTTGTGTCTCATAAGATACACATATCCATACCGAGACAAATCATCAGTGAAGATTATGAAGTAGACAAAATTGCCTCTAGCCGGCACATCAAATGGACCGCACACATCAGTATGTACTAGGACAAGTAAATCTGTGGCCCTTTCCCCATGTCCCATAAAAGGGAGTTTAGTCATTTTGCTATGAAGACATGATTCACAAATTGGATATGACTCGAAAGTCAATGGACTCAATAGCCTGATTTTCTCTAATTTATTAATCCTATCTTTTACTATATGACCTAGTCTAAGGTGCCATAGATACCTATCGTTTGGACTATCCCTGGGTCATTTTGATTTTATGGCATTCACATTTTGCTTGATATTAAAACTAGATACATCAATATGTAACTAGTAAAGATTATTAATAAGAAAACCACTTGCAATTTTATTTCTTTCATAAAGAATGTTACAATGGTCCTTAAGAAAACTAATTACATAGCCTTCTTGTACTAAACATAAAACAGAAATCAAATTCCTGCTTGCTGCAGGCACATAATAACAATCCCTAAGTACTAAATCTAAACCAGATGGTAGTCAAAGAGGGTAGGTTTTCACGGCCATAGCAGCAACTCTTGCTCTATTTTTAATGCATAGGATCATCTCACCATCCCTCAGCCTCCTGCTATCCTCAAGATCTTACATGAAAGTGCATAAATGAGCACTAGAACTAGAGTCAAGCATCCAACTGGATGCAGAAAAAATTATAAGGTTAGATTCAATAACGAACATACCTCCAGAAGGACCTACCTCCTTATTCTTTAGGATGGCCAGGTATGTAGGGCAGTTTTGCTTTCAATGGCTATTAGTATTGCAATGAAAATATTTTTCTTTGTCAGCGGTCTTTCTTTTCAGCTCTACCTTTTTTTTCTTTTCTCCTTCCATCTTCTGCTTTTTCACAAACTTCTTCTTCTTTTCAAAAGACTTTTCCTTGGAAGAAGTATGTTCCATAGCAAATACTGAGCCTTTAGAACCTTACATTGAAAGCTCAGCAGTAATCAACAAGTTCATAAGCTCGATCAGAGTATTTTGAAGTTTATGCATAGTAGTTCATGATGAACTACCCATATGCATCAGTCAAGGATTGTAGAATTATATCATTTTGCAGATCCAGATCCAACTTCACTCTGAGCTTCTCAAGCTCTTCCAAGTCCTTGATCATCATCAGACAATGATCTCGGACTAACTGCCCATCACGCATTTTAGCCTTGAATAGTCATTTAGTGATCTGATATTTGGCTGCGCGACTCTGTTCACCAAACATCTCTTATAGGTGAGCCAATATTTGATGGGCAGTCCTGATATCTTCATGTTGGTATTAAAGCTCATCGGACATCAAGCCTAATATATGGTATCTAGCCTTATTATCTTCGTCTATCCACTTGTCAAGAAATATTCTTTGTTCAGCGGATGGACGAGCTGGTAAGGTGGGGGGATCCTGATCTAATACATGAGTTAACTTCTTAGAACCCAAAATGATTTTGAAGTTTTGGAGCCAATCCTTGTAATTGGGTTCGATCAGTCTATGGGTGTCTAGAATACGTGCTAGTGGGTTGGATGCAGACATTTTCCTATAGAAAGTCAAAGTTTCTAGTTAGATATTGTAATTAAGACTAGACCAATTTATTTAGGAGTTTGATTTTTAAATAAATTAGCTTTCACTATTTTTTGAATCCCTATACTCTCTGTAGAGATGCGAAAATCTCCATGATTATAGATTTCTAATGGGTGGTGCAGTCCCACCAACTAACTCATTACCTCACCTAACAGTTATTGGTGATGGGTTAGCCAATGAGTGGACAACTTTTGTTCAATGATTATCTAATCATGGTGCACCCAAACTTGATCTCTAATTTATAAATCTCACCGTGCCCAAAATATTGATCCACTCATTAGTTAAGTCAGACCCACCATTTGCATAGATTAGATTCCTAATTGGGTCTCTCACCATATATGGAATATTGAGCCCAATTTATCCTCCTGCCCGTAGCATCCAATGCCTAATAGACATGGTTGCATGTTCTCGATGTAACTGAACCACTATGACCAGTCGAGAACAATCAACCTCAAAAAGGGCCCTCATATCTACAATGATGGAAGACCTTCGACTTTATCTTTTCTTAGGGAGATTTGCTTTAGGTCTCTTTAAACTTGACTTACAATAGCCATAACAATTATGACTAACCTAGTAGCATGGGTTAGCTCGAATTATTAACCACCTTAGATCAGAACTGGATCGACAAATATGGCCAGGGAAGTGAGACCGACGGAAGGGATATGTCATTAACTCGACAAGAATGCATTTAAGTCGAGTAGCTCCCAATTAAAAATTAGTCGGTCGTATCTGCCAGACTTATCTTAGACACTAAATTATTGAGTCAGAACTAATTAGATTAGCCTATAATTCAGACTCTAACCACTAAGTCTAATTAGGTCTTAGCTTGATCGATCACTCATGTGATTCGATCTTGACCCAGACTTAATCCTATTAGGTTGGTCAATTTAAGCACTCTTGATCCCATCTAACCAACTCTTGATTCAGTTTGATCAATCGCTAGACCTAATTGAGCTACCCAAGTTCGAACCCAATTTTATGAATATATTTTAAAATTTTTAATTTTTAAACTTAACATATTTCATAATCTTAATTCTTAATTAAGTTTAGGGTTTACAAACAAAACATGTAAACAAAATCCTAAGATTTCAAGATCTAGGATTTTGTAGAAAATAAGTTTTAGATTTCTAATTAAGGATGAACATGTAGCACCCCTACACATCATAAGAACATCCCATCAAATGGGAGGAGAGGGCATTTTAAATCCTACTTTATTCTTATGATTGGACGGCTAAGGGGAATGCCTTAATCAGAAATATAAAAACTATAAAACTAGTTAGATCTACATCATATATCTCATATATAAAAATTGATCCAACTATAAACATATTTTGTATATATCTTCATATATCATATCATGCATATTTTTAGATCTAAATTATCTTATAATTATCTAAAAAATTAAATTTAAATTGATCATATCAAAATAAATTTTATTTTAGATAATTATGTAGAACTATTCAATAACTAGTCTAAACATGCATTCATCATATCTCATATGAACAAAAAAAATTAAATAACTTTATTTTCTATTTTTTAGATCTTATTATAATATTTATAATATCAAAAAATAGTAAATAAATAGATCTAAAAATTATAATTAATCAAATTAAATTATGATCATGTAAGACTATACATAGAATAATTCTATTCTACAACTAGTCATGCATCTTGTACAACTTAGATTTAAATTATTTAATTTTTTTAATTTTTTTGATTTTAGATATAATCACATCTTATGTGACCTCTGAAATTACTTAATTATTAGATAAAATAAATTAAAATTAGATCTAATGGAATCTTGCTTTGATACCAGTTGAAGAAAAAAAAATCTTATTTTTTGGATCAGGTTCGTTCAGATCTGATTGGATTAAGAGAGATATTTCAAAAATTTTTCTCTTGAATCTAGATTAGATCTGAAACTTTTTAGATTTAATATTATTGATCTAATAAAAAATAAAATAAAAATAAAAAATAAATTAAATCTAAGTTAATTTTACCTTGTAGCGGGTAATCAGATTACCCTATGATGATCCTGATGTCTTTCTGAGGTTCTGAATCTAGCCATGCAAGTGCCTGGCCTCTACCAGTATCCACTCAGATAGAATCTAAAGATCTTCTCCTTCTTTATCACTTCTCCAAATATCAGATCTGGATCTGATTTGGAAGATCTTCAAAACTCCTTTTGAAGATTGGGTGTCGTCTCTTGCAACAGTGCTGCCTTCTTCCTTTCTCATCGCCTTTCTCTTGCTTGGATCACACCAAACTGAAGCCCAAAAATTCTTAGGCATAGATAGAGAGAGAGAGAGGATCTAAAGATGGCATAGAGGAGGGAGAAGAGCAACCTTATTGCATGGGCAATGGGCTAGAGATCTAGATCTTAGGCATAGATAGGGTTTATATAGACCCTCTGCACCATGCAGTGCCACATCATCTCGGTCAATCACGATCTTTTATGGAATTAGATCCAAATCTGATTGATGGGATGACATCATCTGATCTAATTAGATGAGAGCCCCTTTGAATTAACCTTAGATGGCACCAAGACTAGTCAAAGACAAGTCTTTGGCGCCACCTAGGTAGAAACCCCGAAGCAACCTGGAGTCCCATCTGTTTGGGATTCCAGGCATCACTATCCATGGGCGCACGCCTCCCTAGGCATGCACCCCTTATCCTACTACCTTTTAGTAGGTGGATTGGTCCAAAAGTTCTCTCCTATGATGGCTTAACACATGGGTAGATGTCTAAGTGTCAAAGGTAACCGTTTGACCAAATGTCCGAAACAGGATTTAGCAGGTGATGAAAAGTGGCAGGTATTATCTCAAATTTATCTCATAAATTAAGACAATCTTTTTTTGACCTAGATAAGCTCTAGTCATACCAAGTAAAGGTATCTAAGTGAGTCCAAATATATTTGGCTCAGTCAAGACAAGTTTTAATGGTAATTAAAGGAGAATATTAGGCTCAATCATGTGCTAGCATGATTTTCTTGAACCTAATTGAATCTAATTCAAATCAATTGACCTGGATTAGTCCAATTGATGATATCCAGATCCAAACCCTTATTTGTATGATCCAGTTAGGTTCAATTTCATATGGTAATAAGATATGTCATGATTTCTATCATCGACATTATCGAAACATCTTTTGATGGATCAAAACTTTTTTGATTCAGACAACTAGTATGATTGATCATCTAAATTATTTTAATTGCTCTCAAAATTCATCAGTGACACCTAGCAACATATGGTGGCAATCCATCAGAACTAAAAATGAACCTCTCGGTGTAGTTATCTGTGTGGTTAAGTTCTTCTGTCTTGAGCCCCGATTGGATTAGGATTAAGGTGAACTCATCAAACCCTGATATCCGTCACATGATTAATGATTTAATTCAAGTCCAATATGAAAACCTTAATAGAATCTTTTTCTATTATTTGACTCTGCCATGGCCATGAGCTTATCGAATTGATTCTCGTGATCATCATAGGGCTACTCCTCATCTACCGAGGTAGATAGATTTCCTCTTGGTGCACTCCAATTCCTACAATGAACATGCTATATCCAACATACACCTCAGGGTTTCGAATGGCTAGGAGATCGAGTCATGATGTAGTCAAAATATAACACTCTCAAGGTGAATTACCGATGCACCTCGGGTCAAAGAATCAGACACACAACTACAGCTTCGAGCCAGTCATCGACGAAAAGGTAGACTTTCTAATGACTATTCGAGGTGGTCATGCTCAGTGTCCTCATTCTCTAATGAGTACCTGAACTCTCGCTCCAGTGTTTCTACACCATAGACTCAAGACTCATTTACTATAAAGAAGCAATTGTATACCAACCTTCTGGATCAATCACCATCCTCATGATGATCCTACGGTCAAGAGCATTTTATGAGTTAATAATGAAAATTCATGTCTTAAATTTTCAACTCTTAAAAATAAGAATTATCATTGCCATTAACTCAAGGGATGTATCATAGACACTAAATACACATTATGATAGAAAATAATTTATTTTCTTATTTATAGTCAAAATTATAATTTTGTCCTTAGAAGTATATAACAAGTGTCAGCCAATTCTAGCTTCTAGGGCACACATATCTAACAAGACTCTCTATCAAGATCGTAGCGTCAGTTTGTGCAAAACTTTAGAGGTACATATCAGAGGCACACTAGATGAGATGAGATCAGATGGAGTATTATCATTAGTTAGAGACGAGTTAGGAAGATTGTTTCAGGCGCTCACTACAGTGAGGAAGGATGTTCACTACCGAGTCTAGTAATTTGGAGATATTAGACTACACTCTTCTTCTACCTAGCCTAGACCTACATCTTAGGATTATCTTGATATATACTTGCTTAAGATGCTAAGATTCCTTTCCATAGCTTTAGTGATCCTTTCAATCTATTTTTGGCATCTATATAGGATGTAGCTCTCATACATTTTGCATGCTTTCATGATTTTATCTTTGTAATCATCATTGTCTAATCATTGAAAATTTCATCTTTTATGGAAATTCAATGTGTTTGATATTATTTGTTTGACTCAATATGTGCTTTGCTTGTAAAACAAAGGAAAGAAAATGATTGCCTATTTAAATTAATTAAATATGCCTAATTTGAAAGAAATAGGAAAAGAATTAAGAAAAGTTAATTTTTGAACATAGGGGGAGAGTTAAGAAAGTCAAGTTTTCTAGTATTTATTATAAAAAAATAATCATTTTGAACTGAATAAGAAAAGATATTATTTAAATATTTAAAATAAAATTATTTTGATCTATTTATGCACTCGTGTAATTCTAGTTATTTGATTTGCTTTAGAAAATTTATTTCTATTTTATTTTTTATTCAATCATAGTTTGCATGGTTTGATCCTATCATGATTTTTAATAATTAATTCATATTAAGTTTAATCTTGAAAAATATTTTACTTCAAATAAAAATTTTAGATAAATAATTTTTGAATCTTATGTAAAATCATTAATAGGCATTTATTTGTTGCTTGACTTGTTGGTTCACTTATACTTGTGCTTTCATATGATCTTGTTTATTCATGTTTTGCATTGGTATTAAATAATTCATCCTTAGGTAAAGTTTCATAATTGATATCAAATAGATTTTTTTCTATCTTGCACTCCCTTGCCTTCTTTCGATAAAAAGAAAAGAATATTTTATCTTGAATCTGATTTTGCATAGCTTATATGATATCTTTTAAGATAAATTTAGAGAATTATATACCTTTTCTGAACTAAATTGAGTAATATTTCTTAAGAAAAGAAAGATCTAAATTTAAATAGTAAATCTCTCTATGATTTATTTGCATAGTCTATTGGTATCAATTCAAAATGACTTATCAAAATAATTTGATCTGAACTTAATGGATTTATCTTTTTTTATCAAAAAACTAAAATAATTGATATCAAATTTTATCGTCTTATACTCCATCTTTTGACAAAAAAAAGTGAAGGGAGAAAAGATTGCTCTATCTCAAATCTAAGTTTGCACAGCTATATTTTAATATGATAATGTTTGAAATAAATTATAAATATTTGATATCTTTTCTGAACTTAATGTATAATATTTTTTTAAAAAAAATATTTTCTTAAAAAAATTATTATTAAAAAAATTAAATTAAATAAATCTCTTTGTGATAATATATCTAAATTTCTAATTTTGAAAGAATCTATTTATCTTGGATTTTTAAAGCTTAAAGCTATTCCTTAGCTAAATTTGAAAAGCATTTTTTTTGAATCTACAGTTTTGAAAATATATATATATATATATATATATATATATATATAGTATTAAAATTGCACTTTCTAAATGAGAAAGAAATATTTTTTAAACTAAATCTTATTCTGGTTTTGGTTGAGTTGTGCCGAAAGAAATATTTTTTTTTTAAACTTGAAAAAAAATTACTTATATTACTTGATTTGTTCATCTTTGATTTAAGCATTTATATATTTTTTTGACTTATCAGTTCATACTTTGATTGATTTAATTATGTCATTATTTTTTAATGATCAATGAATATTTTAAAAATGCTTTACATCAATTAATCATTTTGATATTGTCATAATTGAAGACATCCTGTTGTAAACATTCTATTTTAAAATTAATGAAAGTAAAATTTTTATTAAAAAAAACTTTTACTATATCATGATTATGATTGATTATTTAAAACTCAATATGCTTACTTTAAAATAAGTATAATAGAGGAAGAAAATACTAAAAAAAAATTGATCTTAAAAGATTATTTAATTGAAAATATCTTTATTTGCAAAAGTAAGGGGGAGAATTTATTTAAGATGAATTAATTATAAAATTGGTATCAATCAAATTTGAAAATTTGTGCTTAAAAGTTAAATTAATATTAGTTAAAGATTAAAATGGTATCAATTAATGATGCTTCACTTTAAAAAAAAAAGAAGGGAGAATAAATTTAAAAATAACATATGATGCATTTTATGGTATTTACTTTTGAAAATAGGAGAGACATTTGCTGTAAATTAGTAGTAAAAATATTGATATTAATCTCAAATTCTTAATCATTTATCTTATAATTCTCTCAAATTTGTACTTTATTTCAATTGAATTCAAACTCTCAATCAAATGCCTTATAGCCTTTTCAATTCGTGCTTTCATGTGTTTATTCAATTTAATTTACTTAATTTAAAGTACCACTAATTTAAAATAGTATTAGATAAATAAATTATTTTCAAATGTTAAAACTTACTTAAAGTGGTATCATTCATATGTTGATTTCATAATTTAATTTACCTGAATATTCTTGACATTCTTAGAGTTGAATTGAATTGAAAACTCTCCATACTCCTAGAAATAAATTTATAGAATTTTAATGTACAATGTAAGATCCTTATAAAATTATTTTCAGCTTTGATTCTATTTTTCATATTTTTTCGATATATACATTTTCAAAGTTTAATTGACTAAAACTTCTTGAGAAAAGTAAAGAATTAATATTAAAATTTATGTCAATTTTTTTTATTACACTTATTTTATTAGAAACTCTCTATTTTTTAAAATTAAATTAAAAATCTAAATTGATTGTATCAAATAGAAATTTGACATCGGACCTATTTTTCTTGGTATCAAATATGTTGAAATATCTTGAAAAGCTCTATCCCGCAATATTGACTTGAAAAATCTGAATTAAAACTTTTTAGAAAGAAAAAGAGTGATATCAATATAAATTTGATATCAAACATACTTATTTTTATATTAAATATCTCATAAAATTTAAATTTAATATCCTCTTAAAATTAAATCAAAATTTTTTGAATTTGATATATATATTTTGAATTTTAATTTATTTTGATGATATATTGTAATGATTTATTTGATGCATAAAAAAAAAGTGTTATACTTGATTTCTTTGTTCAAAACTTTGAAAAGCTCTGTTCCTTTTCAAGCCTAAAAAATATATATTAAAAATTTGATTATAAAAATTATACCATTTAATAAGGGGAGAGCCTTTAATATTTGAATTCAAGTAAATTTCTGAAAGAAAAGTGATGTTTTAAGTATATTTTAAATCCAAAGATAAGTTTTCAAAAGGGAGATGATTTATTTGACTTTATTTTTTGAATTTGATACATCTCTCATTTGATATACTTCTATATTTTATTGATTTTGATGGTTTTCTTTATTCTTTCCATATGCTTTTTAATGATTATCAAAAATGGGAAGAGGAATGTTGAGTATATGCTTAATGAATTGATGCTTAAAATACTCAATAATTTGATGCTTGAAACCTTAATACTCATTTATTTAAATTGAGACATTATAGTATAATGAGTATATGAAAAATATGCAATGAACTAAAGATAAATTGAGAATATTCATGAAGTATACATTCATATGTTTAGTCAATTACTTCATGACATATGTTGGCTAATTTTGATTGTATGTGGTGCTTATCTTGTATGGCTAACTATTTTTATTTTTAGAATCTTTATGTAAACTCCATGTCGTATCTTTATGTATTCTAACTAGAACTATTTACTTGATGTATGACTCCTATGACTCTTATGTATTTTGAATATTGGCATCTTATTCTATCATAAAAGGGGAAATAAATTTTTATTTCAAACAAGGAAAGAGTAGTTTTTAATTGATGATGTCAAAAAAGGGGAGTAAATATATTATTTAGTATAAGCAATAATTGTTAATTGATGATGTTAAAATTACATGCTTGATGGTTGATGATGTTAAAATTACATGCTTGATGATTGACAATTTTTTTTTATATAGCTCTAACCTCTCTTCTAAAAGAACTAAGTTATTTTGTAAAAACCGAGGTTTATACTATGATTTCTCTGTCCTTTATGGTAATGAGGCACTATGATCATCTACCTATAGGCATTGACATTATGTCTCGATATTATAAAGCTCATATCTTAAAAATTTGCATCAATTGAATATATTTATATATTACCTTAATTTTAAAATCAAAATTCTTAATGGCACTATTTTTTTCAATGTTCTATGCATATCTTATTTTGCTTATATACAAATATTTTGTCATCATAAAAAAAGGAGAGATTATTGCTCCAAGAATTGATTTTGATGATTACAAAATATTTGAGCAAGATACTAATAATTTTGGCTTAGAAAAAGATTTATTATATTTTAAAAATAAAATTATAAATTTTGTAAAATTAAAAAAATATATTTCGAAAGTCTCAACAATAAGTCTAGAAGATTTTAGATCTATTGGAAGTAGTTTTATAAATTTTGGATGCATAATTTAGAAGAAAATCATGAAGAAAGATGATGGGAGGCAAAATCATAAATTTTATAAAATTAAAAAAAATCTATTTCAAAAGCCTCAAGAGTAAGAACAAAAGATTTATGATCTATTAGAGGCAATTTCATATTTTTTGGATATATATTTTGAGAGAAAATCAAGTTTGAAGAAAAGGATCGACTTCTAGGTCGACTCCTATCAAAGGGGTTGATTGGCACACCAAAGGGGGTGACTCCTAGGTCATCCCCTATGCCAGGGGTCGACCTCTATTATTCCAAAGGTAAAAAATATAGAATAGTGGATTTTTGGGGTTTTCTGTCATAGAGGTCGACCCTTAGGTCATTTGTGCAGGGGACGACCTAGGGGTCGACTCCTACGATTATGTCATGGATGTCTATCTTTGGCATATAGACTTAATTATCTTGACATGAATAGGATGAATGGGTTAGCTTGAGAGAAAAATCTCAACATCAATGATTGTGAATCATTGATATCTTGTGAGTCTTGCCTTTTTGGAAAGATGACAAAGTCACCTTTTACTGAAAAAGATAAAGGAGTCGATAAAGTTCTAAGTCTTATACATAGTGATGTATGTAGACCTATGAACTTAAGTACCAAAAGAAGATATTAATATTTCATTATAGACGACCTATCTAGGTATGGGTGCATCTGGCTTGAATCATTTAAAATATTCAAATAATAAAATATTTTAATAATAAAATAAAAAATAAATTAAAAATGGTATTGGAACTCTTCGATTAGATTGAAGAGGCGAATACTTATCTAGTTAGTTTGTGATATATCTTGGAGAGAATTGGATTCTCTCTTAGTAGATTTTTTTTCGGAACGTAGTGTATCAGAAAGAAGAAATTGAACTTTATTAGACATGGTTCAATCCATGATAGGGTTCACTAGTCTGCCTACTTCGGGGTTGTGCTCTTATGACTATTTGTTTTACTCTAAAAATATACTGAGTAAATCTATTGTAAATCTCCATATGGGATATGGATTGGGCATAGACCTAGATTCTCTCACCTTCGAGTTTGGAGTTGATTGGCCTATGTCAAAGGTTTGCATACAGATAAACTTGGATCTTAGTTCAATGGGTGTTTAAGGATTATTAATTCTACCATGCTGAAGAACATAAGATGATCATCAGCAGTAGGGCATTCTTTTTGGAAAGGAGTATCTTAGAAAAAAAATTGATGTCGAAGAAAAGTTTTACTGGTAGAAAAAAATCGACATAATCTAGTAAACCTATAGGACCAAATTTGATCAGATCAAGTCCGAAATCCATTAAAGTGGCATCTTTAAGAAGATCCGATAGAGTACCGCATTAGCTAGATAGATACTTCAGTATCTAGGTTCGGGATGGTGATCCTATTGAGCTTGATCCGATCTCCTATAGGGATGCAGTGCAGTGGTCTAATTCTGAGAAGTGGTTTAGAGCCATATAATCTAAATTGAAGTCCATGAAAATCAATAGTGTGTGGACACTAGATGATTCACCTGAAGGAATAATTCCATTGGGTGTGAATGGATTTTCAAAAGGATCAGAGTAGCATAGATGGGAAGGTAAAGACCTATAAGGCCTGTTTGGCTATTATCTCAATTTTGGAATAAACATTTTTGTTATAAATAAAGATAAACCCTACATTTGTAAGTAGGCAAAATGTTCTATAGTGTTATTCCTTGTGTTGTCTGTGGATGAAATTATCTTGATCGAGAATGGCATTTCAGCATTGCAAGAAATAAAGATTTGTCTATCATCTAATTTTTTCATGTTCAAAATCAAATATGGTATACTCACCAATGATGGTAAGTAGATACCTGTTTGATCTAAGTAAGAACCACTAGAAGATTGTATAGACAATCCCTAAGTATCTGAAAAATACTAAGGTCCAGTGACTCAAATATGAAAATACTAACTTAAAACATGTGGATGTTTTAATTTCAGTCAGAACAAGATGACAACAACAGAATATCAGATCATACATTAATTATAGGAGCAATCTATTGGAAAGGTTCTAAGTAGGATACTGTAGCCTATTTATTTAGTGATGTAGAGTACATCATAGCATATGATGCTGCCATGTAAGTTGTGTAGTAGCTGAGATTCATTAGTAGGTTAAGAGTGACACCCTTCACCGATGGTCCAGTTCTATCATAGCACTGGAGCCATAGCTCAGGCTAAAGAACCAAAGGACCAGCATATTCTGCATCGCTACCTTTTTTGATTTTAGATCAGGATAACGTCGATTTTTGGAAGATCAATAAAAATGGAGAATTTGACCAACCCATTTGCTAAGTTTTTGAAACTAAGGAGTTCTATGAACTCAAGTAGAAGATAGGATATTTGATATTGTTTTGATTAGCTTTATTCCAAGTGGGAGTTATTAAAAAATATATCCTAAAGCCAATCATCTAAGTCGTAGATGATTGAAATTAGTATATGAATTATCTAATAATAATAGTTATTTGGTTGGTTCATCATAAAAGTTTTATCTTTCTTAAATGAACTCCTAAATTATGATGAAGTCCTTAGAACCATAATTAATCAATAAAAGAGGATTTATCGGATGGTTCTTAAACTATTCACGATCAAATGATGAGTTATTAACAAGGATAATAACTTATCGAGTGTAGGTCACTGTATGTCTTATGCATTGATTGTCCTCGTAACCAAGTGGTGTGAAGATACTAGTATGGCATCCAGATGAGATGTAGGGATACATCTGCACTAAACGTGATCAATGTAGCACTCTACTATCAAGAGAAGCTAGCTAAGGCCAACGGGTATAAGTGTCCCTCCGACCTGAGTTCACCATGGTGACTTGCAAGTAACTCACTGTACTTTGGTGCCAGACTATCTGTATTTCTAATATAGGTTTGAAAGATTTTTGAGTACAGTCAAGTACTTATGAAGTCAGTGTGTGAGTCAAGATAGGATTGACCACTCCTGATTAACTTCAGAAATAGAATGACTCATTGTATTTCAATTTAGCAAAACCTAGGCCTGGATAATCCTCATGAGGAGTCATAAAATTTACAAAATTTTGAGACACAATAGAGATGTATGAGTGTTGACAACGTACTCGAAGTCATCTTGAGCATTATTGGTCAAAGGGATAAATTATACGGTAACCATAGGCCAAGGTTCTAAGAATGTTGCTTTCCATACATTCGATTTATCCGGACGTTGGGAACTATTGTTAGATGATTACTTTGATTAGTACAGAAATTGATTTCTATGCTATCAGCTTAGGTTCAAACCTATAGGATTACATAGATAAGAGGTTGTAACCTAATCAAATAGTTAATCGATGATTGAGAATTGTTCTTAGATCAAACTATCAATACGATTGATGTTTGACCTAATGTAAGTATTGCAGGAGGATCAATTTATAATTAGATTACTAATTAGCTCAATTAGATTGAGTAATTAGGCTGAGATCAAGTCTAATTGAATTAGATTCAAGTATAATTGGTTTAGACTTAATTAGATTAAATTTAATTGGTTTATTGGATAAGCCAATTACAAGGGAGAATAAGTCCCTATTCGACTAGGACTTGAGTTCACCTAATTTCTAATTTGATTAGAAATTAAACTAGATTTAGATATGATTTAAATTTAATTTAATTAAGCTTCTAATTAGATTAGGATTGCTAATTAAATAGGTTGACTCAAATCTAATTAGAAAAAGGATTTTATTGGGTTTGTCTTAGTGTATAAGAGAATCCTAGTTTGACTAGGATTCCATCTTCTCCCTTGCACCATCTAAGGAATGATCTCCATGCCCCATATTAATTTTTGATATTTTTAGTATGTTTTCCCATGCCTAAGCGAGACCTACGATGCCCCATATTCTAGGATTTTTTGAATCAAATCTGATTTGGTCCATTATGGAAAGTGGTTTGGTTTGTTTCCTTTTGAAAGAGTCCCTTGTTCTCAAAACTTCTCCTCCACTCTTTGCGCCATTACAATCCATGCCCTAGTTATTTTGTTCGCCCACTTTTCTTTCCTTTTGTATGTGGAAACATGGGTCCTCATGCCAAAATTTGAGGGAGGGGCCATCCAAGAGTTTGATGCCCCATAGGATTCTTTGGACTCCTTTTAAGATTAGGACTTTGACCTAGTCTTAGTCCTTTGAATTAGCGCCTCCTTTTAAGGAGTTTGTGAATGTGAGGATGCCTGATTTTTCTGCACACAAATGAGGAAAAAAGAGGAGAATTTGCATGGAGGTTGTGGTTCCATATTTCTTGGAGAAGGCCCATTTTTTTGGACATCAAGTGTTGATGTCTTGATGAAGACAAAGGTAAGAGAGAATGTCTTCTCTTATAGTTTTCTTTCATGGTTTACTTTCTCATATTTTCTTTATGATTTTTATATGATAAAAATCTAAGAGAGAGAGAGAGAGGAAGAGGACTTGGGGATCTATGCTCCAAGGTGTTAGAGCAGGATGATCAATCTTGGACATGATCTGATCATGTCCTGATGAAAGAAGAAGAAGAGAAGAAGATCTTCTCTTAGGGTTTCTTGGAAAACCCTTCTTCTCCATATTTTGTGAGATTTTTCTATGAGAAAAATCAGCAAGTGTAAGATCTGAAAACATAGGAAAAGTCTAAGGGAGAAGGTCTCCCCTTGTCCTAGCATAAAGATGTTTTCAGGATATCAATTGTTGATGTCCTGAAAGAGAAGATTTGTCTTCTCTTAGGATCTTTTCTCATGTATTTTATTTCTAATTTTTGGAAGATCTAAAGGTTAAATTTCTCCCTTATTCCTCCTCTTATTCTTCATCTCTTGGAGTGTTCAAGAGATCCAAAGAATAAATTTTAGATTAACCATCAGGAGGGATCTGCGAGAAGCTAGCACTTCGAGCGAATCTTCGTTTGATGAACTTTCAATTTTATTGCAACCTCGTGTGGACTTTCTTTAGAGGCCAGATGTATGTGTGGCTCTAAAGGCAACAATGGGAATCAACCATAGAGTTCTCAATCCATGCGAAGGTAAGAGATTTGATCTCTTCTCTCACTTAGATGCGATCTAGGGTTTAGATCTAGAAATGTTCTAGATCTAGGATATTGATTTGATCAATACTAAACTATTTATTTTCAGATTTAAGAATGCATTATGACATGTTATAGATCCTAGATGTAGGATTTAGTAATTAGATTACATGTATTTGTAGATTAAATGATTTAATTTATAACTTTTGCTGCATTATATTTCAAAAAAATTTTGAAATTCATGCATGAAATCTTGCATATTTTCCATCATGGCTAGCACTTGTCAACCATTTCTAGCCTCCAGTCTGCTAAACTAGAATGCCTACACCCGCTCTTGACCGATCTTGAAGATGATCGAGCTCCCGATAGCTGTCAAAGATAGCCCTATCAAGGTTCAAACTCAGAACTCAGTTGTAAGCCCATCATCCACTAGTTAGAAGCTGACCTTCAAGCTCGGTCAGCCTGACTTCAAGTTTCCTATCATAGTATGAACATCTAATTACTAGACTCAAAAGCCCCCAGTCTCCCATCCGAACTTTAATAAATAGAATTCAACTACTAGCAAGTCGTGACAAATGATAGCTCACTCTCTGTAATAGACTTCAAGTGGCTCGGATGGCCTTCTGACATTTTGTTATGATTATCACTATCATTCTATTACTGGCTCTATCTATATAAAGGGATCCTCCAAATACGTTGTTCTTTCTAAGCTCTTAAGCTCTTCTCTCTGCTCTAATTTTTTTGAGTACTCTATTCTTGTTGGTTAGGAAGCTAACTTTACCGTCAGAGGATCCTGCCTGCTAGGAAATGTGTCCTAAAACCAATCTTCTAAGCTGTAGATGATTAGAATTAGTATATAAATTATTAAATACTAATTATTATTTAGCTTATTCATTATAAAAGTTTTATCTTTCTTAAATGAACTCCTAAGTTATGATGAAGTCCTTAGAACAACACTCAATCGATAAAAGAGGATTGATCGGATGGTTCTTAAATTATTCACGACCAAATGATAAGTTATTAACAAGAATGATAACTTATCGAGTGTAGATCACTGTATGCCATATGCATCGATTGTTCTCGCAACCAAGTGATGTAGAGATACTGATGTGACATATAAGTGAGATGTAGGAGTACATCTACACTCAACGTGACTAATGTAGCACTCTACTGTCAAGAGTAGCTAGCTAAGATCGATGGATATAAGTGTCCCTTCGACCTGAGATCACCATGGTGACTTGCAAGCAACTCACTATACTTCGGTGCTGAACTATCTATATTTCTAATACAGGATCGAAAGTTTTTTGGGTACAGTTAAGTACTAGTAGAGTCGGTGTGTGAGTCAAGATAGGATTGACCACTTCTAATTAATTTAAGGAAGTGAATATCTCACTGTATTTTAATTTAGCAAAACCTAGGCTTGGATAATCCTCATAGGCAGTTATGAGATTTGCAAAATTTTGAGACACAATATGGATGACTTGTATAAGTATTGATAGCTAACTCGATGTCATCCTGAGCATTATTGATCAAAGAGATGAATTATACGATAATCATGGGCTAGGGTTCTAAGAATATTGCTTTGCATGCATTCGATCTATCCGAACATTACGTACCATATTAGTTGGTCATTTTGATTAGCACAGTAATTAATTTTTGTGCTACCGACTTAGGTTTGAACCCATGGGGTCATATATTAGGAATAGTATCCCAAAATCAATCATCAGCTTATTGACGGTTGAGCTAATTTTGTATTTGTATATGAATTAATAAATGAATAAAAGTTATTTTGGTATTTTTGATAATAAATTCTTTTATCTTCTAATGAACTTCTATATTATGGTGAAGTCCTTAGGACTATTTAGAATCGACAAAGGAAGATTTGTCATTTAGTCCTTAAACCTATTCGTGATCAAATGATACGTTATTATCAAGGATGATAATGTTTATCGAGGATAGATCATTGTGTGCCATATAAGTTAATTATCCTCTTAACCAAGGAGTGTGGAGATACTGGTATGGCATGCAGTGAGATATAGAGGTACATCTGCACTGAACGTGATCGACTCTGGAGCTTTTCTACTATCAAGATTTGCTTTGATGGAATATGGGTATAAGTATCTCTCTGATCTGAAATCACCATGGTGACTTCCAAGCAATCACTATGCTTTGATGTCGGACTACTTGAATTTTTAATTTAGTGATGGAAGATTTCTAGGCATAGTCAAGTACTTGAGGAGTTGGTGTGTAAGTCAAGATGGGATTGACCACTCTGATTTAGGAGCTGTGTTCAATTGTGTTTCAATTTAGCAAATCTTTAGCCAGGATAGTTCTAGTGAGGAGTCAAGGGACTGATTACGTTGATACACGAATTGGATGTACTTTTCAAGGTTGGCAGTTTAACTCTGAGTCATCCTAGACATAGAGATCTAAGGGATGAATTATACGGTAACCATATTCATGTAGGTTCTGAGTGTTGCGATTATGACTATTCGACCTATGCTAACATTAGGTACCATTATTAGATGGTCACTTTGATTAGTACAGAAATTGGTTCCTGTGCTACTGGCTTAGGTTCAAACCTATGGGGTCACACACATTAGAGATTCCTACCTGATATGATGGCTGATGAAAAGTTTCACTAGACTGAAACTCTATGGTCAAGAGTCCCATTGAACTGAAACTCTTCAATTGAGAATCCTACTAGACTGGGACTCTGAGTCTTGCTTGTCTGGGACTCTGTGATCAGGAGTCCCACTAGACTAGGATTCTGTAGTTAAGAGTTCCATTGGACTAGAACTCTTCGACCAAGAGTCCTATTGCATTGGGACTCTAAGTCCTACTTATCTAAAACTCTATGATTGAGAGTTTTATTGGTCTAAGACTCTATGATCATGAGTTCTACATGTTTGGGACACTTGGATCAAGAGTTCCACTGGTTGGGGATTCTTCGATCAAGAGTTTCATTTTGATGAGACTCTATAGCCCGACATCCACTGGATTTGAACTCTATATTTATGAGAGATTTAATTAATAATTTGATTACTAATTAATTTAATTTGATTGAGTAATTATTTTTGGATCAAGTCTAATTGAATTGGATTCAGTTGGATTTGACCCGATTAGGTTATGAGATGACCTAATCACCGAGGAGGTTTGATCCCTGATTTGATAAAAAAATGGGCTTGATCAATTTTTGATTAATTAAAATTTAATTGAGTCTAATTAAGCTTAAATTAGTTGGATTTAATTTGATCTAATTGGGCCTAACCAATTTGGATTGGGTTGGTTCAATTGGATAAGAGAATTTAAGACTAGTTTGACCTAGTCTTCCATGCGCCTTTCACCCTTATCCTTACGTCATCCTTTCTCCATGAGAAAAGTTTTATCATGCATTTTTCCCATGCAAGAGAGGGCATGCACTCACCCCAAGAAGTCTGATTTTATCTGGTTGCCATTTGAATTCAAATGAGATTTGAATTTGAATGGCAAACCACTTCATCACAACTCTCTCTCACGCCATTTCCTTTATGCACCTATTATTTATTTTCTAGATTTTTTGGCATGTATGACAATTTGAGAAAGCCTCCCCTTTGTGTGTGTGAGCCCTCCCCTTGCATGAGAAAAATCTAAAAAAAAAGTTTGAGGGAAGGAAAACTTGAGAGAAATGAAGGCGCAAAGTTTAAGTGATTGTGCTGCCCTAGAATTCAGATCTAGGGTTTGGGGTGCGCTTTCATAAGATTTGAATGTCAGATCTTCATGAAATTTTCTAGAGAGCCTCCTTAACCTCTCCTTTACCTCTGTTGCTGATTTGGAGTATCCAAAGATTCGATGGAGGAAGATTGAAGCATTTAATTAGATTTAACCTACAAGACTGTTCTGTATCAAGCTAGCACTCGGAAGGAGCCGATCAGGATCAGGGCCTCATATGAATGATCCATGGAGGCCAGACACATTGTGTGGCTGCATTGCAATGATCAGATTTTTTCAGTGGTGATCAGATTATGGTGATCGACTATCCGTGCAAAGATAATATGTTCTAAACACATAAAGTAGTAAAACCATTATACTACTGATAATTTTTTATTTTCAGATTTCCATGCATACATGTCATATTAGATCCTGTATTTATAGAATTTTTAGATCAGATCTATAGCTCTAGAAAAATTAATTAGATTAATTTTTAATTTTGTTGTGTTTGATTTTTGAAAAAAGTTTGAAAGTAGAGATAGAAATCCTGCATGCAAACCATCAATGGTATCAGAGCCAGGTTGTTTAATGCGATGTATATGCATGCTTAGATTACCTTTTTAGATTAAATCTAAATAATAATTTAATTTTTAAATCTAAAAATAAAATCATGATCTCACGGTCTGGAGGTTATCTTGCTGTAAGATTTATTCCTTACGGTGAAAAGGTTATCTTGGTACGTTGCTGATCTAAAATATTGATCATAAAACTTTAGATTTGATCTAATATTTTATATAATATGATTAAATGGCTTTAATCTAATTTTTAATTATGGATTAGTATTTAGATTAGATCCAAATTGATTCATGATTTTTATGCAGTGTATATAAATTTGGATTAAACCCTACAACTAGTACTATTTGTGAAATGAGTCGACCCATTTGGTGAATAGTGCTAGATTGTGAAAGAGCCTTTCAAAATTTTGAAAAATATTTTTGAAATGCCAAACTCCAACCCTCAGCCCAAAAACTTAATTAAGAATTAAGCATGATGAATTAGAGTCTAGAATTATGAATTAAAGATCCTAAGTCATTGATCATAAAATTTGGATTATTGGATTGGATGAATTAGATCCATTAATTGGGTTGGACCTAAAATTAGTTCAAGAATGAACTAAATTAGGATAATTGATCAAATCTAATCAATTATTGATTTAGATTAGGTCAAGAACTCTTTAGACTCAATTATAATAGTTGTAGTTGGTCAAGTCCATGCCTTGAATAAGGATCAAATGGACTTGATTCATGGCTACATGATCGAACCCAAAACTGCTAGGTTGGTCAAATTAAAACTAATAAATCGGATGGTGTCTAAGGTAAGTTTGGTAGTTTAGACCAGTGATTTTTAATTAGGAGCTACTCACACTGATTCGATCTTTGATGAGTTAATGACATATTTCTTCATTGATCTCACTTACCTGGCCATCCTGATGAATTAGATTTTGATTAGATGACTTGATAATTTGGGCTCACTCATGTCAATTAGATAAATCAGTATGATTGATTTAGGTTCTCCTAATGCCGGCTTGAATTAGATTCTTTTTTATCTGACTTGGTGAAGTTAGTGGAAGGATCAAAATTGGCTAGTTAATTCCTCTCTTCTCTTCTTAAAATTAATTAATAAAATTTTTTAAAATTATTAAATCTTTAAAAATGATAAAGTTATGGTGATAACTAAGTCATAGCCTCCCATTAAGTTGAGTGATAATGGATCCATTAGTTTAATTATCATTGAAGGCCCAAAGGCCTGGTGTTTATTAACTAATAGAATTATCATTCATCATATGATGATTTGGTCGTGTCTTTCTAATGGTGGTTAGGTTGGCCGGTCAAAATCGGGCATAATCATTTATTGGTTAGATATATCAAATATGGTCATATTAATGGTTGAACCTAATCGGACCTTTTAAGTGGAGGCCAAAGCCTACTAATCAGATTTCTGGGCAAAATTAAAATTACTAGAAGTTGTTTAGAGAAATAATTGATTATGAACCTATCCATACATGCATATGGGTTAATCGATCAAAGTCGGGCTTGTGTGTAGTCTTTGTGGATTCTAGTATCCACTAAGAAATTAAGATAACTTCTCGAATTGGAGGTAGAGGCTATCAATTCATATAAAATAGTGAGAGAACCTTTAGACAAAAGTCTAAATTTTTAGGCTAATTAATTCATATACTAATTAGATTTGATTTTTCTTTATTGTATAGTTATGGCCACTATCCTATTGCTTTGGTCATTATTGGACAATGACAAACTCATGGGACCCAACTTCGATAGCTAATATCGAAAGTTGAAAATCATCCTGGAGCATGAACAGATCTTATTTATTTTGACTGATCTAGCACTTGAGGAACTAGCCCCAAATGCTAGAGAGGCAATTAAAGAGACTTACTAGAAGTGGCTCAATGACCGCACCACCATTCATTGCATTATGTTGGTGGCAATAAATGATGAGTTCAACCATAGGTTCGAGAATGCCCAAGCATAGAAGATGCTACAAATGTTGAACAACTCTTTTAGCATGCCTGATGACGTTAAGAGGTACAAGACTACTTATGCCATTTTCAATGCTCGAATGAGGGATGGGATGTTAGTCACCGATCATGTATTATACATGATCAAGATGATTGAGTGCTTGAGTAAGCTAGGCTTCCCTCTGCATAAGCAACTCGAGAAGGATGCGATCTTGAATTCTTTACCCAAGTCCTTCCTCCCCTTCCTTACTCATTTTTGAATAATAAAGCTTGCAGTGAACTACCATGGGTTGCTGGGGTTGCTACAGAACTTTGAGAAGAATCACTAACTTCATATGGAGATGGTGAATATAGTGGGAGGATCTTCTTCTAGTTTTCGATCCTTTAAGAAAGGAAAGAAGAAGAAGAAGAAAAAAAATAAGAAGGTGCAGCCGCATGCTGAGATGTCTGCATAGGGTCAAACCAAAATGCTCAAGCCCGACTAAAGCTAGGTAGAGTGCTGCTTTTGCAAGAAGCAGGGGCACTGGAAGAGGAACTATCCTCAGTACATTGCCTCCCTCAATCCAAATAGGTTGAGGAAGAAGCAAGTTATTGCTTGGCAAGGTAATTATATAATAATACCTTGCAACTTCTCAATATGTGATACTACTGCCTGGGTATTAGATTCAGGAAGCCCTTATCATATTTATAATTTGATGCAAGGTTTGTAGGTCAGTAGAAGATTTGATGAAGGCAAGAGGTTCCTGAACATTGGAGATGAAAGATAAGTTTTAGTTCTAGTTTTAGGAACCATGAACCTCATAATCAATTCTTATAAAGTTATTTTTAGTGAATGTCACATATGTCCAAATTTTTTATTAAATGTTATTTCTATAGGCTTTTTGGCCAAGAATAGTTATGAATTTTCAATAAAAGAAAACTTTTGTAATATCATTTTGAATGGTGTTACGGTTTGGGTTGGATAATTGAATAACGATATTTATTTACTATCATAGCCTATTAACATGATCTAGTCCTTCGGTAAATGCCATAGAACAGGCGATGTGTCTGAAGTTTCCCTTTGATACTATAGGTTAGGTCATATCAACAAGAATAGAATAAATAGATTGACTTAAGAAGAAATTCTTGATGTCGGTGATTGTGAATCACTTTGGACCTATGAGTCCTATCTCCTTGGTAAGATGACCAAGTCACCTTTTACTAGAAAGGGTGAATGAGCCAGTGAACTCTTGGGTCTAGTACATACTGATATATGTGGATCCATGAGCTCAAGTGCTAGAGGTAGATATTTCTACTTCATAACCTTCACGGATGATCTATTGAGGTATGGATATGTCTATTTAATAAAGCATAAGTCGGAGTCATTTGAAATATTCAAACTATTCCATAATGAGGTAGAAAAGCAAACTGGGAAGAGTATTAAAACTCTTCAATCTGATCGAGGGGGTAAATACCTTTCGAGTGAGTTTCTAACATATTTAGAGAAGAATGAAATCCTCTCCCAATGGACTCCTCCTAGAATACTACAACATAATGGTGTGTCTGAAAGAAGGAATCGAATCCTATTGAACATTGTTCGATCCATGATGGGGTTTGCCGGTCTGCTGATCTTCCTCTAAGGATATACGATCGAGTCAACTTATTATCTTTTAAATAGGATTTTGAGTAAGTTTGTTTCCAAAATACCATATGAGATATGGATAGGGCATAAGCTAGTACTCTCACATCTTAGGATTTGAGGGTGTCCGACTTATATCAAATGTTCAATAATAGACAAGCTTGGACCTAAGTCTGATAAGTGTAATTTTGTAGAGTATCCAAAAGAGACCAAAGGATATTACATCAACCTTCCTACTGAGCAAAAAGTATTTGTCAGTTTTAAGACAATCTTTTTAGAAAAGGAGTTCCTTGGTGAAGGAACTAATACCTCTATGGTCAAACTTGAGGAAGTTCGGTAGGTAGAAAAACTGAAACAAGTAGCTAAACTAGAATTGAATTTGATTAGATCAAACTCAGAGCCTAGTGAATTTTCACCCTTAAGGTGATCTGGTAGAGTACCATGTCAGTCGGATAAATACTATGATTTCTTGGTTCGAGATGGTGATCCTATCAAACTCGATGAGAATGATGAGGATCCGATTAATTATATGGAGGCAATGTAGAGATTGGACTCTGAGAAATGGCTTGATGCCATGAAATTCAAAATGGAGTCAATGAAGGTCAATGATGTATGGACATTGGTTGACCCACCCAAAGGGTAAAACCCATAGCATGTAAGTGGGTCTTCAAAGAGAAAAGGGATGCAGACGGGAAGATGAAGATCTATAAGGCCCATCTAGTTATTAAGAGATATTATCAATATTATGATATAGACTATGATAAGATGTTTTCTCCTATGGCAATGCTCAAGTCCATTCGGATCATGCTTGCAATAGCTGTCCATTTGGACTATGAAACCTAGCAAATGGATATGAAGATAGCTTTCCTAAATGGAGAGCTAGACGAAGAGGTGTATATGATACAATCTGAAGGATTCACATCCACAGATGAGTCTAAGATATGTAGGCTTTAAAGTTCATTTATGAACTAAAGCAGGCATCTCAGAGTTGGAACATATGTTTTGATAGGACGATCAAAACATATGGCTTCGTTAAGAATGGAAAAGAGCCCTGCATATACAAGTGGGTTAATGATCCAGCAGTTATATTTCTTGTATTGTATGTGGATGATATTCTCTTAATTAGAAATGATGTTCCTACATTATAAGAAATAAAGATTTGATTGTCATCACAGTTCTCCATAAAGGATCTGGGAGAAGCTTCTTGAAGAAAAATCTATATTTTTCACCATAGGACTGTTTAGATCCAATCAGATTTGAACCAGATTTTTCAAAAAATTCTAACTTGATTTGATCAGATATGAAGGTTCTTAGATTTGATAAAAAATATTCGATATTAATAATAAAAATAAAATAAAATCAAGGAACAACTCTTGTACCTAATTAGGGTAAACTAGTTATCCTGACGATGATCCTGATGCTCCTGAGATCCTAAATCAAGCCACGTACATGCCTGACCTCTACCGATATCCATTCAGGCAAGATCTAGATGCGATCTTCTTCTAGATCTAATTTTCAAAAATTAGATCTGGATCTGACTCGTAGAGCTTTCAAAACAAGTGATGAAGGCAGCGCGCTCATCTCACGAACATGTTGACTGTCTTCCTAATCTTTGCACCAGCACTTGGATCTTTCTTACTGGATTTGCCCAACCTCTTGGATGTGGAGAGGAGAGAGAGAGGACCAGAGAGAGGCATGAAAGAGAGGAGGGGCAGTCTTAGGGCATGGTGGATGGGTGCAAAACATTAAACCCTAGGCACAGACAGGGTTTAAATAGACCCTGCTGCGCCATGCAGTGCCACATCACTTCAACCAATTGCATTGCTCGATTCAATCAGATCTTAATCTGATTGGTGAAGTGATGTCACCTGATCCAATTAAGTTAGAGACACCATAGACTCCCCATGGTTGGTGCCAAACATGGATAAGGATGAATCAATTGGCGCCTAAGACTCTATCTTCATCAAACAAGCCTGGAGTCCCATCTATATGGGACTCCTCCCTTTTCCCCATGTATGCACGCTAACTAGGGGCATGCACACATATTTATGCATGGAAACCAAGTGGGCATGCACCCCAAGGAGATGTCTAGAGGGGGCGCATGCCCCTACCTCTTCTTTTCCGCATTGGGACATCTCATGTCCCGACAGTGATAGAAAATGGCAGGTGACGATAGGAATTAGTAGGTGTTATCTTATTTCCATCTGATGGATTAAGATAATTTTTTTCTATCTTGGACAAGTTTCAGTCAGATAAGGATAAATCTATATAAGATTTTCTAGTGAGTCCAAACCAATTTGGCTCAGCCAAGACGAATTAGAAAAAACTACAGAAGGAGAAAGTTAGGCTCAATCGTGTGCTAGCATGATTTCTTTGAACCTAATTGGATCTAATCCAAATCAATCAAATTAGGTTAGCTCGATTGATTACATCCAGACTCAAACCTTTATTTGTGTGACCTAATTAGCTTCAGTTCCGTATGGTAATGAGATATATCACGATCTCCATCATTGATATGATCGAAATACCTTTTGATGGACCAGAACTTTTTTGATTAATACAATTAGAATGATTGATCATCAAGATCATTCTAATTGCTTCCAAAATCCACCAATGACACCTAGCAGTATATGGTGGCAAGCCATCAGAATCGAAAGTGAATCTCTCGGTGTAGCTACATGTGTGATTGGGTTTTTCTATCTTGAGCCCCGATAGGATTAGGGTTAAGGTGAACTCATCAAATCCAATATCTGTCATATGAATTAATCATTCGATTTGAGTCTGATATAAAACTCTAATAGAAACTCTTTCTATGATCTTTACACTGCCATGGCTATGGGCTTATGTACTTGATCTCATAATCATCATAGGGCTACTCCTCATCTATCGAGGTAGATAGATCCCCTATTGGTGCAATCCAATTCCTACAATGAACATGCTATAGCCAACATACACCTCAGAATTTCGAATGGTTAGGAGATCGAGCTATGGTGTAGTCAAACTATAACACCCTCAAGGTAAACTATCGATGCACATCAGATCAAAGAATCAGATATACCACTGCAGCATTGAGCCAGTCATCGACAAGAAGGTAGACTTTCTTATGACTACTTGAGATGGTTATGCTCAATGCCCTCGTTCTCTAATGGATATCTATACTCTCATTCCAGTATCTTCATACTATAGACTCAAGACTCATCTATCCTAAGAAAGCAATCGTAGATCAACCTTTCAATTCGATCACCATCCTCATGATGATCTTATGGTCAGGAGCAGTTTATGGGTTAATAATAAAAATTCATGTTTTAAATTTTCAACTCTTGAAAATATGAATTATCATTACTATTAATTCAAAAGATGTATTACAGATACTTTAAATACATACTATGATAGAAAATTATCTTTTTATTAATTTATAGTTAAAATTATAAAATTGCCCTTAGAAGTGTAGTACAATGTGCTAGCCAATCTGACTTCTAGGGAACACATCTAACAAACTTCTACTTGACCTAAAGTAAATTGGTTACAAATCTAAGTTCCATCTTCTCAAAGTAGACTTCGATGTTCTGCTAGCTCAATGACTTCGTTAGTGGATCAGCTGCATTATCAGTGGTGTCGACTCTCTTGATCTTGATGTATCCCTTCTCAAGATAATCGCGGATCAGATGGAATCGCCGCTCGATGTGCCCAGATTTTTGGTGAGATCTCGGCTCCTTAGCTAGGGCTATAGCACCATTGTTGTCACAGTACAAAGGGATAGCATCCGATAGCATTACTCCAAGCTCTACGATGAACTTCTTATACCAGAATGCCTCCTTCATAGCTTCCGACATAGCGATGTATTCTACTTCCATGGTGGAGTCTGCTATCACCGTCTGCTTGAAACTCTTCCAGCTAACAGCACTATCATTACATACAAACAGACTTTCAGATGTCGACTTTCGATCATCTATATCGAACATAAAGTCTGAGTCTGTATACCGCTGGACCTGGAGTTCTCTATTACTAAAGACTAGAAACATATTCTTAGTCCTTCTTAAGTACTTAAGGATACAATTCATAGAAGTCTAGTGCTCTTCACCTGGATTCGACTAATACCTACTCGTGATGCTCACATCATGGGCGATATCAAGTCGTGTACATAGCATGGCATACATGAGGCTCCCTATTGCCGAAGCATAAGGAATCTTGCTCATACGTTCAATCTCCTCAGGTGTACTAGGGCACATCTTCTTGGAGAGATAAATTTCATGTCTAAAGGGCACCAATCCTTTTTAGAGTTTTTCATGCTAAACCTCTTTAGCACCTCCTCTATGTACATCTTCTGTAAAAGTCTTAGCATCCTATTCGGTCTATCTCTATAGACCTTAATTTTCAATATAAAGAAAGCTTCTCCTAGATATTTCATAGAGAACTCCTTTGATAACCATATTTTGATCATGGTCAACATGAAAATATCATTCTAAATTAGGAGGATGTCATCCACGTATAGTGTGAGAAAGATAACAGCTCTTCCACTGACCTTTTTGAACATACATGGTTCCTCCTTATTTTTGATGAAATTAAATGATTTGATCACATTATTAAAACTAGCATTCCAGCTTTGAGATGCTTGCTTAAGTCTATATATGGACCTTTGCAGCTTGCAGACCTTGTGATCACCATCACTGGATGTGAAACTGAGCGGCTATTCCATATAGATATCTTTCTCAAGATATCCATTTAAGAATATCATTTTTATGTCCATCTACTATATTTCATAATCAAAATAAGCTGCAACAACAAGCAATTTATGGATGGATTTAAGCATGGCTACTAGTAAAAAGGTATCCTGATAGTCAATGCCTTCGCACTGACTATATCCTTTTGCTACGAGCCTAGCTTTGAATGTCTCTACATTCCTATTGGCATCTATCTTTTTCTTATAGATCCATTTACATCCAATAGGCACTATGCCTTTAGGTAGATCTACCAAGGTCCAAACTTGGTTTGCACGCATTGAGTCAATTTCTGACCTCATTGCCTCGAATCATTTCTCAAAGTCGATATCTGATATCGCTTCGTCATAGGTCTTGAGATCATCACCATGAACCCCATTTTTCGTAAAGAATATTTTCTCTACATTCTCTAAAATAGTACCTAAGTATCTTTCAAGAGGACGAAAAATCCTATTTGACCTATGAGGTTGTGTTTGGACTGACTTAATCTGATTGGGTTCCATAGGTTTCTTAGCTCATTGCTCTTGGAAGACTTTCTCCTCGAGCCTAATCTATCTTCTAATGCCACCATCTTGAACAAACTATTTTTTAAGAAAAATAGCATGTCGACTCACCATCACATTATGGTCTTCTGAAAGATAGAAGTATATCCTAACGACTTTTTAGGATATCCAATAAATCAAGCTTTAAAAGACCTAGACTCTAACTTGTCTGCCTACTATCTCTTGACATGGATCGAACAATTCCAAATTTTGAGGTGACTTTGACTTGATTTCTTACCATGCCATATCTCATATGGTATGGTAGGAATGGTTTTAGAGAAAACCCTATTTAATAAGTATATTATGGTCATTAGACTATGCCCCCAAAGAAAATTAGGAAGGTCCATGAAGCTCATTATGGATCGGACCATACCCAATAGGATTCAATTTTTTTATTCTAAAATCCCATTGAGTTGAGGCATTTTCGATGGAGTCCATTATGAGACTATGCCATTATTCTTGAGATAGTCTAAAAATTTCTGACTAAGGTGTTTACCTTCTTGATCTGATTAAAGAACCTTAATGTGTTTTTCTATTTGCTTTTCTACTTAGAGTCTGAATTTTTTGAACTTTTCAAAGGTTTCAAACTTATATCACATCAAATACACATATCCGTATCGAGATAAATCATCAGTAAAGTTGATAAAGTATAAGGTTAGATTCTATAACGAGCATACCTCTAGAAGGACTTGCCTTCTTTTTATTCTTAAGGCTGGCTAGGTATAAAGGACAGTTCCACTTTTAATAGCCATCAGTATTGCAATGAAAATACTTTTCTTTATTGACGACCTTCTTCTTCGGCTCTCCCTTCTTCTTCTTCTCTCCATCTGTTTTTTACTTCTTTGCATACTTCTTCTTCTTTCTGAAAGACTTTTCTTGGAAGAAGTCTGCTCTACAGCAAGCACTGAGCCCTTTGAACCTTTCAAAGAAAGTTCCATAATTACCAGCATATTCATCAATTCTGCTAAAGTACATTGCAACTTATGCATATGGAAGTTCATGATGAACTATGTATATGCATCAATCAAGGACTACAAGATCACATCAATTGCAAGTTCCTATCTAACTTGACACTGAGCTTCTCAAGCTCTTCTAAGTTCTTGATCATCATCAGACAATGATCTTGGATCGACTGCCCATCATGCATTTGAGCCTTAAAAAGTCTTCTAGTGATTTGATACTTGACTGCGCGACTCTCCTCACCAAACAACTCTTATAAGTGAGCCAATATTTGGTGAGCAGTCTTGATGTACTCATGTTGGCGCTGAAGCTCATTAGACATTGAGCCTAACATGTAGTATCTAGCTTTATTGTCTTCATTCATCCATTTTTCTAGAGATGCTTTCTACTCAGTAAATGGACGGACTGGTAAGGTGGGTAGTCCTGGTTCAATACACGAGTCAGCTTTTCGGAATCTAAAATAATTTTATAGTTTTGAAGCCAATCCTTGTAATTGGATCCGATCAGTCATGGGTGTCTAGGATATGGGTTAATGGATTGGATGCAGAATTTTTCTTTTGAGAGTCAAAATTTTTAGATAGATTTTATAATTTAGACTCGATCAATTTGTTTAAAAATTTTATTTTTAAATAAATTAGACTTTCACTATTTTCTCAGACCCCTACACTTCCTTGGTAGAGATGCAGAAATATCTACGATCAATTGATTTCTATTGGATGGTGTGATCCCATCGACTGACTTACCATCTCACCTAATAGTTATTGGTGATGAATCAATTGATGAGTGGACAACTCTTATCCAATGATTCTCTAATTATCGTGCACCCAAACCAGATCTCTAATTCATGAAGCTCACCGTACCCAAAATATTGCTCCACTCCTTAGTTAAGTCAGATCTGCCATTTGCATGAATTGAATTCTTGATTGGATCTCTCATTATATTTGGAATATTAAGCCCAATCCATCCTCCAACTCATAGCATCCAATGAAGGAACCAGATTTAGGGTTTCAAGGCTAGATCTTAAAACTTTCTCAAGATCAGGCAGTGAAAGACTAAAATTAATTAAAATTAATTTTTAATATCAGAGAATATCCTAGATCTAATATTCTATTATATGATTATGGCATGACATTAAATTAGAAATTAAACATAAAAAAATTAAAATATGTTGATCACATCAACATGCAACTATACTACATCTAATGTAGGTATATAAAATAGATCAGATCTATTACCTATGCAAGTTAGATATTCTAACTTAGTGATTCGAAATTAAGGATGATGTTGCGAGCTACACATGCACCGGCCTCTAGGAGTCGTCCATACGAGCTTACGAACCATGATCAGAAGTCTGATGCAGGAAATCAGCATAGTATGCTAGTACTGTGCTGATCTTTCTTTGATGGTTGATCTGATGCTTTTTTCTTCTAGATCTGGACTCTTCTAAAGATGAGAAGGAGGAGAGATTACAGATCTGAGACACTCTTAAATAATCTCAAAAAAAAGGATGTTGACCTTCTGAGTGATTTTGATAATGACCAAATATTAAAGCAAATGATTACTAATATATTTTATTTAAAGTATTCAAATGTCAGAAGAAAGAGAGCTCTTTAACCAAAAAGAGGTTGGCATGAAGTCCAATTCAAATAAAAATCAAATCCTCTTGATTGATAGCAAAAATTTTCTCAAACTAGTTTTGGAGCAATTTTTGAGAGGTCTTGAAATTTTTTCGAGAGCTCTCGTGATGTCTGCCATACCTAAATTTGCTTCTGGCATAGTTTTGAGAGGTCTTAAGTTAATCTCAAGAGCTTTTGATCTCAAGAGATAGAAATATAATTTCTACACTCTAAGAGCGAGAGATCTCATGATTTCAACGAGACGTCTTGTTTAGAATTGAGAGCTCTCGATCTCAGGTGATACAATTTTTTCAGAAAGAAATTTTTCAAGTGATCAAAGGTGAGATGTCTTCTAATCAAATCGAGAGGCCTCAAAATCTAGCGAGATATCTCGAGACAAACCAAGAGATCTCGAGATACGGTGATAACTTTTTGATGGGATGTTCCAGATCGAATTTCCATGCTTCCAATGGCTACCTGCTGCTCCCAATGATCGAATTTTATTTTTTCTGTAATCTAATCACATCCAAATGAGAGAAAAAGCTCTAGATATAAAAGCTTGAAGATGTACTTTTGAATTATCCAAGAAAAATGAGAGAAAAAGAACAAATGCCTAGTTTTCCATGAGCAAATCCTTTTCATTCAAGTTCTCTTAAGATTTGAAGCGCATTAATTTCAAGCATTCAAGAAGCATTCAACGAACTGCAATGACAATGATTCAACTCATTTAAAAAAGCATTTTGTATTATAATTTTTCATTATTAGTTTTCGTGTACTAGGTTTCAACAGGGGCTGAAACTTGAGTTTTGGGGCTTTTCTCTATATTTGTTATTTTGGATTGGTTTGTCTGATTGTTGTAAGGATTGTGGTTGATGAATCTAAGAAGAAACCAACTAGATTTTGGGATAGTAATCTCAAAAAGACTATCCGACAGTAATCTTGCCGGATTATAGTGAAATTCCTAAGAGTCTTGCTTAGGAAGTGGACGTAGGTGCAGGGAGTGCATCGAACCATTATAAATTTTTTCTATTTATGTGTGTGCTATTGCTTCTCCATTTTCTTTCACATTTATTTCACTTTGGATTCAAATGATTTAATCGCACATATCTATTTTAAATTTTTGAAAACCCAATTAACCCCCCCTCTTGGGTTGTCTAGCTAGGCAACAATTGATATTATAGCTTTGGTTCTCTACTAATTATTGATTTTATCAACTAGAGATAAAGATCATGTCAACCTAACTTGGAGGTTCACTTGCTGAAGGGCAATCCACAAATAGGCCACCTCTTTTCAATGGATCCAACTATACCTATTGGAAAGCTCGTATGTGCATTTTTATTCAAGCCCTCGACTATGACATATAGACCGTCATTGTCAATGGGCCACACACACCTACAATCATTGTCAATGGCACATCCTCTCCTAAGCTGAAGAAGGATTTGGATGAAATGAACAAGAAATTTATTCAATTAAATGCTAAGGCAATGAATGTACTTTATTATGCCCTTTATGCAAATGGGTTTAACCAAATTTTCACTTGCAATTATGCAAAGAAAATTTCATATAGACTTAAAGTCATGCATGAAGGGACAAATCAAGTCAAGAAAACCAAGATAAACATGCTAGTTCACCAATATGAACTATTTAAAATGGACCCTACTGAATCTATCACTAGCATGTACACAAAGTTCACTGATATTATAAATGATTTGAAAAGTTTAGGAGAAATTTATACTAACAATGACTTCGTAAGAAAGATTCTTAGATCTTTGCCTAGCATATGAAAAACCAAGGTGACAGCCATCCAGGAGGCTAAAGATCTGAACACTCTACCTCTAGAGAAGCTCATTGGATCCTTGATGATACATGAGCTCACCATGGATCGACATGATGAAGAGAACAACAAGAAGAAGAAAATAATAGCACTGAAATCTATGGCAGTTGAAGAAGAAGAAGATCTGTCTAGTGAGGAAAATGATGAAGACATGGCCCTGGTGATCAAAAAATTCAAGAAATTTATGGAAAGAAGAAGACAAGGATTCAAAAAGAGAAGCTTCATTAGAGGAGAAGCTAGCAAGGAGAAAGAGAAAGAAAAGGAGAAGGATCAGCCCACTTGCTACAAATGCAAGAAGCTAGGATATTTTAGCGTTGAATGTCATCAATTGAAGAAGGCACCAAAATAAATGAAGAAAAAAGCTATGTTAGCAACTTAGAGCGACAGCAACGAGTCAAGCTTGGAGGAAGAAAATCAAAATGAAGCAAACTTGTGCTTCATGGCACAAGATGATGAGGTATCCTCCACTCTTGACTTAGATTTTACTTTTGATGAGCTTCAAGATGCTTTTTATGACTTAATGAAAGATTTTAAGAAGATTAGTACAAAAAATAAAAATCTCAAGGAAATGAATCAAACGCTCTTAAAAGAAAAGAAGTAACTTGTAACCACAACAAGTTAAAATAAAAATGGAAGAATTGGATAAATTAAAATCTTTAGTTGATAAATTTACTTATAGTTCTGAAAAATTATAAATGATTCTAAACAATCAAAGAGGAGTTTATGATAAAGCCAGACTAGGATACAAATCTAAAGACAAAATTAAGTTTCTAAGAAATTTTTTCACTGCACCCACATCAACTAGTACTTCACATACACTTGCTTTAGAAGTAGAAAAGTAGGACATAAGATATTTTAATGTAATACTAGAAAATTTAGTGAAAAATAAGTTAAAAAAATTTGGATTCCAAAAGAAACCACGATCACTAACCCAAAAGGACCCAAGAAGACTTGGGTACCTAAAACTATCACTTGAATTGTTTATGTAGAAATGCCTTGCAGTCGAAAGATCTAAACATAAGTGGTGCTTGGATAGCGGTTGCTCAAGGCATATGTTGGGTGATAAAGAGCAATTCTTCATCCTAGAAAGGAAGGAAGAGGGACTAGTCATATTTAGCGACAATGACAAAAAAAAATAATTGGCATTGGTAAAATTCAGATTACTTCTTCTACCTTTATAGATAATGTATTATTAGTTGATAATTTAAAACATAACTTTCTTAGTATTAGTCAACTTTGTGATAAAGGTTTTAGAGTTTTTTTTGAATCTTCTTTATGCAAAGTATCTTGTTTCTTGGATGATAGTTTAAAATTCATTGGATTTAGGCATGGAAATATCTACATGATAAAGCTTGATGAAATTGCCATGAAGAGTGGTCAATGCCTAGTTGCAATGAATGCTAACATTAAAAAAAACTAGTTGACTTTGGCATCGTAGATTAGGTCATGCAAGCATGCATATTTTATCTAAATTACTTAATAAAGATTTAGTTAAGGGATTACCAAAACTAAATTTTAAATTTGATCATGTTTGTGATGCTTGCTAATTTGGAAAACAAACTAGGAAGAGTTTCAAATCTAAAAATGTGATTTCAACTTTTAGACCTGTTGAATTGATACAAATGGATTTATTTGGACCTATTGGGACTACTAGCCTAGGAGGAAAGAGATTTGATCTTGTCATTGTTGATGATTATTCTTGCTTCACATGGGTTTTATTTTTAGCACATAAAGATGAAGCTTTTTCAATATTTTAAAAGTTTTACAAGAATGTAATAAATGAAAAGAATTCATAGTGATCATGGCATAGAATTTGAAAATAAATTTTTTGAAGAATTTTGTAATCAACATGGTATAGAACATAATTTTTCAGCATCTAGAACTCCTCAACAAAATGGAGTAGTTGAAAGAAAAAATAAAACCTTAGTTGAAATGGTCCGTACCATGTTGTATGAAGAAAATCTACCCAAATACTTTTGGGTTGGAGCCATTAACACAGCATGTTACATCCTTAATAGAGTTTCTATTTGCCCGATTTTAAAGAAAATGGCCTATGAGCTTTGGAAAGGAAAGAGACCTAATATTAATTATTTTCATATCTTTGGTTGCAAATGCTTCTTTCATAATAATGGTAAGGACAACCTAGGTAAATTTGATGCTAAGATCGATGAGAATATTTTTCTTGGATACTCTACATCTAGTAAAGCTTATAGGATCTTCAACAAATATTTATTGATTGTTGAAGAATCAATCAATATCATTTTTGCTGAAGCTAACAATCAATCTTCAAGAAAGGAAGATGCTTTTGATGATGACACAGAAATTCTTAAAGATGGAATAAAGGAGCTAAACTTGAAGGAGAACAACATTCATGACAAAGGTAAATCTACAACAACCATTGAACAAGATAAGGATGGTAAAAATGAAACTTTTAATGATCATGGAGATCTACCCAAGGAGTCGAGGTATGCACATAATCATCCAAGAGAATTAATTTTAGGTGGTCCTTCACAAGGGATAAGAACTAGATTTTCTTTTAAAGATACATTTGATTATCTTGCTTTTGTCTCTTAAGTAGAACCTAAGAACATAGAAGAAGCTGAAAAAGACTCTAGTTGGATGCTAGCTATGCAAGATGAACTAAACCAATTTGAAAAAAATAATGTTTGGACTCTTGTAAACCGACCAATTGATTATCCTATAATTGGAACAAAATGAATATTTATGAATAAATTAGATGAACATGAAAATGTAGTAAGAAATAAAGCTAGACTAGTTGCTAAAGGATATAATCAAGAAGAAGGGATTGACTTTGATGAAACATATGCTTCTGTAGCAAGATTAGAGGCTATTAGATTATTACTTGCCTTTACTTGCTACATGAACTTTAAATTATTTCAAATGGATGTAAAGAGTGTCTTCTTGAATGGTTATATCATTGAAGAAATTTTTGTAGAACAACCTCCCGATTTTGAAAATTACTCACTTCCTAAGCATATGTACAAATTAAATAAAGCACTATATGCAACTAGAGCATGGTATGAGAGATTAAGTAAATTTTTATTACAAAATGATTTTATTAGAGGAAGTGTGGACATTATACTATTTTTGAAAAAGAAAAAAAATGACCTTCTTATAGTTTAAATATATGTAGATGACATCATATTTGGAGCTACTAATGAAATTCTTTGTCAAGAGTTTGTAAAGTTAATACCGAGCGAATTTGAAATGAGCATGATGGGGAAGCTGAATTTCTTCCTTGGGCTTCAAATCAAACAATCAAAGGAAGGCATTTTCATTAGCTAAACAAAATACATCAAGGAGATGCTGAGAAAGTTTGGCATGGAGAATGGAAAGGAGATTGGCACACCAATAAGACCCTCATGCAGACTCGACAAAGATGAAAATGGTAAGACAATAAATGACAAGCTATACAGAGGTATGATTGGATCCCTACTCTATTTGACTGTAAGTTGGCCTGATCTATTATTTAGTATTTGCATGTGTGCTAGATTTCAATCTAATCCTAAAGAATCTCATTTGCTAGTTGTCAAGAGAATTTTTAGATATTTGATCTACACACATAATCTAGGACTTTGATACTCAAAACAATTCTCCATTGAATTGATTGGATATACTGTTGTTGATTATGGAGGATGTAGAATAGATAGAAAAAGTACAAGTGGCACCTGCTAATTTTTAGGATTGAACTTGATTCTTGGTATAGTAAGAAGCAAAATTTAGTAGCACTGTCAACGACCAAGGCCGAATATGTCGCTACAGAGAGTTGCTGTGCTCAAATACTATGGATTAAGCAATAACTCGAAGACTTTGGAATTAAGCAAAATAAGATACCTATTAGGTGTCATAACACTAGTACCATAAACTTGATAAAAAATTTTATTCAACATTCAAGAACCAAGCACGTTAAAATTAGACATCACTTCATAAGAGATCATATTCAAAATAATAACATAATGCTTGAATTTGTGTCAACTAAAAATCAAATGGCTGATATTTTTATAAAACCTCTAAATAAAGATAGATTCTTAAAAATTTGAGGTGAACTTGATATTTGTGATCCTCTATAAAAATATTTATCTTAAATTTATTGATTGTTTTTTTGGTCTCCTTTTAACATCCTAAACATCCCCAATTCAATCTTAAAAAATCAAGCAAAATCAAGTCAAAATTCTCCTCCTTTTTTTGATTTTTCCTCCTATGCTCGAGAAGTCTCAGTTTATACACAAGACCTCTCGGCGGTATTTTGAGATCTCTCATTTTAAAAGAGAGAGTTCTTGATTTTTTGAGATGTCTCGTCTTTAGAGCGAGAGCTCTTGAGTTTCGTGGGGCCCTTTTTTAATCGGACTTTCAAGAGGTCCCTTCTCTTATTTATTCATTTCGTTTTTCTGAGATCTCTCCCCCAAAACTTTTCCAAACTCCCATCCATTCCTCCAAACTCCTTGAATCACTGTTCCATTGCTCATTCCATCCAAATTCGACTCCAATGGCTCTAAAGAAGAGAATCCTTGCTGTCCAAAGACCGTCCATCACTCCTACTGAAGCTAGGGCAAAGCCGCAGCGGGACATGGGCCAAGCATCTCCATCTACCTCTTCTTCTCATGCTCAACTCTTCATCACCACAAGTCGAAGTGTCTCATTGGATACCTAGATGGGGAATAGTTCCATATTGGGTCATGGATTAGGCAGCAAGGCTGGAAGAAGCTGTGTACTCTTATGGTAAATGTCTATCCAAACCTAATTAGAGAGTTCTTTGAGAACATTAGCTTTGAGTAAGCATCAAGAATAGAATCTATTATTAAATGAGTACACATATCTTTGGACGAGAAAGATTGGGTAACTCTTAGAAGTACCTATGTTTGGAGATTGTTATTTGAATTTAACAAATAAAATTGAAGCTTTAAAGTATATTTTGGAAAGAAAAAATATAGGTGAAAATCAATAATTAGTCTTACATCATCTCTACGTGGAAATGAGGTTATTACATTGCATTGTAAGTCATATAATATTCCTAAAGGTAGGAAGACATGATTGGGTTGGAAAGAAAGAATTGGTTGTTATGTTCTACATGGTAACCGGAACACCCATGAACTTTCCATCTTTAATGCTTCAATAGTTAAAGGACACAGCCAACAAAAGCAAAGCCCGTCTGCCCTACGGGATGATTTTTATTTTGATTTTCAAGGATTTTTACGTTATAGAAGGTGAACTTTAAGAAATTGGTGCACATCGACTATGTAAATAAGGAAACTTTGAATATAATGAAATTTGTGAAAAAGGATAACGGGTGTGTATGGGCAGATGAACAAGTTGCTACTAGAAATGAACCTGAGGAGCACAGGTCTTCACCTTCTCCACCATCATCCTCAACTGCTGGACCTTCATTCATGACACTAGGGTCTCCTTATACTCCACAAGGGCCTTCTAGTCATGTTCTAGCACCCCCCCTCTACTTTTGATCAAGAAAGTTTAATTAAAAGGATGGTAGAAGTAGTTCAAAAAGTGTTAGAAAGGTTCATTGATATCCTCTCTAGTGTAAAACATCAACTATTGGTGAGCATTGAGGAACAAAGGATATCATCTAAAGGTCAGACTGAAATGGTTAGCCAACAACTTAGTGGATTATCTTAAAGGCTTGAAATTTTAAAGAAGGAGCAACATGGGTCGTCAACTCAAATTGAACTTCTATTATCCGAGATTGCCAAAATTGCACAGAGACTAGAAGAGAACATCACCATCCAATGCACCATGGTTGAAGTCCTTATCTCTTCATTGCGGCAGATTATGGATCGGATTGATAGCCTTGGGTCTCGGACTCCATCTACTTCTCGACCCTCACCATCTCTTCGACCTGCACCTCACTTATCATCCTCTAGATCTAGATCATCCTTTGAACCAATCATAGAATTCCTCTCTAATGAGGAAAAGATTTAGTTTCTTTTATTTTTTATTATTTTGTTGCTTGGTGTACCTCACTTATATTGCTTCATGTGCTTTGGGGTATATTGGTATAGATCTACCTTTTTGTAAACCAATATACAACTTTGTCATTATAATTTTAGTCTTATGTAATGGAATCAAAACTTTTCAATTATATTCTTGACTTCTTTGCCACAATGTTTAATTCTCTCAATTGTGATTTGGATGCTGACAAAAAGGAGAAGAAAAATGTATAAACACAAAAGAATATTTAATCCCATACAAATCAAATGAGCATACATTAAAGGGGAGCATTAATATATCCCATACAAAGCAAGAAAGGATTGTTAATACATTGTGTATATCATTGAAAATTTGAGCACTCTTAAAATTGACCATGTCATATTCTTTCATTCATTAATACATGATACATGTATTGCTTACTGTCTTTTTATGAATTACTTGATATTTTGTCATCATCAAAAAGGGGGAGATTGTTGACCCCCTAAGTGATTTTAATAATGACCAAATATTAAAGAAAATGATTACTAATATATTTTATTTTAAGTATTCAAATGTCAGAGGAAAGAGAGCTCTTTGACCAAAATGAGGATGACATGAAGTTCAATTCAAATAAAAATCAAATCTTCTTGATTGGTCGCAAAAATTTTCTCAAAATAGCCTTAGAGCAATTTTCGAGAGGTCTCAGAATTTTTTTCAATAGCTCTCATGATGTCTGGCATGGCCAAATTTGCTTTTGGCATGGTTTCGAGAGGTCTCAAGTTAATCTCGAGAGCTCTCAATCTCAGAAGATAAAAACATAGTTTCTACACTTTAAGAGTGAAAGATCTCGCAGGATTCTCGAGAGGTCTCACGGTTCTAGTGAGATATCTCGTTCAAATCGAGAGCTCTCGATCTCAGGCGATACAATTTTTTAGAAAGGTATTTTTCGAGCAACTGAAGGTGGAAGGTCTCTTGATCAAATCGAGAGCCTAAAAATCTGGCAAGACATATTAAGACAAACTTAGAGGTTTGAAGACACGGTGATAACTTTTTGACGGGGCATTCTAGGTTGGATTTTCTTGCTTCCAATGGCTACCTATTGCTCTCCAATGGTCGAATTTCACTTTTTCTACAATCCAATCACATCTAAATGAGAAGAAAAGCTCCAAATATAAAATCTTGAAGATGTACTTTTGGATTATCTAAGAAAAATGAGAGAAAAAGAACAAACGTCCATTTTTTGCAAGCAAATCCTTTCCATTCAAGTTCTCTCAAGATTTGAAGTGCATTAATTTTAAGCATTCAAGAAGCATTGAATGAACTACAACGACAATGATTCAGCTCATTTAAAGGAGCATTGTATGTTATAATTTTTCATTATTAGTTTTTGTGTACTTGGTTTTAGCAGGGGTTGAAACTTGGGTTTTGGAGCTTTTCTTCCCATTTATTGGTTCGGATTGGTTTATCTGATTGCTATAAGGATTGTAGTTGGTGAACCTAAGAAAAAACCAACTAGATTTTGGGATAGTGAGCCTGAAAAAAATTATCCTACTATAATCTTACAGGATTATAGTGAAATTTCTAAGAGTTTTGCTTGGAGAGTGGATGTAGGTGCTAGGAGTATGCCGAACCACTATAAAATTCTTCTATTTGTGTGTGTGCTATTGCTTCTTCATTTTCTTGCTTTCACATTCATTTTACTTTGGGTTCAAACATTTTAACTACATATATCTATTTTAAGTTTTTGAAAACCTAATTCACCTCTCTCTCTTGGGTTGTCTAGCTGGGCAACAATTGATATCAGAGCTTTGATTCTCTACTAATTATAGATTTTATCAACTAGAGATAAAGATCATGTCAACCCAACTTGGAGGTTCACATGTTGAAGGGCAATCCACAAGTAGGCCACCTCTTTTCAATGGGTCCAACTATACCTATTGGAAAGCTTGCATGTGCATCTTTATTCAAGCCCTCGACTATGACACATGGAGTGTTATTGTCAATAGGCCACATACACCTACAATCATTGTCAATGGCACATCCTCTCCCGAGCCAGAGAAGGATTGGGATGAAACAAACAAGAAACTTTTTCAATTAAATGCCAAGGTAATGAATGTACTCTATTGTGCCCTTGATGCAAATGAGTTTAACCGAATTTTTACTTGCAACTTTGCAAAGAAAATTTGGGATAGACTTGAAGTCATGCATGAAGGAGTAAATCAAGTCAAAGAAACTAAGATAAACATGCTAGTTCACCAATATGAACTATTTAAAATGAATCCTACTGAATCTATCACTAGCATGTACACAAAGTTCAGTGATATTATAAATGGTTTGAAAAGTTTAGGAAAAGTTTATATTAACAGTGAATTGGTAAGAAAGATTCTTAGATCTTTATTTAGGACATGGAAAGCTAAGATGACAGCCATGTAGGAGGCTAAAGATCTGAACACTCTACCTCTAGAGAAGCTCATTAGATCTCTGATGATACATGAGCTCACCATGGGTTGGCATAATGAAGAGAACAACAAGAAGAAGAAAACAATAGCATTGAAATCCATGGCAGCTGAAGAAGAAGAAGATCTGTCCACCAGTGAGGAAAATGATGAAGACATGACCTTGATGATCAAAAAATTCAAGAAGTTTATGGAAAGAAGAAGACAAGGATTCAAGAAGAGAAGCTTCATTAGAGGAGAAGCTAGCAAGGAGAAAGAGAAAGAAAAGGAGAAGCATCAGTCCACTTGCTACAAATGCAAGAAGCTAGGACATTTTAGCGTTGAATGTCATCAGTTGAAGAAGGCACCAAAAAAAATGAAGAAAAAAGCTATGTTAGCAACTTGGAGTGACAGTGACGAGTCAAGCTTGGAGGAAGAAAACTAAAATGAAGCAAACTTGTGCTTCATGGCACAAGATGATGAGGTATCCTCCACTCTTGACTTAGATTTTACTTTTGATGAGCTTCAAGATGCTTTTTATGACTTAATGAAAGATTTTAAGAAGATTAGTACAAAAAATAAAAATCTTAAGGAAATGAATCAAACACTCTTAAAAGAAAAAGAAAGAAGTAAAAAAACAAAATCCTAAAGGATGAATTGGATAAATTAAAACCTTTAGTTGATAAATTTACTTATAGTTCTAAAAAAATTATAAATAATTTTAAATAATCAAAGAGGAGTTTATGATAAATACGCACTAGGATACAAACCTAAAGATAAAACTAAGTTTCTAAAAAAAATTTTCACTGCACACACATCAACTAGTACTTCACATATCACTTGCTTTAGATGTAGAAAAGTAGGACATATGGTATTTGAATGTAATACTAGAAAATTCAGTAAAAAATAAGTTAAAAGAATTTGGGTTCCAAAAGAAACCATGACTACTAACCCAAAATGATCCAAGAAGACTTGGGTACCTGAAACTATCACTTGAATTGTTTGTGCAGGAATGCCTTGCAGCCTAAAGGTCTAAATGCGAGTGGTAATTGGATAGCGGTTGCTCAAGGCATATGTCGGGTGATAAAGAGCAATTCTTCATCCTAGAAAGGAAGGAAGGGAGAGTAGTCACCTTTGGCGACAATAATAAAGAAAAAATAATTGGCATTGATAAAATTCAGATTACTCCTTCTACCTTTATAGATAATGTATTATTAGTTGACAATTTGAAACATAACTTGCTTAGTATTAGTCAACTTTGTGATAAAAGTTTTAGAGTTTCTTTTGAATCTTCTTTGTGCAAAGTATCTAGCTCCTTAGATGATAGTCTAAAAGTCATTGGATTTAGGCATGGCGACATCTACATGATAAATCTTGATGAGAATTGCCATGAAGAGTGGTCAATGCCTAGTTGCAGTGAATGCTAACATCAAAAAAACTAGTTGACTTTGGCACCGTAGATTAGGTCTTGCAAGCATGCATACTATTTCTAAATTACTTAACAAAGATTTAGTTAAGGGATTACCAAAATTGAATTTTAAATTTGATCATGTTTGTGATGCTTGCCAATTTGGTAAATAAACTAAGGGGAGTTTCAAACTTAAAAACATAATTTCAACTTTTAGGCCTCTTGAATAGATACATATGGATTTGTTTGGTCCTACTAGGACTACTACCTTAGGAGGAAAGAGATTTGGTTTTGTCATTGTTGATGATTATTTCTGGTTCACATGGATTTTATTTTTAGCACACAAAGATGAAGCTCTTCCAATGTTTTCAAAGTTTTACAAGAGAGTAATAAATGAAAAGAACTCAACTATAGTTTGTATTCATAGTGATCATGGCGCAGAATTTGAAAACAAATTTTTTGAAGAATTTTGTAATTAACATGGTATAGAACATAATTTTTCAACACCTAGAACTCCTTAACAAAATGGAGTAGTTGAAAGAAAAAATAGAACCCTAGTTGACATGGCCCGTACCATGTTGTGTGAAGAGAATCTATCCAAATACTTTTGGGTTGAAGCCATTAACATAGCATGTTACATCCTTAATAGTGTTTCTATTTGCTCGATTTTAAGAAAAACCTCCTATAAGCTTTGGAAAGGAAAGAGACCTAATATTAATTATTTTTGTATCTTTGGTTGCAAATGCTTCATTCATAATAATAGTAAGGACAACCTAGGTAAATTTGATGCTAAGGCTGATGAGGGTATTTTTCTTGGATATTCTACATCTAATAAAGCTTATAGGGTCTTCAACAAATATTCATTGGTTGTTGAAGCATCAATCCATGTTATTTTTTATGAAGCTAATAATCAATCTAATTTTAGATGAGAAGGAGAGGGAGAGAAGGGGTGTGCATGAGATACCTAAAAGTGGCCATATCTGCACCAAGAAAAATCATAACCTAATTAGTAATTGATTCATTAAACCTAAAGATTTGGACTTTAATTAAAAGGTTCTTCCACTATTTTATTCGAATTGATCATCTCTACCTCCAATTCGAGGAATTATCCTAATTCCTTAGTGGATACTAGAATTCATATAGACTGCACATGAGCCCAACTTTAGTTGGCTAACCCATATACATCTAAAGGTAGATTCATAACCAATTATTTCTCTAAATAATTTTTAGTAATTAAATTTTTGCCCCAGTCCCTAATCAGTAGGCTTTGTCCTTCACTGAAAATATCCAGTTAGATCTAACCATTAACATGATCATACTTGGTCCATGAAACTAATGAATGATTAGGCCCAACTTTGATTGGCTAACCTAACCACCATTCAGAAAGATGCAGCCAAGAAATCATATAATGAATGATAATTCCTTTAGTCGATAAATATCAGGCCTTTAGGCCTCCGATGATTATCCAACTAATGGATCCATTATCACCCACTTAATGGAAGGCTATGACAGAGTTATCACAATAACTATTTCATTTTAGAGATCTAATAATTTTAGAGGATTTAATTTTAAAGAAGAGGAAAGATCGATGAACCAGCTTGTTATGATCCTTCCATTAGCTTCACCAAGTCAGCTTAAGGGAGACCATTAATAGGTTGATCTAGGAGCACCTAAATCAGTCATACTGATTTATCTAGCTGATATAGATCAGCTCAAATAGTCAAGTAATTTGATCAAAACATAATTTCATCAAGAGGTTAGGTAAGTTCGATCAGTGAGAGAGTCTACTAAAGCTTGCCTTAGACACCATAAAAAATGGTTAGGTAAGCAGGCTGCCAATTAAATACCACCGATCTGATTTATCTTAGACACAAATTGGTTTAATCAATCTTAATTACATCAACCTAATAGTTTGTGCTAGACCATGTAGCAAAGAATCAAGTCCATCTTGGATCTCGTGAAAGATGTGGACTTGATCAACTACAACTATTGTAATTGATCTAGAGAATTCTTAATCTAATCTAAGACAATGATTGATTAGATTTAATCAATTCTCTAATTAAGTCCATTCTTTAATCTAATCCTAGGTCTAATCTAATTAATGGATCTAATCCCTCTAACCCATTTAACCCAATGTATTATGATTTGTATCTTAGGATCTTCAATTCACAATCCTAGATCCTAATCAATTAACTTCTTAATTTTTAATTAAGTTTTGGACTGAGGGTTGGGATTTGGCTTTTTGAAAATAATTTTCATATTTGTAAAATATTTTTATAACATGGTTCTACCAACGAAGTTGTATGTTTAATTCATAATCAATATGCAAGTAAGATAAGCATGAAACTACTTTAGATCTAATCTGAATAGGTTCATGTAATTGAAACAGTTTCAACTCTAATCAATCATAAATTATCTTAGATCAAATTTAACATATTTATGATGATTAAATTAAATTAAAATATTTTTAATTAGATCATAAAATCTCTTAGATCTAATCTAAAATTTTATGATCAATATTTTAGATCAGCACATACTAGGATAACCTCTCCACTCTAAGGGATAAATCTTACAGTAGGACAACCTTATAGCAGTCCGTGTAATCTAAAACTTTTATTTTTATATATAAAATTATTTTAAATCTAATAAATTATAAATAAAATTAGATTATATCTAATAAATTGATGATAAGAAGCAGATCTATACGAACTAGGATAATCTTTTCTCTATAAGGGATAAACCTTACAGCAGGACAATCTTATAGCAGTTCGTGTGATCATGATTTTTAATTTTAGATTTAATAATCAGATTATAAATTATATCTAATCTAGAAAATAATCCAAACATGTACATATAATCTTGTAATAATCAACCTAGGCTCTGATACCAATTGAAGGAATCAGATCTAGGGTTTCAGGGCTAGATCTTGAAATTTTTTCAAGATCAGATAGTGAAAGAGTAAAATTAATCAAAATTAATTTTTAATACTAGAGAATACCCTAGATCTAATATCTTATTATATGATTATGGCATGATATTAAATCAAAAATTAAATATAAGGAAGAAAATAAAATATGTTGATCACATCAACATGCATCTACACTACATCTAATGCAGGTATGTAAAATAGATCAGGTCTATTATCTATGCAAGTTAGATATTCTACCGCACGAGCCCATGAACCACGATCAGAAGTCTGATGCAGGAAATCAGCACAGTATGCTAGTACTGTGTTGATCCTTCTTTGATGGTTGATCCGATGCTTTCTTCTTTTAGATCTTGACTCTTCCAAAGATGAGGAGGAGGAGAGATTATAGATTTGAGACACTCTTAAATAATCTCAAAAAAAAGAAGGAAAAGAGATGAACAAGACAACCATAGAAGAAGACCCTCTTCTTCTTCTCTATTCTCTTACCTAGATACCTAATTTAGTGTCTTTGAAATCCCCAAGCCCCAATACTCTTTCTCCTTGATTTTTACACACCCCAAAGGTATTTCAATGGTCTAGAATATGACAAAATTTCAGCCCAAAATTCCTCCTATATAGAGAGATATAGAGGAGTCCTTATTAGGTCAAACTCTTAGACTAGGAAAGACCAAAATAGGCAACTAGTTGGGGTGCCCAACACTTGGGCACCCCCACCTTTCTTTTTGGTGTGGACCTCCAGCTTTTAGCACACAAAATGTCTTCCTTTTCACCATGAAAACCAGATAAGAAATAGGGAGGAGAGCGGCACACATGGAAGGAGTTGTGGTTTGTTAGGATTCTATCTCATAGAATCCAAAATCAAAACAAACTACTACCTTTGACTTAGTCCACCACCTAATTTTCATATGAGAAAGAGAGGGAGAGAAGGGGCATGTGTGAGATACTTGGAAGAAGAGATTTCACACCAAAAGAAGAGAGAAAGAGGGCATGGGAGCGTGGGGGGCTAAGGTGGTGCAAGGTGGAATCCTAGTTTTACTAAGATTCCATCTATGATTTAGTCAAAGTGATTTCTCAAACCAACTTAAACCAAAATCAAGTCAACCTAATTAAATTAGACCCTAACAAAATTAAGAACTTAATTAAATTAGATTAAATTAAATTTAATTTTAATTTATTTTTTTAATCAAATTAGAAAATTAAGTTGACCCAAGTCCTAGTTGAATTAGGACTAGTTCTTCCTTGCACTTAGCTTATCCAATAAACCAATTGGACTTGATCCAATCAAGTATAAACCAAATGTAATTAAATCATATTCAATTAGACTTGATCTCAGTCTTTTAGCTTAATCAAATTAAGTCAATTAGCAATCTAATTGCTAATCAATCCTCCTGCAATACTTGCACTAGGTTAAACACCAATCATATTGATCGTTTAACCCTCGAATGATTCTTAATTATTGATCAACCATCTGATCAGATCATGAGCTCTAATGTGTGTGATCTCATAGATCCAAACTTAAGCTAGTAACATAGGAATAAATTTCTATACCAATCAAAGTAATCAGCCAATCGAACATTAAGCTGATAGCATGAGAACAAATTTTTGTGCCAATCGAAGTGACCATCTAGCAATGATACCCGACGGTCTGATAGGTCGAATGTGTAGAACAACATCCTTAGAACCCATGTGGATATAGTTTCCATATACTTCATCATCTTGACCAAAATGCTCATAGGATACTTCAAAGTTCAACTATCAACTCTGATCAGGCTATCCATATTGTATTTCAAAATACCAAATCCATCTCATGAATTATCCTGGCCAAGGTTTTGCTATATTAAAATACGGTGATACATTCTTCTCCAACTCTTAGAATGGTCAATTCTATTTTGATCACACACCGATTTCGTAAGTACTTGACTATGCCTAAAAGTCTTTCATTACTAAATTAGAAATTCAGTTAGTCCGATACTGAAGCACAGTGAGTTGCTTGCAAGTCACTGAGTTGATATCAGGTCTAAAGAATACTTATACCTATATCCCATCAGAGATATTCTCGATAGTAGAATACTCTAGAGTTGGTGATGTTCAGTGATGATGTATTCCTACATCTCACCTATATGCCATACTAGTGTCTCCACACTCCTTAGTTAAGAGGATAACCAACCTATATTGCATACAATGACCTATGCTCGATAGATGCTATCATCCTTATTAACAGTCTATCATTTGATCACGAATAGTTTTAAGGACTAATCGATAAATTTTCTCTTTATTAAATCTAAATAGTCCTAAGAATTTCATCACAGCAATAAAGTTTGTTAGAAGATGAAAACTTATGATGAAAATATCAAAAATATAATTAATTAATTAATTAATTATAATTATAATATAGCTCAACCATCAATAGGCTGATGATTGGCTTTAGGACATATTTTTCAATATCCAATGTCTAATAGACATGGTTGCATGTTTTTGGTGTAACTGAACCACCGTAACCAGCCGAGAACAATCAACTCTGGGAAGGGCCTGCACATCTACAATGGTGGAAGATCTATGACTTAATATGTTCTTAAGAAGATTTGATTTAGATCTCTTTAAACTTGACTTGGCTTTGTCATAACAATTATGACTAACCTAGTGGCATGGGTTAGCTCGAATTGTTAGCCATCTCAAATTAGAATTGGGTCGACATAAATGGCCAGGTAAGTGAGATCGATAGAAGGGATATGCCATTAACTTGACAAGAATGTATTCAGATCGAGTAGCTCCCAATTAAAAACTAGTTGATCGTATCTATTAGACTTACCTTAGATACCAAATTATCGAACCAGAACCAATCGAATTAGCCTACAATCCAGGCTCAAACCACGGAGCCAAATTAGGTCTTAACTTGGTCAATCACATATGACTATGAGTCGACCTTAACCCAAACTTAATTCTATTGAGCTGGTTAATTCTAAGCGCTCTTGATCCCACCTAACTAACTCTTAATTCAGTTTGATCAACCGCTAGACCTAATTGAGCTACCCAAGCCTGAACCCAAATTTATGAAGGTGTCTTAGATCTAAAAATTCATAATTTTTAGACTTAATTAGTTTTAAAATCTTAATTCTTAATGAAGTTTGGGGTCATAAATAGAAACATGCCAAAAAAAAAAATTTAGGATTTCAGGATCTAGAATTTTATAGAAAAGTAAGTTTTCAATTTCTGATTAAGGACAAATGCTCAGCACCTCAATATGCCATAAGAGCATCCCATCGAATAGAAGGAGAGGGCCTTTAAATTCTTTCTACTTTTATGACTGAACAGCCAAGGGAAATGCCTTAATTAGAAATAATTACTACACTACAAAACAACAAAATCTATAACATACATCAAATATAAAATCATACATCTAGTTATGCATATTCTATATACATCTTATGTATCAATCATTAAATCACATATGCATGCTTTCAAATTTGATATATCATATATAATATCTAAAAAATAAAATTTTAAATTGATCATATCAATATAAAATCTATTTTAGACAATTCATAGAATAATTTTACAACTAGTCTAGGCATGCATCTATCATATCTCATATGAATAATTAAATATTTAATTTTTTATTTTTTAGATCTAATTATAATATTTATAACATCAAAAAAAAATTAAAAAGATCTAAAAAATTATATTTAATCATATCAATAGAAAAATTATACTAGACTATACATAGAACAGTTCTACACCTAGCTTAGACATGTATCTCATACATGATCGATATGAATCTAAAAATTTTAATTTTTTTGATTTAGATCTAATTACATCTGATGTGATATCTAAAATATTTTAATGTTAGATCATAAATAAAAATAAAATCAGATCTAAAAAGAATCAAAAAAATTGCTAACGCAGCTCTGATACTAGTTAAAGGAAAATCAGTATTTTCCATCATAGGATCGTTCATATCTAATTAGATTTGAACTGAATTTTTTTAAAAAAATTAATTTGATCCAATCAGATCTGAAGATTCTTAGATCTAATCTAAAATATCTGATATTAATAATAAAAATAAAATAAAATTAGGGAATAACTCTTGTACTTGATTAGGATAAACTAGTTATCCTGACAATGATCCTGATGCTCCTGAGGTTCTAGATCAAGCCATGCATATGCCTGGCCTCTACCAGTATCTACTTGGGCAAGATCTAGATGCGATCTTCTTCTAGATCTATTTTGCAGAGTCTTCAAAACAAGCGATGAAGATAGCGCGCTTGTCTCACGAACATGTCAACTATTTTCCTAATCTTTGTACCAGCACTTGGATCTTTCTTGCTGGATTCGCCCAACCTCTTAGGCATGGAGAGGGGAGAGAGAGGACTAGAGGGAGGCATGAAAGAGAGGAGGGGCAGCCTTAGGATATGGTAGTGTTGGAAAATATGTCCTAAAGCCAATCATCTAAGTGGTAGATGATTAGAATTAGCATATGAATTATCTAATAATAATAGTTATTTAGCTGGTTCATCAGAAAGATTTTGTCTTTCTTAAATGAACTCCTAAATTATGATGAAATTCTTAGAACCATAATCAATCGATGAAGAAGGATTTATCAGATGGTTCTTAAATTATTCATGATCAAATGATAAGTTATTAATAAGGATGATAACTTATCGAGTATAGGTCACTATATGCCATATGTATTGGTTGTCTTCGTAACTAAGTAGTATGGAGACATAGGTATGACATCCAGATGAGATATAGGAGTACATTTACATTGAATGTGACTAATGTAGTACTCTACTATCAAGAGTGGCTAGCTAAGGCTAATAGGTATAAGTGTCCCTCCGACCTGAGATCACCATGGTGACTTACAAGCAACTCACTGTACTTTGGTGTCAAACTACTTGTATTTCTAATATAGGTTTGAAAGGTTTCTAGATATAGTCAAGTACTTGTAAAGTCGATATGTGAGTCAAAATGGAATTGACCGCTCCTGATTAACTTCAGGAAGAGAATGTTCGTTGGGTTTCAATTTAGCAAAACCTAGACCTAGGTAATCCTAGTGAGAAGTCATGGGATTTGCAAAATTTTGAGACATATTAGAGATGACTTGTATGAGTGTTGATAGCATACTCGAAGTCATCTTGAGGATTATTGATCATAGGAATGAATTATACGGTAACCATGGGCCAGGATTCTAAGAATGTTGCTTTGCATACATTCGACCTATCCGAACATCGGGAACCACTGCTAGATGGTTACTTCAACTAATATAGAAATTAATTTCTATGCTACTGACTTAGGCTAGAACCTATAAAGTCACACACATAAGAGGTTTTAACTTAATCAGATGGTTAATCGATGATTGAGAATCATTCTAAGATCAAACATTCAATGCGATTGATGTTGACCTAATGAAAGTATTACAGGAGGATCGCTTAGCAATTGGATTGCTAATTGGCTCAATTTGATTGAGTAATGAAGCTGAGATCAAGTCTAATTAAATTAGATTTAATTAGAATTAGTTTAAACTTAATTAGATTAAGTTGAATTGGTTTATTGGATAAGCTAATTGTAAGGAAAAAATAATTTCTAGTTGGACTAGGATTTGAGTGCACCAAATTTCTAATTGAGTTAGGATTTAAATCAGATTTAAATATGGTTTAAATCTAACTTAACTAGATTTCTAGTTGGACTAGGATCATCCATAATTAGGCTTGCACTAATCCTATTTTAATTAGGTTCAAAATTATTTTGACTTAGTCAAGTAGGAAGAGTCCTAGTTGGACTGGGACTCTCTTGCTATTTCTTTGCGCCACTATGATGTTCCATGCCCATAATTAATTCTAAAAAAATTACATGAGTTTTTTCCATGCTTAAGATTGGTCCCCACATCCATATCTGGTGGATTTGAATTTATATTTGACCTGATCAAATATGAAAATTAGTTTTGCATGAGATTTTATGTGATAGAGTCCCTCTTCACCAAAACTCTTCCCTCTCTCTTTTGGAATTTCTCCTACGCCCACCAAATTTTTTGTCACCCACTTTTCTCTTGATTTTGTGGGTTTCCTTTTGTTTCTCCATGCACAAAATTAAGGGGGAGGCATCCAAGAGTTGGACGTCCCCAAAAAACTCCTACTTGGTCTCCTATTAAGACTAGGTATTGACCTAGTCTTCCATACATAAAAGAGAGGACACCTCCTATCAGGTTTAGGATGTGTAAAATCTAAAAAAATTATGAAAAAATAGAAAAAAAATAGGAGGAGCCATGGGAGCCTTTGGACACCAAGTTTCATGAAGGAGAGACCTCATTAAGCCATCAATTGTTGATGTCTTGAAGAGAGAAAGGTAAGAAAAAAATTATTTTCTCTTAGAGATTTATTTGTAATCCTTCTTTATTTATTTTTTATGATTTTTATATGATAAAAATCTAAGAGAGAGAGAGAGAGAAAGAGGGTGTGGGGATCTGTGCTCCAAGATGTTGGGGCATAGTGATCTTTTTGGACATGATCTGATCATGTCCTAATGAGAGAAGGAAAAGAGAAGAAGGTCTTCTCTTAGGGTTTATTTGAGAACCCTTCTTCTCCATATTTTTATGAGATTTTTCTATGAGAAAAATAGAGAGTGTGAGATCTAAAAACATGAAAAAAGTCTAGGAGAGAAGGTCTTCTCTTGTCCTAGCATGAAGATGTTTTCAGAACATCAATCTTTGATGTCCTAAAAAAGAAGATTTATCTTCTCTTAGGATCCTTTTCTAATGTATTTTATTTCTAATTTTTGAGAGATTAAAAGATTGAATTTCTCCCTTATCTCTTCAAGTATCCAAGAGATCCAAAGAATAAATTTTAGATTAACCATATGGAGGGATCCACGAGAAGCTAGCACTTCGAGCAGATCTTCGTTCGACGAACCTCCGATTTTATTGTAGCCTCGTGTGGATCACCTATTGAGGTCGGACGCATGTGCAGCTCTAAAAGCAACAATATAAATCAACCATGGAGTTCTCAACCCATGCAAGGTAAGAGATTTGATCTCTTCTCTCACCTAGATGTGATCTAGGTTTTGGATCTAGAATCATTCTAGATCTAGGGTATTGATTTGATCAATACCAAACCTTTTATTTTCTGATTTAAAATGCAATATGATATGTTATAGATCCTAGATGTAGGATTTAGTAATTAGATTATATGCATTTGTAGATTAAATATTTTAATCTGCATGTTCTATTGCATTATATTTTAAAAAATTTTTGAAATTCATGCATGAAACCCTATATATTTCTCAATAATGGTATCAAAACTAGGTTCATTTATAACATGATCATATTTATATTAAATTAAATTTAAAAATAGAACTCTATAGATCTCACATACTAATTATAAGGTTGTCCTGCTGTAAGGTTTACCTCTTATAGGGAAGAGGTTGTCCTAGTATGTGCTGATCTATACTTGAATTATGAATAAATTAGATATGATCTAAATAATTTTATGATTCATTCTCTAATTTTAAATCTAAAATTACATAAATATTAGATCTATTTTAGATTATTTATATTGGATCTAAATAATATCAGATCGAACATACTGATTATAAGATTGTCTTGCTGTAAGATTTATCCCTTATAATGGAGAGGTTGTCCTAGTATGTGGTGACCTAAATAACCTTAATCATAAATATATTAGATAAGATCTAAAATAGTTTATGATTTATTTTTAAATTTTAAATCTAATTTTAAATGGTTTATGATCTAATCTATATGATGTGTTTTATATTCAGATCTAGATCCTCTTATTGCATATATTGATATGTAATTTTGTTTTGACTCTAGAATGTATGTGATATATTTATTTTATAGAATTTAAATTGAGAACTTACTTTCTGCAAAACCTAGATTAGAAATCCTAGGATATGATTGAAACATTAAAATAAATCAGTTCTAAAACCATATATTGAATATGATTCAATATAAATTATTTATCAATTTGAAAATATTTTAAATGATTAAGTTAGAAATTAGTTCTGAGGTTCCATAAACCTAAATCTATAAGCTTTGTACATAATTAAGAATTAAGTGATTGTTTAGGATCTAGGTTTGTGATTTAAAGATCCTAAGATAATTTCATAAAACATGGATTAAAGGGAATGGGTTAGCTTTGATCAGGTCCTTAACTGGATTAGACCTAGGGCTAGATTAAATATGAACTTAGTTAAAAAATTGATCAAACCTAATTAACAGTTAATTAGGATTAGATCATTTCTATAGATCACTTTAATAGTTGTAGTTGATTAAAGTCCATACATCTAACAAATGGATACTGATCGTGGCTTAGTAATCAAGCCTGAGTCTTTAGGCAGTCCAAATCAAAAGTAATAAATCGATTGGTGTTTAAGGTAAGTCTGGCATTCCAGACCAGTGATTTTTAATTGGCAGTCCACTTACCTAACCATTTTTGATGGTGTCTAAGCTAAGCCTTGGTAGACTCTCCCATCAATCTTACTTACCTGGCTAATGTGGTTAATCAGGTCTTGATTAGATTGCTCATTGATTCATGCTAACCCATGTTACATAGAAAATTAGTGAGACTGATTTTATTCAGTGCGACTGATCTAGGTGCCCATGGATCGATGTTGATCTTAGTCCTTGTCCAAGACTTGAGAAGTCAGTGGAAGAACTTGACTTGGTGAAGTCAGTGGGAGCAAATTAGTCCATGTCCTTTCTATTCTTAAATCATAAAAATTTTAAATTTGCTAAAATTATTGGATCCTTAAAATGATAAAGTTATGGAGATAATTGAGTCATAGCCTCCCATTAAGGTGTTTGATAATGGGTCCATTAACTCAATGATCATTAGAGGCCCATAGACCTGGTGCTTGTTGACTAATGGAATTATCATTTATCATATGATGACTTGAATGTTTTTCTAATGGCGGTTAGGTTGACCAACCATAGTTGGGCTTAATCATTCGTTGGTTAGATGCATTAAGTATACTTATGTTAATGGTTAGACCTAACCGGATCCTTACAGTGGAGGCCCTAGCCTACTGATTAGATTTTTGGGGCAAAATTAAATTACTAAAAGTTATTCGGAGAAATAATTAATTATGAACCTATCCTTAGATGTACATGGGTTGACCAACTATAGTTGGGCTTGTGTGCAGTCTATGTGGATTCTAGTATCTATTAGAAAATTAAGGTAATTTCTGAATTAGAGGTAGAGGCTACCAATTTGAATAAAATAGTGAGAGAACCTTTAGACTAAAGTCCAAATCTTTAGACTTAATATAATTTATATACTTAGGTCATTATTCTCTTTTTTCAAATTAAAGCTAAACCCAAATTGCTCCTATCACTATTAGATAATGATAACTTATGGAACCTAACTGAAGAAAAAATTATGTTTTCCTTGCATAGGCAAATTTTTTTTCTATGATTCTAATCAAATTGGAGATATCTCGGATCTGATCCTAAAGATTTGATATTATATAATAAAACTAAAATTAAATCTAATTTAATTTCATACCTTATTTCTGGATAATCAGATTATCCTATGATGATCCTAAATGATCCTGAGGTTCTGGAAGGAGCCACACACACACCTGGCCTCTACCAGTGTCCACTCGGATAGAATTTGGAGGTCTTCTCCTTCTAAATCATCCTTTCAAAAATTAGATTTAGATTTGATCTTAAAGTTCTTCAAAACTTCTTTTGAAGAAACAATGATCGTCTCTTTTAGCAATGATGCCTTCTTCCTGATCTAGGCGCCTTTGTTCCTTAAATGCACTTGAACCCATGCCCAACTCCTTTAGGCATGGAGATGGGAGAGAAAGGATTAGAGGGAGGCATGGAAGAGAGGAGGGCAGCATTGAGGCATGGTGAAAAGGAAAAACTCTATAACCTTAGGCGTAGACAGGGTTTAAATTGACCCTACTGTACCATGCAGTGCCACATCATCCCAATCAATCAGAGGCCTTCATTCAATCAGATCTAAATTTGATTGGTGGGATGATATCATCCGATCTAATTAGATGAGAGTCCCTTAAAAATCCACATAGGTGGTGCCAATACTAGATAGAGCAGGAGACTTTGGCTCCCTAGTGTTTGATCATATCAAAACATCCTGGAGTCCCATCTCTATGGGAATCCTTCCCTTATCCACATGGGGTGCATGCCTAAGGTGGTGTGTGCCCTCTCTCTTACCTCTTTTAGCAGGGGGACAAGAGCCCTAGCTGCTCTCCTATAGGCACATGACACATGGCCCTATGTCCAAGTGTCCAGGGTCAACTGTTGACCTATGACCAAAAATAGGAATTAGCAGGTGACAAAAATTGGTAGGTATTGTTTTAAGTCCATCTAGTGAATTAAGATAATCCTTTTCTGATCCGGATGAGCTCCAGTCAGACTAAGACAAGGTTCCTGAGTAAGTCCAAATAAATTTGGCTCAGTCGAGACGAACCAAAATGATTACAAAAGGAGAATGTTAGGCTCAATCATGTGCTAGCATGATTTTCTTGAACCTAATTGGATCTAATCCAAATCAATTGAACTGTGTTAGTCCAATTGATGATATCCAGATCTAAATCCTTGTTTGTGTGATCCAGTTTGGTTCAATTTTATATGGTAATGAGACATGTCGCGATCTCTTTTATGAACATCATCGAAACACCTTTGGATGAACCAGAACTTTTCTGATTCATACAATTAGAATGATTGATCATCTAAATCATTCTAATTGCTTCCAAAATCCACCAATGATACTTAGCAGTATATGATGGCAATCCATCAGAACTAGAAGCAAACTTCTCAGTGTAGCTACCTGTGCGATTGGATTCTTCTATCTTGAGCCCCGACTGGATTAGTGTTAAGGTGAACTCGTCAAACCAAATATCCATCACATGAATTAATCATTTGATTCGAGTCCGATGTGAAATCCTAATAGAAACTTTTTCTATCATATTCACATTGCCATGGCCATGGGCTTAAGGACTCAATCTCATGATTATCATAGGGCTACTCCTTATCTACCGAGGTAGATGATCCCTTATTGGTGCAATCTAATTCCTACAATGAACATGCTATAGCCAACATACACCTCAGGATTCCGAATGGCCAGGAGATCGAGTTATGGTATAGTGAAACTATAACACCTTCAAGGTGAACTATCGATGTACTTTAGGTCAAAGAACCAGATACACCACTACAGCATCGAGTCAGTCATCGATGAGAAGGTAGACGTCCTTATGATTGCTTGAGGTGGTCATGCTCAGTACCCTCATTCTCTAATGAGTACCTGTACTCTTGCTCTGATGTCTCCATACCGTAGATTCAAAATACATCTATCCTATGAAAGTGATCATACACCAATCTTTCAGATTGATCACCATCCTCGTGATGATCCTATGGTCAGGAGCTATTTATGAGTTAATTATGAAAATTCATGTCTCAAATTTTCAACTCTTGAAAATATAAATTGCCATTATCATTAACTTAAAGGATGTATCACTGACACTTTAAATATATACTATGATAGAAAATAATTTTTTTATTAATTTATAGTCAAAATTATAAAATTATCTTTAGAAGTGTATTACAAGTGTCAGTCAATCTGGCTTCTAAGGCACACATCTAACAAACTCCCACTTAACGTAAAGCCAATTGGCTAGAAATCTAGGTCCCATCATCTCAAGGTGGGCTTTGATCTTTTGTTGGCTTAATGGCTTTGTCAATAGGTCAGCCACATTATTTGTAGTGTTGACTCTCTTGACCTCAACGTATCCCTTCTCGAGGTAATTGTAGATGAGGTGGTATCACTGCTCGATGTGCTTGGATTTTTGGTGAGACCTCGACTCTTTAGCTAGGGCTATGGCACCATTATTGTCGCAATACGAAGGGACGACATCTGATGGCATTACTCCAAGCTCTATGGCAAACTTCTTGTACCAGAATGCTACCTTTGCAGCCTCTAACATAGCGATGTACTCTATTTTCATGGTAGAGTCTGCTATCACCATCAGTTTGAAACTCTTCCAACTGACAGCTCCATCGTTATAAATAAACAGACTTCTAGATGTCGACTTTCAATCATAAATTTTGAGTCTATATATCCTTGGATCTGGAGTTCTCCATTACCAAAGATTAGAAATATATCCTTAGTTCTTTTCAAGTACTTAAGGATACATTTCATAGAAGTCCAGTGCTCTTCGTCTGAATTCGACTGATACATGCTCGTGACACTCATAGCATGGGCAATATCAGGTCGTATACACAGCATGGCATACATGAGGCTCCCTATTGCTGAAACATAAAGGATCTTGCTCATGTGTTCAATCTCCTCAGGTGTGCTAGGGCATATCTTCTTAGAGAGATGAATGCCATGTCTGAAGGATACTAAATCCCTCTTGGAGTTTTCCATGCTAAACCTTTTCAGCATCTCCTTTATGTATATTTTCTGTGAGAGACCTAGCATCCTATTCAGTCTATCTCTATAGATCTTAATTTTCAGAATAAAAGATGTCTCTCCTAGATCTTTCATAGTGAACTCCTTAGACAACTACATTTTGATTGTAGTCAACATGGGAGTATTATTCCCAATTAGGAGGATGTCATCCACGTACAGTACGAGGAAGACAATTGCTCTCCCACCGATCTTTTTGAAAATACAGGGCTTCTCCTCATTCTTGATGAATCCAAATGATTTGATTACATCATTAAAATAAGCATTCTAGCTTTGAGATGCTTGCTTAAGTCCATATATGGACCTTTGCAGCTTGCATACTTTGTAATCATTATCACTGGATGTGAAACCTAGCGGTTGTTCTATATACATACCTTTCTCAAGATATCCATTTAAGAATGCCATTTTCATTTCCATCTACCATATTTCGTAATTGAAATAGGCTGCAATAGCAAGCAATTATTAGATATATGTGCCCTAGAAGCCAGAATTGGCTGACACTTGTAATACACTTCTAAGAGCAAAATTATAATTTTGACTAATATCAATAAAATGGGTTATTTTCTATCACATATGTGTATTTAGTGTCTGTGATACATCCTTTGAGTTAATGGTAATGATAATTCATATTTTCAAGAGTTGAAAATTTAAGACATGAATAATCATTGTTAACTCATAAAATGCTTTCGACCATAGGATCATCACGAGGATGGTGATTGATTCGGAAGGTTGGTGTACAATCGCTTCTCTTTAGTAGATGAGTCTTGAGTCTACGGTGTAGAGACACCAAAGCAAAAGTACAGATACTCGTTAGAGAACGAGGACACTGAGCGTGACCACCTCGAGTAGTCATTAGGGAGTCTACCTTCTCGTCGATGACTGACTCGATGCTGCAGTGGTGTGTCTGGTTCTTTGACCTGAGATGCATCGGTAGTTCACCTTGAGGATGTTATAGTTTGACTACACCATTACTCGGTCTCCTAGCCATTCGAAACCCTGAGGTGTATGTTGGCTATAGCATGGTCATTGTAGGAATTGGATTGCATCAAGATGGAATCTATCTACCTCGGTGGTAGAGGAGCAGCCCTATGATGATCATGAGAATCAAGTCCAGAAGTCCATGGCCATGGCAGAGTGAAATAATAGAAAGAGTTTTTATTTAGATTTTCACATCGGACTCGAATCGAATGATTACATCATGTGACAGAAACTAGGGTTTGACGAGTTCACCTTAACCCTAATCTGATCGGGGCTTAAGATAGAAGAACTTAATCACACAGGTAGCTACATCAAGAGGTTCATATTCAGCTCTGAATGGGTTGCCACCATATACTGCTAGGTGTCACTGGTGGATTTTGGGAGCAATTAGAATGATTTAGATGATCGATCATTCTAGCTGTTCGAATCAGAAGAGTTCTGATCCATCGAAAGGAGTTTCGATGATGTCGATGATAGAGATCATGACATATCCCATTACCATACAGAACTAAATCTAACTGGGTCACACAAATAAGGGTTTGAATCTGGTGATCATCAATTGAACTGGTCCAGTTCAATTGATCTGAATGAGATTCAATTAGGTTCAAGGAAATCATGCTAGCACTCGATTGAACCTAACGTTCTTCTTTTACTATCATAAATAAGTTGTCTTGCCTGAGCCAAAGGAGTTTGTGCTCAATCAGAGGCCTTCATATGGTTTGACTGGAGGTTGTCCAAGTCAGAAAAGGTTGTCTTATTTTGTAAGACATTACCTGCCATTTTTGGTCACCTGCCATTTCTTGTTCTTTGACTTTGGTCAAAAGTCTACCTTTGACTGGTCAAATGTTGACCATTGACACTTTGACTTTTGACCACATATCATGCACCTATTGGAGAGCTGGTGGGGGCTTGTCCCCCTGCTAGAACCTGGCAAGGAGGAGGGCGCACGCCACCCTAGGCATGTGCCCAAGTTGGAGATGCCTAGGAGTCCCTGTTGGATAGGGACTCCATCTCCTTTTTGGATTCCAATTAGAGTTCTCCTAAGAACCAAATTTGACAGGTCTTAGGCACCCTCTAAGGAGGAATCCAGGGGACTCTATTCCCACCAATCAGATTTAGATCTGATTTCACAAAGGATTGTGATTGGTTGGGAAGAAGAGAAGTTGGATCACAGATAGTCTATAAATAAGACCCTACGCCCAACTCGGAATTGAATACACATGCCCCAAGGATGCCTCTCCCCTCTTCCTCCATGCCCAACCACCTTCTACCCTTCCTCTCCACGTCCAAAAGGAGTTTTGGATTTTTGGTTGGTGCGATCCAGATCAAAGAAAGATGAGTGAAAGCTAGAAGGCTGCACTGCTGCATAGGACGACTGCTGATCTTCAAAAGGAGTTTTGAAGATCCTCCAGATTAGATCCAGATTTGATTTCTGAAGACGTGATAGAGAAGAAGAGGATCTCTAGATCCAGCCCGAGTGGATACTGGTAGAGGCCAGGCACTTGCATGGCTAGATCTAGAACCTTCCACTACATACAGGATCATCAACGGGTAATAGGATTACCCATATCAAGGTAAGTTAAATCTGATTTAATTTATCTAATTTTATTTTGATTTTTAAAATAATAATAATCAGATCTGAAATATATCAAGATCTGATTGGGATCAAGAAAATTTTTTTTGAAATATATCTCTGTTAGATATATGTGCCCTAGAAGCCAGAATTGGCTGACACTTGTAATACACTTCTAGGGGCAAAATTGCAATTTTGACTATAATTAATGAAATGGGTTATTTTCTATCACACATGTGTATTTAGTGTCTGTGATACATCCTTTGAGTTAATGGTAATGATAATTCATATTTTCAAGAGTTGAAAATTTAAGACATGAATAATCATTATTAACTCATAAACAGCTCCCGACCATAGGATCATCACGAGGATGGTGATTGATCCGGAAGGTTGGTGTACGATCGCTTCTCTTTAGTAGATGAGTCTTGAGTCTACGGTGTGGAGACACCGGAGCGAGAGTACAGGTACTCGTTAGAGAACGAGGGCACTGAGCGTGACCACCTCGAGTAGTCATTAGGAAGTCTACCTTCTCGTCAATGACTGACTCGATGCTGCAGTAGTGTGTCTGGTTCTTTGACCTGAGATGCATCGGCAGTTCACCTTGAGGGTGTTATAGTTTGACTACACCATTACTCGGTCTCCTAGCCATATGGAACCCTGAGGTGTATGTTGGCTATAGCATGTTCATTGTAGGAACTGGATTGCATCAAGATGGGATCTATCTACCTCGGTGGTAGAGGAGTAGCCCTATGATGATCATGAGAATCAAGTCCAGAAATCCATGGCCATGGTAGAGTGAAATAATAGAAAGAGTTTCTATTTAGATTTTCACATTGGACTCGAATCGAATGATTACATCATATGACAGAGACTAGGGTTTGACGAGTTCACCTTAACCCTAATCTGATCGGGGCTCAAGATAGAAGAACTTAATCACACAGGTAGCTGCACCAAGAGGTTCGCATTCAGCTCTGATGGGTTGCCACCATATACTGCTAGGTGTCACTGGTGGATTTTGGGAGCAATTAGAATGATTTAGATGATCGATCATTCTAGCTGTTCGAATCAGAAGAGTTCTGATCCATCGAAAGGAGTTTCGATGATGTCTATGATAGAGATCATGACATATCCCATTACCATACAGAACTGAACCTAACTGGGTCACACAAACAAGGGTTTGAATCTGGTGATCATCAATTGAACTGATCTAGTTCAATTGATCTGAATGAGATTCATTAGGTTCAAGGAAATCGTGCTAGCACTCGATTGAACCTAACGTTCTTCTTTTACTATCATAAATAAGTTGTCCTGACTGAGCCAAAGGAGTTTGTGCTCAATCAGAGGCCTTCATATGGTCTGACTGGAGGTTGTCCAAGTCAGAATAGGTTGTCTTATTTGTAAGACATTACCTGCCATTTTTGGTCACCTGCCATTTCTTGTTCTTTGACTTTGGTCAAAAGTCTACCTTTGACTGGTCAAACGTTGACCATTCACCCTTTGACTTTTGACCACATGTCATGCACCTATTGGAGAGCTGGTGGGGGCTTGTCCCCCTGCCAGAACCTGGCAAGGAGAAGGGCGCACGCCAAGGGTGGCGTGAGCCCAAGTAGGAGGCGCCTAGGAGTCCTTGTTGGACAAGGACTCCACCTCCCTTTAGGATTCCAATCAGAGTTCTACTAAGAATCCAGTTTGACTGGTCTTAGGCACCCTCTAAGGAGGAATCCAGGGGTCTCTATTCCAACCAATCAGATTTAGATCTGATTTCACAAAGGGTTGTGATTGGTTGAGAGGAAGAGGAGTTGGATCACAAGAGGTCTATAAATAAGACCCTGCGCCCAACCCTAATTCTAATGCTATTAGATACGCCCCAAGGCTGCCTCTCCCCTCCTTCTCCATGCCATACTCTCTTCTCCCCTTGCTCTCCACGTCCAAAAGTGTTTTGGACTTAGTTTGGTGCGATTCAGATCAAGGAAAGGCGATCAAAAGCAAGAAGGCTGCGCTGCTGCAAAAGGACGACTGCAGATCTTCAAAAGAGTTTTGAAGATCCTCCAGATCAGATCCAGATCTGATTTTTGGAGGTGTGATAGAGAAGAAGAGGTTCTCCAGATCCAACCCGAGTGGATACCGGTAGAGGCCAGGCGCTTGCGTGGCTAAGATCCAGAACCTTCCGCTGCAATCAGGATCATCTACAGGGTAATAGGATTACCCAAATCAGGTAAATTGAATTTGATTTAATTTATCTTGTTTTATTTTATTTATTAAAATAATAAGAATCAGATCTGAAACATATCAAGATCTGATTAAGATCAAGAGAAAATTTTTGAAATATATCTCTTGATCTAATCAGATCTGGACGAACCTGGACCGGGAAATCAGGATTTCCCTTCAACTGGTATCAGAGCCATGGTTCTAAAATTGTTTAGATCTGATTTTAATTTTATTTTAATTAAAAATAATGTGATTTCAGATGTCACATGAGATGTGATCAGATCTGAAATCAGAAAAATTAAAATTAAATGATTTGGATCTAAGAACATGAAGATATGCATGACTAGTTCTAGAATAGAATAGTTCTATAGAATAGTTTTGCATGTCTTTGATTTAATATGATTAAATCATATTTTAGATCTTCTTATTTACTGTTTTCTGATATTATAAGTGTTATAATAACATCTGATAAACAGCAAATAAAAATTATTTAATTTTAAATATCATATGAGATATGATAGATGCATGACTAGACTAGTTGTAGAATAGTTCTACATAATTGTCTAGATTAGAATTTATTTTGATTAGATCAATTTAAATCTAATTTTTTAGATTATTATGTGATAATTTAGATCTGAAAACATGCATGAATTGATACATGAGATGTATGCAAAATATGCCTTGATTAGATCTAAATTTGTATATGAGATATATGATATAGATCTATAACTGTTTTGTAGATTTACATGTTCCTGATTAAGGCGTTCCTCTTGGCCGTCCGGTCATAAGAACGAAGAAGGGTTTAAAGGCCCTCTCTTCCCATTCGATGGGGTGTTCTTATGACGTGTAGGGGTGCTGCGTGTTCGTCCTTAATCAGAAACCCAAAACTTACTTTCTGCAAAACCCTAGATCCTGAAACCCTAGGATTTATTGTGCATATTTTGTTTATGAACCCAACTTAATTAAGAATTAAGTTTATGGAATATTAATTAGGTCTAAAATTGAGAATTTCAGATCTAAGACATATTCATAATACTGGGTTCGGGCTTGGGTAGCTCAATTAGGTCTAAGCGGTTGATCAAACCGAATCAAGAGTTGGTTAGATGGGATCAACAATGCTTAAATTGACCAGCCTAATAGGATTAAGTCTGGGTCAAGATCGAGTCACGATCAAGCAAGACCTAATTAGGCTCAGAGGTTAGAGTCTGGATTGTAGGCTAACCCAATTGGTTCTGACTCAACAATTTGGTGTCTAAGGTAAGTTTGGCACAGACGACCGACTGGTTTTTAATTGGAAGCTACTCGACCTGAATGCGTTCTTGTGCGAGTTAACGGCATATTCCTTCCACCGGTCTCACTTACCTGGCCATATCTGTTGACACAGTTCTGATCTGAGGTGGTCAATAATCCGAGCTGACCCATGCCACTAGGTTAGTCATAATTGTTATGACTAAGCCAAGTCTAGTTTAATGAGACCTGAATCAATTCTCCCTAAGAAAAGATTAAGTCCGAGGTCTTCCACCATTGTAGACGTGCGGGCCCTTCCCGGGGTTGATTGTTCTCGGCTGGATACAGTGGCTCAGTTGCACCGGGAAGACGCAACCATGTCTATTAGGCATTGGATGCTATGGGCTGGAGGATGAGTTGGGCTCAATATTCCGGATACGGTGAGAGACCCAATTAGGAACCCAGTCTATGCAAATGGTGGGTCTGACTTAACTAAGGAGTGGATCAATATTCCGGATACGGTGAGATTCATGAATTAGAGACCAAGTTTGGGTGCACCATGATTAGAGAATCATTGAACAAGAGTTGTTCACTCATTGGCTAACCCATCACCAATAACTGTTAGGTGAGGTGATGAGTCAGTTGGTGAGACCGCACCACCCACTAGAAATCATCAATCGCGGAGATTTTCGCATCTCTACAGAGGGAGTGTAGGGATCCGAGAAAATAGTGGGAGCTAATTTGTTTAAAAATAAAATCCCTAAACAAATTGGTCAAGTCAAAATTACAGTATCTAACTAGAATCTTTGACTCTCTACAGGAAAATGTCTGCGTCCAACCCACTGGCACGTATCCTAGACACACATAGACTGACTGGACCCAATTATAAAGATTGGCTCAGGAACTACAAAATTGTTTTGGGTTCAGAGAAGTTAACACATGTTTTGGACCAGGACCCTCCCACCTTACCAGCTCGTCCATCCACTGAACAGAGAGCGTCTCTGGAAAAATGGATTGACGAAGACAATAAGGCCAGATACTACATGTTGGGCTCGATGTCTGATGAGCTCCAGCGCCAACATGAAGATATCGGGACTGCTCGCCAAATGTTGGCTCACCTGCAGGAGATGTTTGGTGAACAGAGTCGCGCAGCCAAATATCAAGTCACGAAATGACTTTTTAAGGCTAAGATGCGTGATGGGCAGTCAGTCCAAGATCACTGTCTGACAATGATCAAGGACATGGAAGAGCTTGAGAAGCTCGGTGTGAAGTTGGACTTGGATTTGCAGAACGATATTATTCTGCAATCCTTGACTGATGCATATGGGCAATTCATCATGAATTACCACATGCATAAACTTCAGAAATTCCTTGGCCGAGTTGATGAATATGCTGGTTACCGCTGAGCTTTCTATGAAAGGTTCTAAAGGCTCAGTTCTTGCTATGGAACGGACTTCTTCCAAAAGAAAGTCTTATGGAAAGAAAAAGAAGTCTGTGAAAAAGCAAAAGGTAGAAGGATCAAAGAAGAAGAAGGCAGAACCGAAGAAGAAGGTCGATGGCAAAGGAAAGTGTTTCCATTGCAACAGCGACGGCCATTGGAAGCGGAACTGCCCTACTTACCTGGCCACCCTAAAGAACAAGAAGGAAGGTCCTTCTGGAGGTATGCTCGTTATTGAGTCTAACCTTACGGTTTCTTCTGCATCCAGTTGGGTGCTTGACTCTGGTTCTAGTGCTCACCTATGCACTTCTATGCAGGGTCTTGAGGATAGCAGGAGGCTGAGGGATGGAGACATGATCCTACGCATCGGTAATGGAGCAAGAGTTGCTGCAGTAGCCGTGGGAACATACCCTCTGCGATTACCATCTGGTTTAGACTTAGTTTTAAAAGACTGTTATTATGTGCCTGCAGCTAGCAGGAATTTGATTTCTGTTTCATGCTTAGCACAAGAAGGTTATGTGATCACCTTCTTTAAGGACCATTGTAACATTCTTTATGAAAGAAATAAAATTGCAAATGGTTTCCTTGTTAATGGTCTTTATCAGTTGCATATTGATGTACCTGTTTTAACTATCGAGCAAAACGTGAATGCCAAACGACCTAGGGATAGTCCAAACGACAGATATCTATGGCACCTGAGATTAGGTCATATAGCAGAAGATAGGATTAACAAATTGGAGAAAAATGGGCTATTGAGTCCATTGACTTTTGAGTCATATCCAACTTGTGAATCTTGTCTTCAAGGCAAAATGACTAAACTCCCTTTTGTTGGACATGGGGAGAGGGCCACAGATCTCCTTGCCCTAGTACATACTGATGTGTGCGGCCCATTTGATGTGCCGGCTAGAGGCAATTTTGTCTACTTCATTACCTTTACCGATGATCTGTCTAGGTATGGGTATGTGTATCTTATGAGACACAAGTCTGAAGCCTTTTGAAAAGTTCAAAGAATTCAGACATGAAGTAGAAAAACAAACTGGAAAACCCATTAAGGTTCTTCGATCAGATCGAGGAGGTGAATACCTTAGCCGGGAATTCCTAGACTATCTTAAGGAAAATGGCATAGTCTCTCAATGGACTCCACCAGGAACACCTCAACTCAACGGGGTTTCAGAACGGAGAAATCGGACTCTATTGGATATGGTTCGATCCATGATGAGCTTCACAGACCTCCCAGATTTTCTTTGGGGACATTCATTATTAACTTCAATCTATTTACTGAATAGGGTTCCCTCTAAAACCGTTCCTACCACACCGTATGAGATATGGCACGGTAAGAAACCAAGTCTGAGTCATCTCAGAATTTGGGGTTGTCCGGCTTATGTCAAAAGACAACAAGCGGACAAGTTAGAGTTTAGGTCCTTTAGAGCTCGATTCATAGGATATCCTAAAGAGTCATTAGGATACTATTTCTACATTCCAGAAGACCACAATGTGATTGTGAGTCGACATGCCATATTTCTTGAAAAATAGTTTATTCAAGATAGTGGCATTGGAAAGCAGATTAAGCTTGATGAGAAAGTCTCACAAGCAGAAAGAGCTAAGGACCAAGTGGAACCAAATCAGGTTGAGCCAATAAGAACACTACCTCCTCCACCTCGTAGATCGGAAAGAGTTTCCCGTCCCCCTGAAAGATACTTAGGTATTATTTCAGAGGACGTAGAGGAAATGTTCCTCATAGGTAATGGTGCTCATGGTGATGATCCCAAAACCTACAACGAGGCGATATCAGATATCGACTCCGAGAAATGGCTTGAGGCAATGAAGTCAGAGATCGACTCGATGCACTCAAACCAAGTCTGGACCTTGGTAGATCCACCAGAAGGTATAGTACCTATTGGGTGTAAATGGATCTTCAAGAGAAAGATTGGTGCAGATGGGAATGTGGAGACATTCAAGGCTAGACTGGTGGCAAAAGGTTATAGTCAACGTGAAGGCATTGACTATCAGGATACCTTTTCCCCGGTAGCTATGCTAAAATCCATCCGCACATTGCTTGCTGTTGCAGCCTATTTCGATTATGAAATATGGCAAATGGACGTGAAAACGGCATTCCTAAATGGATATCTTGAGGAAGATATCTATATGGAACAGCCGCTAGGTTTCACATCCAGTGATACTGATCACAAGGTTTGCAAGCTGCAAAGGTCCATATATGGACTTAAGCAAGCATCTCGGAGCTGGAACACTCGTTTCAATGATGTGATCAAAAAGTTTGGTTTCATCAAAAATGAAGAGGAACCATGTGTTTTCAAAAGGGTCAGTGGGAGCGCTGTTGTCTTCCTCGTATTGTACGTGGATGACATCCTCCTTATTGGGAATGATATTCCCATGTTGACATCAGTCAAGATGTGGTTGTCCAAGGAATTCTCCATGAAAGACCTAGGTGAAGCATCCTTTATTCTAGGAATTAAGGTCTATAGGGATAGACCGAATAGGATGCTAGGACTTTCACAGAAGATGTACATAGAGGAAGTACTAAAGAGGTTTAGTATGGAAAACTCTAAGAGGGGATTAATACCCTTCAGACATGGTATTCATCTTTCCAAGAAGATGTGCCCCAGCACACCTGAGGAAATAGAACGCATGAGCAAGATCCCTTATGCTTCTGCAATAGGGAGCCTCATGTATGCCATGCTATGTACACGACCTGATATAGCCCATGCTGTGAGTGTCACAAGCAGATATCAGTCAAATCCAGGTGAAGAACACTGGACTTCTGTGAAATGTATCCTTAAGTACTTGAGAAGAACTAAGGATATGATGTTGGTCTTTGGTAATGGAGAACTCCAAGTCCAGGGATACACAGACTCGGACTTCATGTCCGATATAGATGATCGAAAGTCGACATCTGGCAGACTGTTTGTGCTGGAAGAGTTCCAAGCAAACTGTGATAGCAGATTCCACCATGGAAGCAGAATGATACCATCTCATCCGCGATTACCTTGAGAAAGGTTACGTTCATCTCATCCGATTACCTTGGTCAAGAGAGTCAACTCCACAGATAATGTGGCAGACCCACTTACAAAGCCGTTGGGCCAGCAGAAGATCGAAGCCCACCTTGAGAAGATGGGACTTAGACTTGTAGCCAATTGGCTTTAGGACAAGTGGGAGATTGTTAGATATATGTGCCCTAGAAGCCAGAATTGGCTGACACTTGTAATACACTTCTAGGGGCAAAATTGTAATTTTGACTATAATTAATGAAATGGGTTATTTTCTATCACACATGTGTATTTAGTGTCTGTGATACATCCTTTGAGTTAATGGTAATGATAATTCATATTTTCAAGAGTTGAAAATTTAAGACATGAATAATCATTATTAACTCATAAACAGCTCCCGACCATAGGATCATCACGAGGATGGTGATTGATCCGGAAGGTTGGTGTACGATCGCTTCTCTTTAGTAGATGAGTCTTGAGTCTACGGTGTGGAGACACCGGAGCGAGAGTACAGGTACTCGTTAGAGAACGAGGGCACTGAGCGTGACCACCTCGAGTAGTCATTAGGGAGTCTACCTTCTCGTCAATGACTGACTCGATGCTGCAGTAGTGTGTCTGGTTCTTTGACCTGAGATGCATCGGCAGTTCACCTTGAGGGTGTTATAGTTTGACTACACCATTACTCGGTCTCCTAGCCATATGGAACCCTGAGGTGTATGTTGGCTATAGCATGTTCATTGTAGGAACTGGATTGCATCAAGATGGGATCTATCTACCTCGGTGGTAGAGGAGCAGCCCTATGATGATCATGAGAATCAAGTCCAGAAATCCATGGCCATGGTAGAGTGAAATAATAGAAAGAGTTTCTATTTAGATTTTCACATTGGACTCGAATCGAATGATTACATCATATGACAGAGACTAGGGTTTGACGAGTTCACCTTAACCCTAATCTGATCGGGGCTCAAGATAGAAGAACTTAATCACACAGGTAGCTGCACCAAGAGGTTCGCATTCAGCTCTGATGGGTTGCCACCATATACTGCTAGGTGTCACTGGTGGATTTTGGGAGCAATTAGAATGATTTAGATGATCGATCATTCTAGCTGTTCGAATCAGAAGAGTTCTGATCCATCGAAAGGAGTTTCGATGATGTCTATGATAGAGATCATGACATATCCCATTACCATACAGAACTGAACCTAACTGGGTCACACAAACAAGGGTTTGAATCTGGTGATCATCAATTGAACTGATCTAGTTCAATTGATCTGAATGAGATTCAATTAGGTTCAAGGAAATCGTGCTAGCACTCGATTGAACCTAACGTTCTTCTTTTACTATCATAAATAAGTTGTCCTGACTGAGCCAAAGGAGTTTGTGCTCAATCAGAGGCCTTCATATGGTCTGACTGGAGGTTGTCCAAGTCAGAATAGGTTGTCTTATTTGTAAGACATTACCTGCCATTTTTGGTCACCTGCCATTTCTTGTTCTTTGACTTTGGTCAAAAGTCTACCTTTGACTGGTCAAACGTTGACCATTCACCCTTTGACTTTTGACCACATGTCATGCACCTATTGGAGAGCTGGTGGGGGCTTGTCCCCCTGCCAGAACCTGGCAAGGAGAAGGGCGCACGCCAAGGGTGGCGTGAGCCCAAGTAGGAGGCGCCTAGGAGTCCTTGTTGGACAAGGACTCCACCTCCCTTTAGGATTCCAATCAGAGTTCTACTAAGAATCCAGTTTGACTGGTCTTAGGCGCCCTCTAAGGAGGAATCCAGGGGTCTCTATTCCAACCAATCAGATTTAGATCTGATTTCACAAAGGGTTGTGATTGGTTGAGAGGAAGAGGAGTTGGATCACAAGCTTAGGTCTATAAATAAGACCCTGCGCCCAACCCTAATTCTAATGCTATTAGATACGCCCCAAGGCTGCCTCTCCCCTCCTTCTCCACGCCATACTCTCTTCTCCCCTTGCTCTCCACGTCCAAAAGGTGTTTTGGACTTAGTTTGGTGCGATTCAGATCAAGGAAAGGCGATCAAAAGCAAGAAGGCTGCGCTGCTGCAAAAGGACGACTGCAGATCTTCAAAAGAGTTTTGAAGATCCTCCAGATCAGATCCAGATCTGATTTTTGGAGGTGTGGTAGAGAAGAAGAGGTTCTCCAGATCCAACCCGAGTGGATACCGGTAGAGGCCAGGCGCTTGCGTGGCTAAGATCCAGAACCTTCCGCTGCAATCAGGATCATCTACAGGGTAATAGGATTACCCAAATCAGGTAAATTGAATTTGATTTAGTTTATCTTATTTTATTTTATTTATTAAAATAATAAGAATCAGATCTGAAACATATCAAGATCTGATTAAGGTCAAGAGAAAATTTTTGAAATATATCTCTTGATCTAATCAGATCTGGACGAACCTGGACCGGGAAATCAGGATTTCCCTTCAATCTCTTGATCTGATCAGACCTGAACGAACCTGGACCGAATAATCAGGATTTTCCTTCAGCAATATGCGGATGGATTTGAGCATGGCTACTGACAAAAGAGTATCCTGATAGTCAATATCTTCACACTAAATACACCCTTTTGCTATGAGCCTTGCTTTAAATGTCTTTAAATTTCCATCGGCACCTATCTTTCTCTTGAAGATGCATTTACACCTAATAGATACTATATCTTCAGGTGGATCTACCAAAGTCCAGACTTGGTTCGAACGTATTGAGTCAATCCCTGACCTCATTATCTCTAACCATTTCTCAGAGTTGATATCTAATATCGCCTCATTATAGGTTTTGGGATCATCACCATGAACCCTATTTTTTGTGAGGAATATTTTCTCTACGTCTTTTGATATAGTACCTAAGTACCTTTCAGAAGGATGGAAAATTGTACTTGATCTACGAGGTGGAGGAGGTAGTATCTGGGTTGGCTCAATCTAACTGGGTTCCATAAGTTCTTTAGCTCATTTCGCATCGAAGACTTTCTCCTTGAGTCTAATCTATCTTTCGATGCCACCATCTAGAATAAACTATTTTTCAAGAAAGATGGCATGTCGACTCACAATCATATTATGATCTTTCGAAAGATAGAAATAATATCCTAATGACTCTTTAGGATATCCTATAAATCAAGCTCTAAAGATCTAGACTCTAATTGTCACCTTTATCTTTTGAATGACCGAACAATCCAAATTCTGAGATGACTCAAACTTGTTTCTTATTACTAATACTCATAGGTGTGGTAGGAACGGTTTAGAAGGAACCCTATTCAGTAAATATATGTGATTAATAGATTTCCCCAAAAAAATAGGAAGTTCTGAAACTCATCATGGATCGACCATATCTAATAGGATCTGTTTTCTCCATTTGAAACCGTTGAGTGGAGATGTTAGGTGGAGTCCATTAGGAGACTATGCCATTTCCTTAAGATAGTCTAAATTTTACTAAGGTATTCCTCCTCGATTTGATAAGAATTTTAATGGATTTTTTCAGTTTTTTTTCTACTTAGTCTGAATTCTTTAATTTTCAAAAGCTTCAGACTTGTGTCCATAAGATAACATACCCATAGAGATAAATCATCGTAAGATGATAAGTAGACAAATTGCCCTATGGAATCAAATGGGCGCACATCAGTATGACTAGGCAAGAGTCTTGGCCCTTTTCCCATGTCCTACAAAAGAAACTTGATCATTTTCCATAAGCATATTCAAAATGAATATGACTCGAAAGTCAAGGACTCAATAGTCCAATTTTTCTAATTTGTTAACTTTCTTCTACTATATGACCTACACTTAAGTGCCAAGATACCTATCATTTAGACTATCCTAGGTCTTTGTCTATGCATTCATTTTGCTCGATATTAAAAATAGAAACATCAATATTAACTGATAAAATCTTATTAAGAAAACCACTTGTAATTTTATTTTTTTCATAAAGAATTTAAAGTCCATAAGAAAACAATTACATAGCTTTTAGTGCTAAGCATGAAACAGAAATAAATTCCTGCTTGTTGTAGGCATATAAAAATTTTATAAACTAAATCTAACGATGGTATGAAGAGGATAGGTTCCCATGGACAGCAGCAACTCTTGCTCCATTTCAATGCTAGGATCATCTCACCACCCTCAGCTTCCTGCTATCCTCAAGATCCTACATAGAAGTGCACAGATGAGTACAGAACAGAGTCAAGCACCAACTGATGAGAAGAAATGGTAAGTTAGACTATAAGGAGCATACCTTCAAAGAACCTCCTCCTTCTTTTCTTCAGGTTGGCAGGTAAAAGGACATTCTCTTCAGTGGCCATCGTTGTTGCAATAAAATATTTTTCTTTTCAGCGCCTTCTTCTTCTTTCTTCACTATCCATCTTTGCTTTTTTATGACTTCTTCTCTTTCCAAAAGACTTTCTCTTGGAAGAAGTCTTCAAGCAAGACTGAGCCTTTAAGAACTTTTCATAGAAAGCTAAGAGTAACCAGCATATTCATGAGCTCAACCAAGTATTTAAAGTTTATGATATGGTAGTTATGATGAACTGCCCATACACATAGTCAAGGATTAGAATTATTCATCTCAAATCCTATCAACTACTCGAGCTTCTCAAGCTCTTCTAATCCTTGATCATCATCAGAAATGATCTTAGACCGACTTCCCATACATTAGTCTTTAAATAGTCTTTAGTGATTGATATTTGTTGCGACTCGTTTACCAAATACTCTTGAGGTGAGCCAACATTTGGCAGCTATCTAATTCTTCATTGCACTGAGCTCATCAGCATCGAGCCAACATGTAATTTATGCTTTATTATCTTCTCCTCCACTTTTAAGAGACGCTCTCTGTCAATGGATGGACGGATGGTAGTGGGATCCTAGTCAACACATGTTACTTCTTAAATCCAATAAATTTTAAAGTTTAAGCCAATCCTTGTAATTATTGGTTTCAGTCTATGGTGTCCTGGATACGGCTAGTGGGTTGGATGCAGACATTTTTTAGAGAGTCAAAGTTTTTAGTTAGATTTTTGTAATTATTAATCAATTATTTAGGTTATTTTTAAAAAATAGCTCCCACTATTTTCTGAATCCTAATACTTCTTGGTAGAATGAAAAATCTCCATGATTATTGATTTCTAGTGGGTGGTGTGGTCCCACATGATCATTACCTCACCTAAATTATTGTGATGGGTAATGATGAGTGGACAACTCTTATCCAATGATTCTCTAATCATGGTGCACCCAAATTCTCTAATTCATGAATCTCACTGTCGAAATATTGATCACTCCTTAGTTAAGTCAGACCACCATTTGCATGAATTGATTTTTATTGGTCCCTCACCTATCCAAAGTATGAGCCAACCCATCCTCCAGCCTAGCATCCAATGCTAATAGATGGTTGATCTTTTCGATGAACTGACCACTATATCTAGTAGAAAATCAATACCAAGGAAGGGCCATCACATCTACAAAGGTGGAAGACCTTGACTTATCTATTTCTTAGAGAGATTTAATTTAGGTCTCTTTAAACTGACTTGACTAGTCATAATATTATAACAACCTAGTGGCATGGGTTGGCTCATGTTATTGCCACTCTAATAAAACTTGATCAACACAAATGGCCAGATAAATGAGACCAGTGGAAGGAATATGCCATTAACTCGAAAAAAACATTCAGTAAGTAGCTCCAATTAAAAACTAGTCGTCAATATTCAACTTACCTTAGACACCAAATTATCATCAGAACAACTGGATTAGCTTACAATCAGACTCAACCACGAGCCAAATTAGTCTTGACTTGATTGGTCACATCAATTGATTCAATCTTGACCCAGACTTAATCCATTAGGCTGTCAAACTACTTCTTGATCCCACCTAACCAACTCTTGATTTGTTTGATCAACCGCTTAGACCTAATTGAGCTACCCAAGCCCAAACTAATTTTATGAATATGTCTTAGATTTAAAATTCAATATTTTAGACTATTAATTTCAAATCTTAATTTTAATTAAGTTTGGATTCAAAAAAAATGTAATAAATCATTCAATCTAAGATTTTATAGAAAATAAGTTTTGATTTTTTAAGAACGAATGCAACACCCCTACACATCATAAGAAATCCCATCGAATGGAAGGAGAGGTTAAATTCTACTTTATTCTTATGACCGGACGGCCAAGGAAACATCTTAATCAAAATAATTCTACTATAAATAGTTAGATAAATCATATATTCATATAAATTAATGATCTAACTTATACATTTTGCAACATCTCATTATCATAATCAATCAATCAGCATACTTTCAGAAAAAAAATATCAATATATTAAATTTAAAAATCAAATTTAAATTGATCATATCAAAATAAACTATTCTAGAATTTTATAGAACTATTCTAAACTAGTCTAACATGCATCTTTCATATCTCATATGAACAAAATAAAATTAAATAATTTTTATTTTTTTTTGATCTGATTATAATAATTATAAATAAAAAATAAAAATAAATTAATTTAAAATTATATTTTAATCAATTTAATAATATGATTATGCAGACATACATAGAATATTCTATTTCTATCTAGTCATGCATCTTAATTATAGATCTAAATCATAAATTTTTAATTTTCTTATTTTAGATCTAATACATATATGTGACATCTAATTATAATTAATTATAAATAAAAATTAAATAGATCTAAAATAATTATGAACCTGAACTGCTCTGATACTAGTTGAAGGAAAAACATGTTTTTGCATCAGATTCGTTCAGATCTGATTTGATCAAAGAAATATTTTAAAATTTTTTCTATATCTAAATCAATCTGACATTTAGTTTGATTAAGATTTGATATTATATAATAAAAAATAAAATTAAATCTAATTTAATTTATACCTTATTTTTGGGTAATCTAATTATCCTTGTATGATCCTGATGATCTCGAGGTTCTGGATGCAGCACCAGCCTGCCTCTATCGATGTCCACTCAGATAGGATCTGGATATTCTCCTTTCTGATCTTTCTTAAAATTAAGATCTGATAATCTTGAAGTTCTTCAAAATTTTTTTTGAAGACAACGGTCTCTCTTTCAGCAGTGCTGCCTTCTTCCTGATCTGGTGCCTTTCTTCCTTGGATTGCACTTGAACCCATGCCCAACTCCTTTGGGCATAGACAGGGGAGAGAGAGGATTAGAGAGAGGCATGGAAGAAAGGAGGGCAGCCTTGCGATGTGGTAAAAAGGAAAAGCTCTATAACCTTAGGCGTAGAGAGGGTTTAAATAGATCCTATTGCGCCATGCAATGCCACATCATCTCGACCAATCAGAGGCCTTCATTCAATCAGATCAAAATTTGATTGATGTGATAATATCATTTGATCCAATTAGATGAGAGTCCCTAAAAAATCCACATAGGTGGCACCAATACTGGATAGAGCAGGAGTCTTTGGCGCCATAGTGTTTGATCATATCAAAACACCCTAGAGTCCCATCTATATGGGAATCCTTCCCTTATCCACATGGGATGCATGCCTAGGGTGGCATGCACCCTCTCTCTTATCTCTTTTACTAGGGGGACAAGAGCCCCAGGTGCTCTCCTATAGGTGCATGACACATGGCCTTATGTCCAAGTGTCCAGGGTCAACTGTTGACCTATGTCCAAAAACAGGAATTAGTAGGTGATAGGAATTGACAGGTATTATTTTAAGTCCATCTAATGAATTAAGACAATCATTTTCTGATCTGAACAAGCTTCAGTCAGACTAAGATAAGGTTTTTGAGTGAGCTCAAACAAATTTGGCTCAGCCGAGATGAACCAAAATGATTACAAAAGGAGAATGTTAGGCTCAATCGTGTGCTAGCATGATTTTCTTGAACCTAATTAGATCTAATTTAAATTAATTAAATTGGGTTAGTCTAATTATTGACATCCAGACCCAAATCTTTGTTTATGTGATTTAGTTAGGTTCAGTTCTGTATGGTAATGAGATATGTCGTGATCTCTATCATCGACATCATCGAAACATCTTTCGATGGATCAGAACTTTTTTGATTTATATAATTAGAATGATCGATCATCTAAATTATTCTAATTGCTCCCAAAATTCATTAGTGACATCTAGCAGTATATGGTGACAACCCATCAGAACCAAAAGTGAACCTCTCGGTGTAGCTACTTGTGTGATTGGGTTCTTCTATCTTGAGTCTCGACTGGATTAGGGTTAAGGTAAACTTGTCAAATCTAATATCTATCATATGAATTAATCGTTCGATTTGAGTTTGATGTAAAATCCTAATAGAAACTCTCTCTATCATATTCACACCGCCATGGCCATGGACTTAAGGACTCAATCTCATGATTAAATCAAAAAAACTGATGGGCTACTACCTCAATGCTAACCGAGGCTAATTAGATCTATCCTATTTAGGTGCAGATCTATCTTCTACAATAGAGTAAACATAGCTGAAATAAGAGCCACATATCCACACATCGAGTCATAGAACTGTAACTATCAAGGCGTAGAGAGCAGGATGTGAAGCTTCACTATATACTCTCCGAGATGAGTTGGTACACCGGTTCTGATAATCGATTCACGAAACCGGACAACGCTACCGACTATATCGGATAAGAGACATCTCAGCGATTCCATAGAGCATGGTAGCGGAGATTGAGTATTAGTCTCTATCAAGGCGAGCTGAGGTGAATCGAAAATGGCATAGATCCATATCTCGTGATGTCATATCTCGAGACAGGTTGGACACAGAGATTCGGCATCTATGACTTCTTCTTGGATATTGTACTTCATACGAGGTGACGTACTTAACTGTGTTGATTCCATCGTAGTGACGATACTGCTCACTGCGATAGCATTCACAAGAGTAAGCCGACGTCTGCACTACGTTACATATCATCTCGTAATGAGCACGGGAGGAGGTTATACCTGAATGCAAGAACGCTATTATACGCTAGTGCGCGGTCGGCACTAGCAGTGGCTCGCGCATTACCGTTTCTCTATCTATGACGTCAGTTCGATCAGATAGTGCATGGAGAACCTATTCATCACATGCAATATGAAGTCGAATACGTGTTGTACAGTAATTCGTACGCAAGCTCACATGACGCCATATACGCACTCATCTAAGGGTGTCTTGTCTCCTTAGACTGACGGCATTCAATCAGACAAGCCTAGTATGGATCTGCAAACTCATGATGAAGTCTCACCGAACCGAGACACTCCTAGATGTATCAGATGCAGATTCTCACGATGAGCTTATTCGTTGATACGAGTATGAGATGAATTCGATCCATCGATAGACATATCGCTGATCTATGAATCTAATATAGTATGAGCAAACTTACGACTTATATAGTTATGCTCTACTTTATTTAGTGGTTATACTCAATATGCACACGAATAACTAAGCGATCAATTAACCGGCTCAGAAGTATGCGATCTGAGAGAGCGAGTGCTCCAGACGAGAGCGGTGCGGACTTATAGAACCCTGCCAATAGTGTGAGGATGACACGATAAGCTGCAACGTAGCGTATCATATAGTCGTCTTATATGAATCTTAATTAAACTATCACTCCACGATCAGATGCTCAGTAATAGCTATGGTGAACGATCAATTATAAATGCCTGAGATGGAATGTGATAGTCATTACAATTTAGAACGTCCTCACGTACCTGTCAGCTAACAAGATATATGTGCGTGTACACCACGTGTATCTTCTAACGCAACATCTCTCAAGCCCAGCTTGTTGCGACTACTGATGATCGTGTAGGAGGTATCACGTCACATAGGTACTGCTTGGAAGGTTTGAGTATGGTTCAATAGTGTATGAATGGATTATACTGGGGTTTTCTTAGCCTAATCAAAATAATAGTCCAATATTGGATCCCAAATCAGACAGAATGCTTCTACTATTAGAAGCAAGGTCTATAGGAAGAAGAATTGTCTTGCTTTCCTGACTATAACAGATTGAATAAGAGAAGAGAGCAAAAGTTGCTTATCAAGGATGTAATATTGATAAACATCTTAAAATCTCTCTATATGTAATCTGGTATTGGATATCGAAAGTTCTTTGCAATTTATTGCAAGGATTTTAGGTAAGTGGAATATTGTAAAAATGGGTGAGAAATATCCAAATGTTAGGGATGGAAGTCTATTCTAATGTCTAGCTTTAGGAATTACAGCTTTTTTTAAAAGATGTTATTTTCAAGTGATTATTCACAACTATTATCGTAAATCGGGTGGGGACGAGGACTAAATATCTCACTTCTGATACATTAGACGAATATGCCTGGTCATACTATGCGTCTCGGATGTGTATGTCGATTTTGTGAGATAGTACTACACCTTGACCAGATGGACGCGAATGGTGAACGAGATATGATAAGCAGCACTCAATCTTGCATCGTGGTGTATCTATACATATACCTGGCAGAGCTTATATTATTAAGACAACTGATAGAGTGACAGTCCAGTTACCATCATGCTGTTATGAGATACCGAGCTCATTGAATTATTATGGTCAGAACTACGACAATAACAATACGTATCATACATCATGTAGGAGGTATGTTTGGACTGAGCGTGCATATATTCCGATTACATTGCCACAGTACACAGACACTAATGTGACCAGCTGTACTATGATCTGCTTGTGGTACTCATCTGCAAGTTCATTAGACCACCATAAGGCTTTACACGTGAGGAGTATATAGTCTAACAACATACATTCAAGAGTAGACTAATGAGGAGTCGATTGCGTCGATTGTCATCTTTAAGCATTATAGACTTAGTCCATTTGATAGAAATAGGATAAATGGTTAGCTTGAGAAAAAACCTCGACATCAATGATTAGTAAATCAACTAATAGCCTATGAGTCTTGTCTTTTAAGAAGATGACAAGTCACTTTTTTATGGAAAAGATAAAGGAGTTGAATAAAGTTTTAGTTCTCCATACATAGTGATGTAAGTGGACCTCTATAACATGTGGTAGAGTCTATTCAGATTGGATAGAGATCAACCTAAATAATCCACTTATAATGTATTAGGTCGCAGGTCTATGATGCCAGGAATCAGCATCTCCTCATTATTGCGATCGCATGCGCTGACGCATCTCTTCGTCCTATACTATATCTATATTCAGAAGATATTTTCGATCCAACATATATGGATTCGAATCGAGAGACACGTATAAAAGTAAGGAGATGCGACTCGAACAGAAATTATAGGTATGATCGCCACAGTGAATCTAGATCAGGAGTATTTAGATCTTATACGCATTTGCGAAGAATGTTAGTCTCTAGTGATCACGTAGAACCAGTGCGACTTCCAGACGAAGAAGTGATGAATAGTGCTCTTAGTGCCATTGTATATACTATATGTGAGGTAGTTGTAACATTATACGAACATCTCTAGACGAGAAGTGAAGTATAGTAGTCTACTACTCTACTCAGGATCTACTAATGCTGCAATATTCTGCTTGACACAGATCGATCCTTCATTAAGCTACTTATTGAAGTAAAAGCGATTATAGCGACTAAGTTGAAAGAGCTGAAATACAAGAGCGAAGGTCATCATAACACTAGTACGCAATAGCTGACCTACGCCGTCTTACTAGCTGATACAATACCCCAATGCCATTATCCGGTCTGTATGACCGTGTCGATCTACATCTTAAAAGCGACCATTCATTATGATCTTTGAGTTCGTGTAAGCTCATAGCTTCATATTTACTCTGAAATATATCTACTATGCTATTATAGCTACTTTGCATTGTAGAGACTCAACTCACATATATTACAGTACTACAGTCGTAACATTATCAACAATACCGCGAGAGATGATGCAACTGACTGAGTGCGCGCAGCTCTCGCATCGTTGTACACGACCCGATTGACTATCAATTCTACATACACATCGAACTGCCGTAGTATAGAGTGAGTGCTCTACTCGGATGAGAGTGCTATGAGCGCCACCATAAAAACCGGACGTAGCAGTTTGAACGGGCAACAGTCAGGATCAATCGACTGAGGTTGGCGTAGAGACAGTATCCTTGAAAGGTCCAGTAGAGCGTTTTACAGGGATTGAATTCTACAAGAGCATGGACAAGTGACAGCGATCAGTCGGATATGGATACATCTGATCCTATTCAATTGCGAGTCTGATAGATCAGGATATATAATTTGTCTACTTGCTTAGTTCACAATATAGCTCCTTTTAAAGACAGAAATTGAGATGCCGAATGTACAAGTTAACTTAAGAAAGTTTGAACTTGGTGAGGATAATGTAGACACCGATATATCGATCACACTACGCGTAAGGTCGAGTACAGTGATACAGGATACACTCTGCAGCAATTCATTTTCACTACTTGTCCACTAGTATCAGTTCCGTAAGAGCGCGACGTGCTCGAGTCTGCACTCACGTAAAGTAGTCACCGCTACACCATCTGACTTGGACTTTAGGCCACTGCAGACGCGAGTTAGAGACAGTATTGTACCGTGCACCACCTCGTAGCTACGATTATGAGAGACGATCTCCGACGATCATATGGTAGATGTTGCGACACCATACTAAAGGACGGAACCAGCACTATATCTGAAGACAATAGATGACTCCAAGTGATTACGGCTACTCAGGCTACTAGAGAAAGATGGAGTTATCATTGATGTGCGGTAGACAGTGATGCCTATCGCACTATTCTCGACCATGTTACGAGCCATTTGAGAGAGCCAGACGTATCTGCACTGAGAAACAATAAAAATCTGATATCACCATTATTAGGGATGTAATGCGGTGGTTGTTGACTTGACAAGTGAGGCTTGGAACCACGATAAGGTCAATTGAAAATCCATGAAAAATCAATAGTACGTGGATACTAGACGATTCACCTGAAGGAATAAAATTCATTGGGTGTGAATGGATTTTCAAAAGGATCAGAGTAGTGCAGACGAGAAGGTAAAGACCGTAAAATCCATTTGGCTATTATCTCAGTTTTTGAACATACGTTTTAAACGTATGTCTTTGTTATGAACAAAGACAAACCCTATATTTATAATTAGGCAAAATATTCTGTAATATTATTTCTTGTGTTGTCTATAGATGAAGTTCTCTTAATCGAAAATAGCATTCTAGCATTGCAAGAAATAAAGATTTGGTTGTCATCTAATTTCTCCATGTTCAAAATTAGATATGGCATACTTACTAATGGTAGTAAATAGATACCTGTCTGATCTAAGTGAGAATCACTAGAAGATTGTATAGACAATCTCTAGGTATTTGAAAAATACTAAGATCCAGTGACTCAAATATGAAAATACTGACTTAAAATATGTGGATATTTTAATTTCAATTAGAACAAGATGCTAACAAGAGAATGTCGAGTCATATCCTAATTATAGGAGCAATCTGCTAGAATGGTTCCAAGCAGGATACTATAGGTTATTTAATTAGTGATGTGGAATACATCATGGCATATGATGTTACCATGTAAGTTGTACAGTAGTTGAGGTTCATTAGCAGGTTAGGAGTGGCACCCTCCATCGATGGTCCAGTCCTCTCATAGCACTGGAGCCATAGCTCTGGCTAAAAAACCAAAGGACCAGCATATTCTGCATCGCTATCATCTTTAATTTTAGATCAGGATGACATCAATCTTTGGAAGATTAATGAAAAAAGGAGAACTTGACTGACCTATTTGCTAAGGCTACAAAACTAAAGAGTTCTATGAACTCAAGTGAAAGATAGGATACTTGATATCATTCTGATTGGCTTTAGTCAAAGTGGAAGTTGTGGGAAAATGTATCCTAAAGCTAATCATCTAAGTGATAGATGATTGGAATTAGTATATGAATTATCTAATAATAATAGTTATTTGGCTGGTTCATCATAAAAGTTCTATCTTCTTTAAATAAACTCCTAAATTATGATGAAGTCCTTAGAACCACAATTAATCGATAAAGAAGGATTTATCGGATGGTTCTTAAATTGTTCATGATCAAATGATAAGTTATTAATAAGGATGATAACTTATCGAGTATAGGTCATTGATGCCATATGCATTGATTGTCCTCATAATCAAGTGGTGTGGAGATACTCGTATAGCATCCAAGTGAGATGTAGGAGTACATCTGCACTGAATGTGATCAATGTAGTGTTAGATATGTGTGCTCTAGAAGCCAGAATTGGCTGACACTTGTTGTACACTTCTAAGGACAAAATTATAATTTTGAATATAAATAATAAAATAAATTATTTTCTATCACAATATGTATTTAGTGCTATGATACATCCCTTGAGTTAATGGTAATGATAATTCTTATTTTCAAGAGTTGAAAATTTAAGACATGAATTTTCATTATTAACTCATAAAATGCTCTCGATTGTAGGATCATCATGAGGATGGTGATTGATCCAAAAGGTTGGTGTACAATCGCTTTTTTATAGTAGATGAGTCTTGAGTCTATGGTGTAGAGACATCGGAGTGAGAGTACAGATACTCGTTAGAGAATGAGGGCACTGAGCGTGACCACCTCGAGCAGTCATAAGTCTACCTTCTCATCGATGACTGGCTCAAAGCTATAGTGGTGTGTTTGGTTCTTTGACCTAAGGTGCATCGGCAGTTCACCTTGAGGGTGTTATAGTTTGACTACACCATGATTCGATCTCCTAGCCATTCGGAATCCTAAGGTGTATGTTGGCTATAGCATGTTCATTGTAGGAATTGGATTGCACCAAAAGAAAATCTATCTACCTCAGTAGATGAGGAGTGGCCCTATGATGATCATGAGAATCAAGTTCATAAGCCCATGGTCATGGTAGAGTGAAATAATAGAAAGAGTTTCTATTAAGATTTTCACATTGGACTTGAATCGAATGATTAAATCATATGACAGAAATTAGGGTTTGACAAGTTCACCTTAACCCTAAGCTGATCGGGGCTCAAGATAGAAGAACTTAATCACACATGTAACTGCACCAAGAGGTTCATTTTCAATTCTGATGGATCGCCACCATATACTACTAGGTGTCACTGGTAGATTTTGGGAGCAATTAGAATGATTTAGATGATTGATCATTCTAGTTGTTTGAATCAGAAAAGTTCTGATCCATCGAAAGATATTTTGATGATGTCGATGATAGAGATTGTGACATATCTCATTACCATATAGAACTAAATCTAACTAGATCACACAAATAAGGATTTGGATCTAGATATCATCAATTGGACTAACTCAGTTCAATTGATTTGAATTAGATTCAATTAGGTTCAAGAAAATCGTGCTAGCACATGATTGAGCCTAATATTCTCCTTCTACAATCATTAAAAGTTATCTCAACTGAGCCAAATATGTTTGTGCTTAGTCAGGTACTTTTACCTAGTCTGACTGGAGCTTGTCCAGGTTAGAAAAGGATTGTCTTAATTTATGAGATAAATTTAAGACAACACCTACCATTTTTCGTCACCTACTAATTCTTGTCTTTTGAGTTTGGTCAAACATTGACCTTTGACACTTAGACATCTGCCTATGTGTCATGCACTCATAGGAGTGCAGATAGGAGCTTATCCCCTTGCTAGAAAGAGAAAAGAAGGGGGTGCATGCCTAGGGAGGCATGCGCCTAAGTATAGGGATGCCTGGAGTCCTATATGGATGGGACTCCAGGTTGCTTCTTGGAATCAAACTAGGTGGCAACAAGGGACTTTGCTTTGACCAGTCTTGGCGCCACCTAAGGATGTTGGAGAGGGGCTCTCATCTGATTGGATCAAGTGATGTCATACCATCAATCAGATTTAGATCTAATTGCATGAAGAGATGTGATTGGTCGGGATGATGTGGCACTGTATGGCGCAACAGGGTTTATAAAAATCCTATCTGCGCCTAGCTTTAGAGAAGTTCTCCCTTAGCCCATGCCATATTGCTCTCTCCCTCTCTCCTCCATGCCTATCTTAGATCCTCTCTCTATTCTCCATGCTCAAGAGATTTTGGGCTCTAGTATGGTGTGATCCAGGCAAGAAAAAGGCGACAAGAAAGAAAGAAGGCAGCACTGCTGCAAGAGATGACATCGGATCTTCAAAAGTTATTTTGAAGACCTTCAAGATCAGATCTAGATATGATCTTTGGAGGATAGATCGAGAAGGAGGATATATCCAGATCCTACTCGAGTGGATACCGATAGAGGTCAGACGATTGCGTGGCTGCATCCAGAACCTCGAGCAATCAGCAGGATCATCACAGGATAATTAGATTACCCAAGAATAAGGTATAAATTAAATCTAATTTAATTTATTTTTATTTTATTTTATTAGATCTATCAAATCAAATCTAAAATGTATCAGATTTGATTTAGATTTAAGAAATTTTTTTTTAAAATATTTCTCTTGATCAAATCAGATCTGAACGAATCTGATCTGAGAAACATGTTTTTCCCTTCAATTGGTATCAGAGCCAGGTTCCCATAAATTATTTAGATCTGATTTAAATTTAGTTTTGATCTAATAATTAGGTGATTTCAGATGTCACATAAGATGTGATTAGATCTAAAATAAGAAAAATTAAAATTAAATAATTTAGATCTAAGTTCTATAAGATGCATGACTAGTTGTAGAATAGAATTATTCTATGTATGGTCTTGCATGATCATAATTTAATTTGATTAATTTATAATTTTAGATTAATTTATTTACTATTTTTTTAATATTATAAATATTCTAATAAGATCTAAAAAATAAAAAATAAAATTATTTAATTTTTGGTTCATATGAGATATGATGAATGCATGTTTAGACTAGTTGTAGAATAGTTCTACATAATTATCTAGAATAGAATTTATTTTGATGTGATCAATTTAAATTTGATTTTTTAGATGATTATGAGATAATTTAGATCTAAAATATGCATGATATGATATATGAGATGTATGCAAAATATGTTTATAGTTAGATCAATTTTATATATGAGATATATGATGTAGATCTAACTACTTTTATAGTTTTTTATATTTTTGATTAAGGCATTCTCCTTGGCCGTCCGGTCATAAGAATAAAGTAGGGTTTAAATATCCTCTCCTTCTATTCGATGGGGTATTCTTATGATGTGTAGGGGTGCTGTGCATTCGTCCTTAATAAAAAATCAAGAACTTATTTTCTGCAAAATCTTAGGATTGTATTTACATGTTTTGTTTGTGAATCCTAAACTTAATTAAGAATTAAGATTGTGAAATATGTTAGATCTAAAATTGAGAATTTAAGATCTAAGACATATCCATAAAATTGGGTTCGGACTTGGGTAGCTCAATTAGGTCTAAGCGGTTGATCAAACCAAATCAAGAGTTGGTTAGATGGGATCAAGAGTGCTTAAATTGACCAGCCTAATAAATTAAGTCTGGGTCAAGATCGAATCACATGAGTGATCGATCAAGCTAAGACCTAATTAGGCTCAGTAGTTAGAGTCTAGATTGTAGGCTAATCCGATTAGTTCTGGCTCAATAATTTGGTGTCTAAGGTAAGTTTGATTGATATGATCGACTGATTTTTAATTGGGAGCTACTCGACTCGAATGTGTTCTTGTCGAGTTAATGGCATATCCCTTCCACTGGTCTCATTTATCTGGCCATGTTTGCTAGCTCAGTTCTAATTCGAGGTGGTCAATAATCCGAGCTAACCCATGCCACTAGGTTTGTCATAATAGTTATGACTATGTCAAGTCTAGTTTAATGAGACCTAAATCAAATCTCTCTAAGAAAAGATTAAGTCAAGATCTTCCACCTTTGTAGATGTGTAGGCCCTTCCTTGGTTGATTGTTCTTGACTAGTTACAGTGGCTCAGTTGCATCGAAAAGATACAACCATATCTATTAGGCATTGGATGCTATAGGCTGGAGGATGGATTGTGCTCAATACTTTGGATATGGTGAGAGACTCAATTAGAAATTCAATCTATGCAAATGGTGGGTCTGACTTAACTAAGGAGTGGATCAATATTTCGGACACGGTGAGATTCATGAATTAGAGATGAAGATTGGGTGCACCATGATTAGAGAATCATTGGATAAGAGTTGTTCACCTATTAACTAACCCATCACCAATAATTGTTAGGTGAGGTGATGAGTCAGTTGGTGGGATCGCACTACCCACTAGAAATCATTAATCATGGAGATTTTTGCATATCTACAGAAGAAGTGTAGGGATCTGAGAAAATAGTGGGAGCTAATTTATTTAAAAATAAAACTTCTAAATAAATTGATCAAGTTTAATTACAATATCTAACTAAAAACTTTGACTCTCTACAAAAAAATGTCTGCATCCAACGCACTAGCACGTATCCAGGACACCCATAGACTGATCGAACCTAATTACAAGGATTGGCTCCAAAACTTTAAAATTATTTTGGATTCCAAGAAGTTAACTCATGTATTAGACTAGGATCCCCCTACCTTACCAGCTCATCCATCCGCTGAACAGAGAGCGTCTCTTAACAAGTGGACGGACGAAGATAACAAGATCAAATACTACATGTTGGGCTCGATGTCTGATGAGCTTCAGTGCCAACATGAAGATATCAGAATTGCCCACCAAATGTTGGCTCACCTACAAGAGATGTTTGGTGAACAGAGTCGCACAGCCAAGTATCAAATCACTAAACGACTATTCAAGGCTAAAATATGTGATGGGAAGTCAGTCTAAGATCATTGTCTGATGATGATCAAGGAGTTAGAAGAGCTTGAGAAGCTCAGAGTGAAGTTGGACTTGGATCTACAGAATGATATAATTCTATAATCCTTGACTGATGCATATGGACAGTTCATCATAAACTACCATATACATAAACTTCAAAATTTCTTGACCGAACTTATGAACATGCTGGTTACTACTGAGCTTTTCATGAAAGGTTTCAAAGGCTCAGTGCTTGCTATAGAATAGACTTCTTCCAAGAGAAAGTCTTTTGGAAAGAAGAAGAAGTCTGTAAAAAAGCAAAAGATGGAAGGAGTAAAGAAGAAAAAGATAGAGCTGAAGAAGAAGGCTGCTGATAAAGAAAAATATTTTTATTGCAACAACGATGGCCACTGAAAGCGGAATTGTCCTACTTACCTAGCCACCCTGAAGAATAAGAAGGAGGTAGGTCCTTCTGAAGGTATGCTCATTATTGAGTCTAACCTTACGATTTCTTCTGCATCCAGTTGGGTGCTTGACTCTGGTTCTAGTACTCATTTGTGCACTTTCATGTAGGATCTTGAGGATAGCAGGAGGCTGAGGGATGATGAGATGATCCAATGCATCGAAAATGGAGCAAGAGTTGCTACTGTGGCCATGGAAACATACCCTCTTCAACTACCATCTGGTTTAGACTTAGTATTAAAAGATTGTTATTATGTGCCTACAGCAAGCAGGAATTTAATTTCTGTTTCATGCCTAGCACTAGAAGGCTATGTAATTCGTTTTCTTATGGACCGTTGTAACATTCTTTATGAAAGAAATAAAATTGCAAGTGGTTTCCTTATTAACGATCTTTATCAGTAACATATTGATGTATCTATTTTTAATATCGAGCAAAATATGAATGCTATGAAACGACCTAAGGATAGTCTAAATGATAGGTATCTACGGCATCTAAGATTAGGTCATATAGTAGAAGATAGGGTTAACAAATTGGAGAAAATTGGACTATTGAGTCCGTTGACTTCCGAGTCATATCCAATTTGTGAATATTGTCTTCATGGCAAAATGACTAAGCTCTCTTTTGTAGGACATGGGAAAAGGGCCACGGATCTTCTTGCCCTAGTACATACTGATGTGTGCGGCTCATTTGATGTGTCGGCTATAGACAATTTTGTCTACTTTATAACTTTTACTGATGATTTATCTAAATATGGATATGTATATCTTATGAGACACAAGTCTGAAGCTTTTGAAAAATTCAAGAAATTCAGACATGAAGTAGAAAAGCAAACTGAAAAATCCATTAAGGTTCTTTGATCAGATCGAGGAGGTGAATACCTTAGTTGGAAATTCTTAGACTATCTTAAGAAAAATGGCATAATCTCTTAATGAACTCCACCTGGAACATCTCAACTCAATGGGGTTTCAGAATGGAGGAACCAGACCCTATTAGATATGGTTCGATCCATGATGAGCTTCATAGATCTTCCTAATTTTTTTTGGGGACACAATCTATTAACTACAATATACTTACTGAATAGGGTTCCTTCTAAAACCGTTCCTACCACACCATATGAGATATGGTATGGTAAGAAACCAAGTCTGAGTAATCTCAGAATTTGGGGTTATCTGGCTCATATCAAAATACAACAAGCAGATAAGTTAGACTTCAGGTTTTTTAGAGCTTGATTCATAGGATATCCTAAAGAGTCATTAGGATATTATTTCTACATTCCAGAAGATCACAATATAATTGTCAGTCGACATGCCATCTTTCTTGCAAAATAGTTTATTCAAGATAATGGCATTAGAAAGCAGATCAAGCTCGAAGAGAAAGTCTCACAAGAGCAATGAGCTAAGGACCAATTGGAACCAAATCAGGTTGAGCCAATACAATCACTACCTCCTCCACCTCATAGATCGAAAAGAATTTTTCATCTTCCTGAGAGGTACTTAGGTACTATTTCAGAGAAAATAGAGAAATTATTCCTCATAGGTAATGGGGTTCGTGGTGATGATCCCAAAACCTATAACGAGGCGATATCAGATATTGACTTTGAGAAATGATTAGAGGCAATAAAGTCAGAAATTAACTTGATGCACTCAAACCAAGTCTGGACCTTGGTAGATCCACCAGAAGGTATAGTACCTATTGGATGTAAATGGATCTACAAGAGAAAGATTGGTGTAGATGGAAATGTAGAGACATTCAAAGCTAGATTAGTGGCAAAAGGTTATAGTCAGCGCGAAGACATTGACTATCAGGATACCTTTTTGCTAGTAGCTATGCTAAAATTCATCTGCATATTGCTTGCTATTGCAGCCTATTTCGATTATGAAATATGATAAATGAACGTGAAAATGGCATTCTTAAATGGATACCTTAAGAAAGATATCTATATGGAACAACCGTTAGGTTTCACGTTCAGTGATGCTGATCATAAAGTATGCAAGCTACAAAAGTCCATATATGGACTAAAGCAAGCATTTCGAAGTTGGAATACTCATTTTAATGATGTAATCAAATTATTTGGTTTCATCAAAAATGAGGAGGAATCATGTGTCTTCAAAAAGGTCAATGACAGCGCTGTTGTCTTTCTCGTATTGTACGTGGATGATATCCTCCTTATTGGGAATGATATTTTCATATTGACCATAGTTAAAATGTGGTTATTTAAAGAATTCTCCATGAAAGACCTAGGAGAAGCATCATATATTTTAGGAATTAAGGTCTATAGAGATAGACCAAATAGGATGCTAGGACTTTCACAGAAGATGTACATAGAGAAAGTGCTGAAGAGGTTTAGCATGAAAAACTCTAAGAGGGGTTTGGTACCCTTCAAACATGGCATTTATCTTTTGAAGAAGATGTGCCCTAGCACACTAGAGAAAATAGAATGCATGAGCAAGATCCCTTATGCTTCAGCAATAGGGAGCCTCATGTATGCCATATTATGTACACGACCTGATATAGCCCATGCTGTGAGTATCACGAGCAGATATCAGTCAAATCCAGATGAAGAATATTGGACTTCTGTGAAATATATCCTTAATTACTTGAGAAGAATTAAGGATATGTTGTTGGTTTTTGGTAATGGAGAACTCCAAGTCTAATGATATACAGACTCAAATTTTATGTCTGATGTAGATGATCGAAAGTCGACATCTGAAAGTCTATTTGTGTGTAATGGTGGTGCTGTCAGTTGGAAGAGTTTCAAGCAGACAGTGATAGTAGATTCCACCATGGAAGCAGAATACATCGCTGCATCAGAAACTGTGAAGGAGGCATTCTGGTACAAAATATTTACCACAGAGATCAAAGTGATGCCATCAGATGCCATTTCTCTATACTACGATAACAATGGCACCATAGACCTTGCTAAGGAGCCGAAGTCTCACAAAAAATTTAAGCACATCGAGCGGCGATACCACCTCATCCGCGATTATCTTAAGAAGGGTTACGTCAAGGTCAAGAGAGTTGACTCCATAGACAATGTAGTGCATTCACTCACAAAGCCATTGGACTAGCAGAAGATCGAAGCCCTCCTTGAGAAGATGGAACCTAGATTTGTAGCCAATTGGCTTTAGGTCAAGTGGGAGTTTGTTAGATATGTGTGTCCTAAAAGCTAGAATTGGCTGACACTTGTTGCACACTTCTAAGGGCAAAATTATAATTTTGACTATAAATAATAAAATAAATTATTTTTTATTACAATGTGTGTTTAGTGTCCGTGATACACTTCTTAAGTTAATGATAATGATAATTCTTATTTTCAAAAGTTGAAAATTTAAGATATGAATTTTCATTATTAACTCATAAAATGCTTTCGACCGTAGGATCATCATGAGGATGGTGATTGATCTAGAAGATTGGTGTACAATCACTTCTTTATAGTAGATGAGTCTTGAGTCTATGGTGTAGAGACATCAAAGCGAGAGTATAAGTACTCGTTAGAGAACGAGGGCACTGAGCGTGACCACCTCGAGCAGTCATAAGGAAGTCTACCTTCTCATCGATGACTGGCTCGAAGCTGCAGTGGTGTGTCTGATTCTTAGACCTGAGGTGCATCGACAGTTTACCTTGAGGGTATTATAGTTTGATTACACCATGACTTGATCTCCTAGCCATTCAGAACCCTGAGGTGTATGTTGTCTATAGCATATTTATTGTAGGAATTGGATTGCACCAAGAGGGAACCTATCTACCTCGGTAGATGAGGAGTAGCTCTATGATGATCATGAGAATCAAGTCCATAAGCCCATGGCCATGGCAGAGTGAAATAATAGAAAGATTTTCTATTAAGGTTTTCACATCGGACTTGAATTAAATGATTAAATCATATGATAGAAATTAGGGTTTGACGAGTTCACCTTAACCCTAATCTGATCGGGGCTCAAGATAGAAGAACTTAATCACATATGTAACTATACCAAGAGGTTCATTTTTAGTTTTGATGGGTTGCCATCATATACTGTTAGGTATCATTGGTGGATTTTGGGAGCAATTAGAATGATTTAGGTGATCGATCATTCTAGTTGTTTGAATTAGAAAAGTTCTGATCCATCGGAAGGTGTTTCGATGATGTCGATGATAGAGATCATGACATATCTCATTATCATATAGAACTGAACCTAACTGGATCATACAAATAAGGGTTTGGATTTGGATATATCAATTGGACTAACTCAGTTCAATTGATTTGAATTAGATTCAATTAGGTTTAAAAAAATCATACTAGCACATGATTGAGCCTAATGTTCTCCTTCTACAATCATTAAAAGTTGTCTAAACTGAGCCAAATGTGTTTGTGCTCACTCAGGTACTTTTATCTGATCTGACTGGAGCTTGTTTAGATTAGAAAAGATTTGTCCTAATTTATGATATAAATTTGAGACAACACTTACCATTTTCTGTCATCTGCTAATTCTTGTCTTTTGACTTTGGTCAAACGTTGACCTTTGATACTTAGACATCTGTCCATGTGTCATGAACCCATATGAGAGAAAATAATAGCTTGTCCCCTTACTAGAAAGAGGAAAGGAGGGGGTGCATGCCTAGGGAGGCATGCGCCTAAGGATAGGGATGCCTGGAGTCCCATACAGATGGGACTTCAGGTTGCTTCTTGGAATCAAACTAGGTGGCACCAAGGGACTCTGCTTTGATTAGTCTTAGTGCCACCTAAGGGTGTTGGAGAGGGGCTCTCATCTAATTAAATCAGGTGATGTGAACCCACCAATCAGATTTAGATCTAATTGCACGAAGAGACGTGATTGGTCGGGATGATGTGGCACTGCATGGCATAGTAGGGTCTATAAAAACCCTGCCTATGCCTAGCTTTAAAGAAGTTCTCCCTTAGCCTATGCCATATTGCTCTCTCCCTCTCTCTCCTCCATGCCTATCTCAAATCCTTTCTCTCTTCTCCATGCCCAAGTGATTTTGGGCTCCAGTTTGGTGTGATCCAGGCAAGAAAAAGGCGATAAGAAAGGAAGAAGGTAGCATTGCTACAAGAGACGACATCGAATCTTTAAAAGGTATTTTGAAGATCTTAAAGATCAGATCTAGATTTAATTTTTGGAGGATAGATCGAGAAGGAGTAGATATCCAGATCCTGCCTGAGTGGATACTGGTAGAGGCCAAGCAATTGCATGGTTGCATCCAAAACCTCAGACAATCAGCAGGATCATCATAGGATAATTAGATTACCCAAGAACAAGGTATAAATTAAATCTAATTTAATTTATTTTTATTTTATTTTATTAGATCTATCAAATCAGGTATGAAAAGTATTAGATTTGATTTAGATCTAAGAAATTTTTTTTTAAAATATTTATCTTGATCAAATCAGATCTGAATGAATCTGATTCGAAAAATAGGTTTTTTTCTTCATATAGCACTCTACTGTCAAGAGTGGCTAGCTAAGGCTAATGGGTATAAGTGTCCATCTGACCTGAGATCACCACAGTGACTTACAAGCAATTTACTATACTTTGATGTCGGATTGTCTGTATTTCTAATATAGATTTGAAAGATTTTTGGATACAATTAAGTATTTATGAAGTCGGTGTGTGAGTCAAGATGGGATTGATCACTCCTAATTAACTTCAAGAAGAGAATATCTCATTGTATTTCAATTTAGTAAAACCTAAGCCTGAGTAATCCTAGTGAGGAGTCATGGGATTTACAAAATTTTGAGATACAATAGAGATGACTTGTATGAGTGTTGATAGCATACTCAAAGTCATCTTGAGCATTATTGGTCATAGGGATGAATTATATGGTAACCATGGGCCAACATTCTAAGAATATTGCTTTGCATACATTCGACCTATCTAGACGTCGGAAACTATTGCTAAATGTTTACTTCGACTAGTATAGGAATTGGTTCTTATGCTACCGACTTAGGTTCGAACCTATAAGGTCACACACATAAGAGGTTGTAACTTAATTAGATGGTTAATTGATGATTGAGAATTATTCTAAGGTCAAACATTCAATATGATTAATATTTGATCTAATGCAAGTATTGCAGGAGGATCGATTAGCAATTAGATTGCTAATTGGCTCAATTTGATTGAGTAATCAGGATGAGATCAAGTCTAATTGAATTAGATTCAATTAGAATTGGTTTAAACTTAATTAGATTAAGTTTAATTGATTTATTGGATAAGCCAATTGCAAGAAAAAAATAATTTCTAGTTAGACTAGGATTTGAGTGCACCTAATTTCTAATTGAGTTAGGATTTAAATCAGATTTAAATATGATTTAAACTTAACTTAACTAGGTTCTTAGTTAGACTAGGATCACCCATAATTAGGTTTGCACTAATCCTATTTTAATTGGGTTCAAAATTATTTTGACTTAGTCAAGTAGGAAGAATCCCAGTTGAACTGGGACTCTCTCACTATTTCCTTGTGCCGCTATGATGTTTCATGCCCATAATTAATTCTTAGAAAAATTACATGAGTTTTTCTCTTGCTTAAGAATGGTCCTCATGCCCATATCTGGTGGATTTGAATTTATATTTGACCTTGTCAAATATGGAAATTAGTTTTGCATGAGATTCTATGTGATAGAGTCCCTCTTCACCAAAACTCTTCCCTCCCTCTTTTGGAATTTCTCCCACACCCACCAAATTTTTTATCACCCACTTTTCTCCTAATTTTGTGGGTTTCCTTTTGTTTCTCCATGCACAAAATTAAGGGGGAGGCATCCAAGAGTTGGATGGCCCCAAAAAACTCCTCCTTGGCTTCCTATTATGGCTAGGTTTTGACCTAGTCTTCCATACATAAAAGAGAGGATGCCTCCTATCAGGTTTAGGATGTGTAAAACCTAAAAAAATAATGAAAAAATTGAAGAAAAGTAGGAGGAGCCATGGGAGACTTTGGATGCCAAGTTCCATGAAGGAGAGATCTCATTAAGCCATCAATTGTTGATGTCTTGAAAAGAGAAAGGTAAGAGAAAAATTATTTTCTCTTAAAGATTTATTTGTAATCCTCCTTTGTTTATTATTTATAATTTTTATATGATAAAAATCTAAGAAAGAGAGAGGAAGAAGGTGTGTGGATCTATGCTCCAAGATGTTGGGGCATAGTGATCTTTTTGGATATGATCTAATCATGTCCTGATGAGAGATGGAAAAGAGAAGAAAGCCTTCTCTTAGGGTTTATTTGAGAACCCTTCTTCTCCATATTTTTGTGAGATTTTTTTAAGAAAAAAATTAGAGAGTGTGAGATCTAGAAATATGAAAAAAGCCTAGTGGAGAAGATCTTCCCTTGTCCTAGCATGAAGATGTTTTTAGGATATCAATCATTGATGTCCTGAAAGAGAAGATTTGTTTTCTCTTAGGACCCTTTTCTAATTATTTTACTTTTGATTTTTGGAAGATTCAAAGATTGAATTTCTTCCTTAATCCTCCTCATATTCTTCATCTCTTGAAGTGTCCAAGAGATCTGAAGAATAAATTTTAGATTAACCATCCGAAGGGATCCACGAGAAGCTAGCACTTCGAGCAGATCTTCATTCAACGAACCTCCGATTTTGTTGCAGCCTCGTATGGATCACATGTAGAGGCCGAACGTGTGTGTGGCTCCAAAGGCAACAACATGAATCAACCATAGAGTTCTCAACCCATGCAAGGTAAGAGATTTGATCTCTTCGCTCACCTAGATGTGATCTAGCTTTTAGATCTAGAATCGTTCTAGATCTAGGGTACTGATTTGATCAATACCAAATCTTTTATCTTTGATTTAAAATATAATATGATATGTTATAGATCCTAGATGTAGGGTTTAGTAATTAGATTACATGCATTTATAGATTAAATAGTTTAATCAGTATGTTCCACTGCATTATATTTCAAAAAAGTTCTGAAATTCATTAATGAAATCCTGCATATTTTCCAATAGGTGGATGGGTGCAAAACATTAAACCCTAGGCGTAGATAGGTTTAAATAGATCCTGCTGCACCATGCAGTGCCACATCACTTCAATTAATCACATTACTCCATTCAATCAAATCTTAATATGATTGGTGGAGTGATGTTACCTGATCTAATTAGGTTAGAGACCCCATAGACTCCCCATAGTTGGTGCCAAACATGGATAATGATGAATCAATTGGTGCCCAAGACTCCATCTTCATCAAACAAGCCTAGAGTCCCATCTATATGGGACTCCTCCCTTTTCCCCATGTACGCATGCCAACTAGGGGCATGTGCACATATTTGTGCATGGAAACCAAGTGGACGCATACCCCAAGGAGATGTCCAGAGGGGGTGCATGCCCCTACCTCTTCTTTCCTGCATTGGGACATCCCATGTCCCGATAGTGATAGAAAATGGTAGGTGGCGACAGAAATTAGTAGGTATTTTCTTATTTCCATCTGATGGATTAAGATATATAACCCTTATCTAATCTAGACAAGTTCCAGTTAGACAAGGACAAACCTATACAGGATTTCATGGTGAGCCCAAACCAATTTGGCTCAGCCGAGATGAATTAGAAAAAACTATAGAAGGAGAAAGTTAGGCTCAATTGTGTGCTAGTATGATTTCTTTGAACCTAATTGGATCTAATCCAAATCAATCAAACTGGGTTAGCTTGATTGATCACATCTAGATCTAAAACCTTATTTGTGTGATCCAGTTAGGTTTAGTTTCGTATGGTAATGAAACATGTCGCGATCTCCATCATCGAAACACCTTTTGATGGACTAGAATTTTTTCGATTCATACAATTAGAATGATCGATCATTAAGATCATTCTAATTGCTCTCAAAATCTACCGGTAACACCTAGCAGTATTTGGTGGCAAGCAATCAGAACCAAAAGCGAACCTCTCAGTGCAGCTATCTGTGTGATTGGATTCTTCTATGTTGAGCTTCGATAGGATTAGGATTAAGGTGAACTCGTCAAATCTAATATTCATCATATGAATTAATTATTCGATTCGAGTCTAATGTGAAATTCTAATAGAATTTTTTTTTATCATCTTCACACTGCCATGGCCATGGGCTTATGGACTTGATCTCATGATCATCATAGGACTACTCCTCATCAACCGAGATAGATAGATCCTTTATTGGTGTAATCCAATTCCTATAATGAACATACTATAGCCAACATACACCTCAAGATTTTGAATGGCTAGGAGATTGAGTTATAGTGTAGTCAAACTATAACACCCTCAAGATGAACTGTCGATACACCTTAGGTCGAATAATCAGACACACCATTGTAGCATCGAGCCAAATATCGACGAGAGGATAGACTCCCTTATGACTGCTCGAGGTGGACACACTCAGTGCCCCATTCTCTAACGAATACCTGTACTCTTGCTTTAGTGTCTCCACACCATAGACTCAAGATTTATCTATTCTAAGGAAGTAATTATACAATAATCTTCCAAATTGATCACCATCCTCATTATGATCCTATGGTCAGAAGCAGTTTATGAGTTAATAATGAAAATTCATGTCTTAAATTTTTAACTCTTGAAAATATGAATTATCATTACCATTAACTCAAAGGATATATCACAGATACTTTAAATACACACTGTGAAAGAAAATAACTCTTTTATTAATTTATAGCCAAAATTATAAAATTGCCCTTAGAAGCGTATTACATTGTGCCAGCCAATCTGGCTTCTAGGGCACACATCTAACACTTCCTACGTCCTAAGGATGAAAATCTATAGTGGTAGATCTAAAAGATTGCTTTGGTTGTCCCAGTCTATTAGAAAATATATTCTAAAGCTAATCATCTAAGTTATAGATAATTAAAATTAGTATATGAATTATCAAATAATTAAAGTTATTTAGCTTATTCATCATAAAAGTTCTATCTTTCTTAAATAAATTTCTAAATAATGATGAAGTTCTTAGAACCATACTTAATTGATAAAGAAAAATTTATCAGATGATTCTTAAATAGTTCATAATCAAATGATAAGTTATTAATCAGGATGATAACTTATGGAGTGTAGGTCACTGTATGTCATATGCGTTGGTTGTCCTCGTAACTAAGTGGTGTGAAGACACTAGTATGAAATGCAAGTAAAATGTAGGAGTACATTTGCACTAAATGTGACCAATATAGCACTCTACTATCAAGAGTAGCTAGCTAAGGCCAATAGATCTAAGTGTTCCTTTGACCTGAGATCACTACAGTGACTTGCAAGTAACTCACTATACTTTAGTGCCAACCTACCTATATTTTTGATACCATAATGAAAGATTTTTGGGTACAATCAAGTACTTATAGAGTCGGTGTGTGAGTCAAGATGGGATTGACTACTTTTGATTAAGTTCAGGAAGTGAAATACTCGCTGTGTTTCAATTTAGCAAAACCTAGGCCCGGATAATCCTCATGAGGAGTCACGGGATTTGCAAAATTTTAAAACACAATATAGATAACTTATATGAGTGTTGATAGCTAACTCGATATCATCCTGAGTATTATTGATTAAAGAGATGAATTATACGGTAACCATAGGCTAGGGTTTTAAGAATGTTGCTTTGCATATATTCAACCTATCCGGACGTCGGATATCATTGCTATATGATCATTTTGATTAGTACAAAAATGGTTTCTGTGCTACCGACTTAAGTTCAAACCTATGAAATTATACATATAAAAGATTATTACCTGATCGGATGGTTGATCAATAATTTAAAATCGTTCTAAGATCAAACAATCAATATGATCGACGTTTGACCTAATGCAAGTATTACAGGAGGATCGATTAGCAATAAGATTGCTAATTAGCTCAATTTGATTAAGCAATCAAACTGAGATCAAGTCTAATTAAATTAGATTTAATTAAAATTAGTTTAGACTTAATTAGAATAAGTCTAATTAGTTTATTGAATAAGCCAATTGCAAGGAAGAACAAGTTCTAGTTCAATTAAGACTTAAGTGCACCTAATTTCTAATTTGATTAGAAATTAAATCAAAGTTAAATTTAATTAGGCTACTAATTAAATTATGATTGCCTATTAATTAGGTTGACTCAAAACTATTTTGATTTGGATTCAAAAGTTTTTAACCTAGTCAAAATAGGAGAGTCCTAGTTAGACTAGGACTCTTCCCTTCACCCTTGTAACACCTAAGAATGATCCCACACCCTTCTTGAATTTTTTTCAAATTTTTTCATAGGTTTCTCCAAGCCTAAAAGAGGTTTCCATGCCCCAATATTTGATGGATTCTGAAATCAAATTTGACTTGGTCAAATTTGAAAGTTAGTTTTGGTTTAAACTCTTTTTGAAAGAGTCCCAAGAAACCAAACTACCTCCTTCCCTTATGCACCAATTTTCTCCGTGCATTAATTTTTTGTCTACCCCTTTTCTTTCTCCTTTTTGTACGTGGACCTGATGGGATGATGCAAAAAATCAAGGTGGAGGCATCCAAGAGTTGGACGCCCCCCCAAACTCTTCTATAAGTCTCCTTATTAGACTAGGTTTGACCTAGTCTTCCATAATTTAAGGGGGCGCTTCCTACCTCTTGTGGGCATGATTAATCCTTGGTGGCTTTCTATGGAAAAATAGAAGAGAGAGGCTTGGAGGCATGAGGGATTGAGGTGCCAATTATCTTGGAGGAGGACCCTTCTTTTGGACATCAATCGTTGATGCCTTATAGAGATAAAGGTAAGAGAAGATTGTCTTCTCTTATAATTTTCTTTCAAGATTGTTTCTTTCTTATTTTTGTGAGATTTTTCTATGAGAGAAATCTAAGAGAGAAAGGGAGAGGGTGTAGAGGATGAGTGCTCCAAGGAGTTGGAGTATGGTAGTCCTCTCTGGACATGATCTGATCATGTCTTGCTGAGAGAAGAAGAAGAGAAAAAGGTCTTCTCTTAGGATTTCTTTGAGAACCCTTCTTCTCCATCCTTTTATGGGATTTTTAACGAGAAAAATTAGAGAGTAAAAGATCTAGAAGCATGAGAAAATTCTAGAGGAGAAGGTCTCTTCTTGTCTTGACATGGAGATGTATTCAGGACATCAATGGTTGATATCCTGAAAGAGAAGATTTATTTTTTCTTAGAATTTCTCTTAAGTTTTAATTTTTGATTTATAGGAGATCTAAGTGTTGGATTTCTTTCTTATTTCTCCTCTTGTTCTTCATCTCTTGGAGTGTCAAAGAGATTTGAAGAATATTTTTGATTAACCATCAAGAGGGATTCACGAGAAGTTAGCACTTCGAGCTGATCTTCATTCGATGAACCTCCGATCTGTGTTGTAGCCTCATATGGATTACTTGTAGAGGTCGGATGCACTGTGTAGCTTCAAGCACTAAAGGACAACATTAGGATTTAGCCACAGTGTTCTCGACCCATGCAAAGGTATGAGATTTGATCTCCAATTTGACCTAGATATGATCTAGGGTTTCTTGAATAATTCTAGATCTAGGTACTGATTTAACCAATACCAACTTGATTTTATTTTTAGATTTATGCTTGCATCTTGATATGTTATAGGTCTAAGATGTAGGGTTTAGTGATTAGATCACATGCATATTATAGATTAAATAGTTTAATCTATGTCTTTCGCTGTGTCTTGTTTCGAAAAAGTTTTGAAATCTATGCATGAAACCCTATATGTTTTCCAACTGTAGTATCAGAGCATCTAGATTTTTTTATGGCATGATCATGTTTGTATTAAAATAAATCTAAAAAATAAAATTAAAGATCGTACATACTGATATAAGGTTGTCATATTGTAAGGTTAACCCCTTACAATGAAAAGGTTGTCCTAGTATGTGCTGATCTAAATTTTTGAATCATGAATAAGATAGATGTGATCTAAAAAAAATTATGATTTATTTTTTTAATTTTAAATTTAAAATAAATAGATATTAAATTTATTTTAGATTATTTAGATTAAATCTAAATAATATCGGATCGCACATACTGATTATAAAATTATCATGCTATAAAGTTTATCCCTTACAGTGAAGAGGTTGTCTTAGTATGTGCTGACTTGAATAACCTAAATCATAAATATGTTAGATAAGATCTAAAGTAATTTATAATTTATTTTTAGATTTTAAATTTAAAAATAAATAGTTTATGATCTAATTTTGATCATTTAGATGAGATCCATATTATGTGTTTTATGTTCTGATCTACATCCTCTAGTTGCATATGTTGATATGTAGCTTTATTTTTGAATCTAAAATTTATATAGTTAATATATTTATTTTATAAAATTTAAATTAAGAACTTACTTTTTGTAAAACCCTAGATTCAAAATCCTAGGATATGATCTAAATATTGAAATAAATTAGATCTAAAATCATGAATTAAATTTGATTCAATGTAAATTATTTATACTTGAAAATATTTTAAATAATAAAATTAGAAACTAGTTTTGAGCTTTCAAACCCCAACCCATAAGCTTTGAACCTAATTAAGAATTAAGTAATTGTTTAGGATCTAGGTTTGTGATTTGAAGATCCTAAGATAATTTTATAAAACATGGGTTAAAGAATAATGGACTAGCTTTGATTAGGTCATTAACTGAGTTAGACCTAGGGTTAGATTAAACATGGACTAAGCTAAAAAATGATCAAATCTAATTAATAGTTAATTAGGATTAGATCATTTTTTTCATAGATCAATTCAATAGTTGTAGTTAATCAAAGTCCATACATCTAATAAATGAATACTGATCATGGCTTAGTGGTTGAGCCCAAGTCTTTAAGCAGACCAAATCAAAATTGATAAACTGATTGGTATCTAAGGTAAGTCTGGCATTTCTTGACCGATGGTTTTTAATTGGTAGCTCGCTTACCTCGCTACTTTTTATGATGTCTAAGATAAGTCTTGGTAGACCCTTCCACTGATCTTACTTACCTAGCCAATATGGTTAATCAACTTTGATCAGATTGCTCATTGATTTATGCTAACCCATGACACATAAGAAATCAGTGAGACTGATCTAGATGCCCATGGACCAAAATTGATCCTAGTCTTCATAAGTTACTTGAGAAGTCAGTGGGAGGATTTGACTTGGTGAGGTCAGTGGAAACAATTTGGTCCATATCTTATCTATCCTTAAATCACTAATAATTTAAATAGGTTGCATTAATCCAAGTTTAATTGGGTTAAAAAGGCTTTGACCTAGTCAAACTGAAAGACTCCCAGTTGGACTGGGATTCCAATTTTTCCCTTGTGCTTAAGAAGTGACGCCCAATAAGGATTCCATGCCCCACATTGTTTTGAAAAGAAATTTGACTTGGTCATATTAGGGAATTGGTTTTTCCTTGGATTCTATTTGATAGAGTCCTTGAAAACCAAAACTCTTCTTCTCCCTCTTTTGGAGTTTTTTTCCATGCCACCTACAGATTTTGTGCACCTTATTCTTTCTTTTTTGGGTGTTGGTTTTTTTATCTCCATGCACAAAATTTTTGGGGTGGCATCCAAGAGTTGGACACCACCAAAATTCCTTGTTTTTGAATCCTTAACTTCTAAGGATTTGACTTGGTCTTTCCTTATCCTTGGGCGCCTCCATTTAAATGTTTGTTGGCATAAAAAATTCTAGAATTTCATGCAAAAAGTAGAGAAAAGATGGAAGAAGGCGTGGGTGGTTGGGGCACCAATTTTTTTAAAGGAAAAGGATTCTTTAGGACATGAAACATTCATGTCCTATTGAGAAGAATGAGAAGAGAAGATTGTCTTCTCTTAGGGTTTCCTCTAGATCCTTTTTATTCTCCATCTTTTGGGAGGGATTTTTCCACATAGAAAACTTGAAAGAAAGACAGAGGGGCATGATGGAATATGACACTCCAAGACTTAGGGCATGGTGTCTTCATTAGGACATGAAAGGTTCATGTCCTGATGAAAGCAAAGGAAGAGAAGAAAGTCTTCACTTTAGGGTTTCTTTCTGATTTTTCTTTTCTATCTTTCACAAAGATTTTTTTCATGAAAAAATTAGAGATAAAGAGATCTGGCGCATGCAAAAATTCTAGAGAAGAAGGTTTTCTCTTGTCCAAGCATAGAGATCTATTTAGGACATCAATGGTTGATGTCTTGAAAGAGAAGATGGGTCTTCTCTTGATAATTTTCCTGAGCCTTTTATTTTTATTCTTTTGGAAGATCCAAGGGTTGGTCTTCTTCCTTTAATCCTTCTCCTAATCTTCATCTCTTGGAGTGTCCAAAAGATCTGAAGATAATTTTTTAGATTGACTATTAGAAGAGATCCGCGAGAAGCTAGCACTTCGAGTGGATCTTCGTTCGACGAACCTCTGATCAGAGTGACCACTTCGTGTGGACAACTTGTAGAGGCTAGACATGCTATACGGCTTCAAGCAATAAGGACAACAACAAAAATCAACTATGGTATTCTCGACCCATGCAAAGATATGAGATTTGATCTCTTATTTGACCTAGATATGATCTAGGGTTTCTAGAGATGTTCTAGAACTTAGGTATTGATGTGATCAATACTAATCTATATTTTCTTTATTTTTAGATATATATATGCATCATCATACATCATAGGTCCTAGACATAGGGTTTAGTGATTAGATCATATGTATATTATAGATTAAATAGTTTAATCTATGTCTTCCGCTGCATCTAGTTTCGAAAAAGTTTCAAAATGTTTGCATGAAACCCTGCATGTTTTCCAACAGTGGTATCAGCACTCTAGGTTCTTTTATGACATGATCATACATGCTTTAGAATAAATCTAAAAATAAAAATTTAAGATTGCACATACTGACATAAGGTTATCCTGTTGTAAAGTTAATCCCTTACAATGAAAAGGTTGTCCTAGTATATGCTGATCTAAGTTTTTAAATCATGAATAAGTTAGATATGATCTAAATAAATTTATAATTTATTTTTTTAATTTTAAATCTAAAATAAATAGATATTAGATCTATTTTAGATTATTTAAATTAGATCTAAATAATATCAGATTGCACATACTAATTATAAGGTTGTCCTTCCGTAAGGTTTACCTCTTATAGTGGAGAGGTTATCCTAGTATGTGCTGATATGAGAAATCTAAATCATAAATATGTTAGATAAGATCTAAAATAATTTATAATTTATTTTTAGATTTTAAATCTAATATTAATTAGTTTATGATCTGATTTTGATTATTTAGATAAGATCTGAATAATATGTGTTTCATATTTTGATCTAGTTCCTTTTATACATATGCTTGATATGTAGCTTTAATTTGAATCTAGTTTCTATATGTGCGACATATATACTTTATGAAATTTAAATTGCAAACTTATTTTCTATAAAATCCTAGATTCAAAACCCTAGGACATGATCTAAATATTGAAACAAATAAGATCTAAAATCATGAATTGAATATGATTCAATGTAATTAATTCACAAACTTGAAAATATTTCTAAAGTTGAAATCAAAAACTAGTTCTGAGGATTAGAACCCCAGCACATCAATCTTGAACTTAATTAAGAATTAAGTGATTGTTTAGGATCTAGATTTATGATTTGAAGATCCTAAGATAATTTCATAAATCATGGATTAAAGGATAATGGGTTAGCTTTGATAAGATCATTAACTGGGTCAGACCTAGGGTTAGATTAAATATGGACTAAGTTAAGAAATTGATCAAATCTAATTAATAGTTAATTAGGATTAGATCATTTTTTTCTATAGATTAGTTCAATAGTTGTAGTTGATCAAAATCCATACATCTAATAAATAGATACTGATCGTGGCTTAGTGGTCGAGCCCGAATCTTTAGGCAGACCAAATCAAAATTGATAAACATAGTCTAAGGTAAGTCTAGCATTCTCAGACTCATGGTTTTTAATTGGCAGCCCACGTACTTAGCCATTTTTAATGGTGTCTAAGTTAAGCCTTGGCAGACCCTCTCACTGATCTCACTTACCTGACCAATATGGTTAATTAGCTTTTGATTAGGTTGCTCATTGATTTGTGCTAACCTATGTCACATAGAAAATTAGTGACACTGATTTTATTTAATGAGATTGTTCTAGGTGCCCATGGACCGAAATTGATCCAAGTCTTCATTTATGACTTGAGAAGTCAATGGGAGAATTTGACTTGGTTAAGTCTGTGGGAGCAATCTGGTGCATGTCTTCTCTATCCTCAAATAACTAATAATTTAAATTCTCTAAAATTATTACATCCTTAAAATAACAAAGTTATAGGGATAATCGAGTCATAGCCTCTCATTAAGTTAGATGATAATGGGTCCATTAACTCAATAATCATTCAAGGCCCAAAGGCTTGGTACTTATTGACTAATAGAATTATCATTCATAATATGATAACCTGAAAGTATCTCTCTACTGGTGGTAAGGTTGACCAACCAAAGTTAGGCTTAATCATTTGTTAGTTGATGCACCAAGTATGGTTATGTTAATGGTTGGACCTTACCAAATTCTTATAGTGAAGGCCAAAACCTACTGATTAAATTTTTGGGATAAAATTAAATTACTAAAAATTATTTAAAGAAATAATTGATTAAAAAATCTACCCATAGATGCACATGGATTGATCGGCCAAAGTCAGACTTGTGTACCGTCTATGTAGATTCTAGCACCTACTAGAAAATTAAATTAATTTCTCAAATTAGAGATAGAGGCTACCAATTCATATAAAATAGTAAGAGAACCTTTAAACTAAAGTCCAAATCTTTAGGCTTAAGATAACTTATATACATTAGGTCATTGTTCTCTTTTCTTCAGATTAACGCTAAACCCTAATTGCTTCAATCACTGTTAGACAGTGATGTACTTATCGGATCCAACTTCAATAATTAGTATCGAAAGTTGAATTTGGTTTAGCAGTATGAATAGGTTTGTGCTATGGCTTCTAAGTCCAATGAAAATAAAATATCTAAGACTAACTAAAATCAGGCAGAGTGCTTCTACTATAAGAAGTAGGGTCACAGGAAGAAGAATTATCTTGCTTTCCTTAACCTCAATAGGCTGAACAAGAGAAAAGAGCAAGGAGTTGCTCATCAAGGATGTTATATGATAATACTTTATAATTTTTCTGTATGTAATTCTATTACTTGGGTTTTAGATACCAGTAGTCTTATGCAATTCGTTGCAAGGACTTTAGTTAAGTGAAAAGTTTGAAAATAGTAAGAAATTCCTGAATGTCTAAGATGGAAGTCCTATTCCAATCCTAGTTTTAGAAATTGTCGAACTAATTTTCAATACAAATATTATCATTTAGAGTGATCATCACTATTATCCATCATTTATAATGAATATGATCTTTGATGGCCTCTTGGCCAAAGAGGATCATCATTTATAAATAAATTAAGATTGTTGTGATATTATTATGAATAATGTTATAATAATACATGGATAATAAAGAAATAATATTTAACATTTACACAGTCTGTTAAGTGTAATGTACACATCTAATAAATGCCCCAAGTTAGATAATATCATAGATGTCTACCTTTGGCATTATAGGCTTAGTCATATTAACAAGAATATGATAAACAGGTTAGCTTGAGAGAAAAATCTTGACATCAATGATTGTGAATCATTGACGATCATGAGTCTTGTCTTTTTGTGAAGATGACAAAGTCACCTTTTATTGAAAAAGATGAAGGAGCCTGTAAAGTTCTAAGTCTTATACATATTGATGTATGTGGACCTATGAACTCAAGTGCTAGAGAAGGATATCAATATTTCATTATAGATAATCTATCTAGATATAGATAAGTCTAGCCTGAATCATTTGAAATGTTCAAACGATTCTGTAATGAAGTAGAAAAATAAACTGGAAAAGGTATTAGTATTTTTTGATCAGATCGAGAATGTAGATACTTATCCAATGAGTTTTTCATATATCTAGGAGAGAATAGGATTCTCTCATAGTGGACTCCTTTCAAAACACAGCGTATCAGAAAGAAGAAATCGAACTTTTTAGACATAGTTTGATCCAGATGGGATTTACTAGTCTGCCTATTTTAAAGTTATGATCTTGTGACTACTTATTTTACTCTGAAAAATATTCTGAGTAAATCTGTTGCAAAGGCTCCATATGAGATATGGATTGACTTTAGACTTAGACTCTCTTATCTTCAAGTTTTGGGTTTTCTAGCCTATGCCAAACATTTGCATATAGATAAACTTGGAGCCCGATCCCATAGGAGTATGTTTATAAGGTACCCCAAGGAAACTAGGGGTTATTACTTCTATCATATTGAAGAACATAAGATGTTCGTTAGCAGTAAGACATTTTTATTGAAAAAGAAATTTCTTAGAGAAGGAACTGATGCCACTATAATTGAACTTGAGAAAGTTTGACTGATAGAATGAACTGACTTAATCTAGAAAACCTACAGAACTAGTTTTGATTAGATTAAATCTAGAGCCCATTAAAAAAGCACTATTAAGAAGATCTGGTAAAGTATCGCATCAACTAGATAGATACTTCGGTATTTAGATCTGAGACGGCGATCCTGTTAAGCTTGATGAGAACAACAAGGATCCGATCACCTATATAGATGCAATATAGAGGTTTGACTTTAAGAAGTAGCTTGGAGCCATTAAATCCAAATTAGAGTCCATAAAGTTCAATAGTGTGTGGACACTAATTAATTCACCTCAAGGGATAAAATTCATTAGGTGCATATGGATTTTCAAAAGGATCAGAGTAGCGCAGATGGAAAGGTAGAGATCTATAAAGCCCGTTTGGCTATCATCTTGGAGTTGGAACATGCATTTTGAATGTATGTCTTTATTATGAACAAAAAGGATCCTAGCATTTGTTAATGGACAAAACATTCTATAGTGTTATTCCTTGTGTTGTCTGTGAATGATATTATCTTAATCGAAAATGACATTCTAGCATTATAAGGAATAAATGTTTAGCTATCATCTTATCAATTCAGGTACAAGATCAAACATGGTATACCCACTAGAGGTTTATGAGAGTCTTGCTAGAGCTACTAACCTCCAGTCCAGACTTTGTTTTATAGGCCTTATTGGTGAGATCATCTCCACCACCTCCAGAAAACTCCAACATCCAACAATTTTTTGTGCCAATAGAAGGTAACTCTTGTGATAAGCTTTGAAGACAATTGGAATCACTTGGAAAGCTTTTAAGCCAAGAAAAATCAAGTTTATATGTGAATTAAATGAGAAAGGTCAAATTAATGAAATCAAGTAGACTCTAGCAGACCGTAAGTCAATATGGTATTATTTTAGTATTTGGCAAGACTTGGAGTTGACTCCAGTAGTCTTTGAGTCGACTCTAGCATGTAGGATGGCATCGATACGGACCTTGAGTCGACTTCTATAGAGCTTGAGTCAGCTCTCTCAAAAAAGACAAAGAGCTTGTTTTTTGGACACAGTGGTCGAGTCGACTCCCACAAACTTCGAGTTGAGTTCTAAAGACCTGGAGTCGACTCTAAACCTACTTGAGTTGATTCATGAGTTTCTAACAGCCATAACAGATTATATAAAGAAAGTTGCAGAAATGTCCAAAATCTATTGAAATGGCTAGATTCTATCCTCAACGTCTAAAAATGGCTAGTTTTCAATTCAAATTACTTTAAAGGGTTAGGAGATCATTTGAAAATGAGGAGGAACCTAATTGAATACTAAAAAATAGCCTATTCTAAGGAAAGAAGCCTATTATCAACCTAAAGTACATTCAAGAGTGTTATTAAGATCTACATTTGAACATTCTTGATTTTTAAGAAGGCAATCGACAAGAAGTGTGCCCAATCTCATGCAAAGCGTCCAAGCAATCTTTAAGCAAGCTTCAAAGAGTTTTATCAACACATTAAGGTGATTTTTGTATAGTAAAATTTTTGTTTTTCCTTAAATCTAGTGTGACAAGTTTCAAGGGTTTAAA
>QRFJ01003274.1:0-19519 GCA_006176705.1 Cocos nucifera
TTTCAACTGACAGCACCACCATTGCACACAAACAGACTCCCAGATGTCGACTTTCGATCATCTATATCGGACATGAAAATCCGAGTCTGTGTATCCCTGGACTTGGAGTTCTCCATTACCAAAGACCAACATCATATCCTTAGTTCTTCTCAAGTACTTAAGGATACATTTCATAGAAGTCCAGTGTTCTTCACCTGGATTTGACTGATATCTGCTTGTGACACTCACAGCATGGGCTATATCAGGTCGTGTACATAGCATGGCATACATGAGGCTCCCTATTGCAGAAGCATAAGGGATCTTGCTCATGCATTCTATTTCCTCAGGTGTGCTAGGGCACATCTTCTTGGAAAGATGAATACCATGTCTGAAGGGTATTAATCCCCTCTTAGAGTTTTCCATACTAAACCTCTTTAGTACTTCCTCTATGTACATCTTCTGTGAAAGTCCTAGCATCCTATTCGGTCTATCTCCTATAGACCTTAATTCCTAGAATAAAGGATGCTTCACCTAGGTCTTTCATGGAGAATTCCTTGGACAACCATATTTTGAACTGTGGTCAACATGGGAATATCATTCCCAATAAGGAGGATGTCATCCACGTACAATACGAGGAAGACAACAGCGCTCCCACTGATCTTTTTGAAAACACATGGTTCCTCTTCATTTTTGATGAAACCAAATAATTTTGATCACATCATTGAAAATGAGTGTTCCAGCTCCGAGATGCTTGCTTAAGTCCATATATGGACCTTTGCAGCTTGCAAACCTTGTGATCAGTATCACTGGATGTGAAACCTAGCGGCTGTTCCATATAGATATCTTCCTCAAGATATCCATTTAAGAATGCCATTTTCACGTCCATTTGCCATATTTCATAATCGAAAATAGGCTGCAACGGCAAGCAATGTGCGGATGGATTTTAGCATAGCCACTGGGAAAAAGGTATCCTGATAGTCAATGCCTTCGCATTGACTATAACCTTTTGCCACTAGTCTAGCCTTTGAATGTCTCCACATTCCCATCTGCACCAATCTTTCTCTTGAAGATCCATTTACACCCAATAGGTACTATACCTTCTGGTGGATCTACCAAGGTCCAGACTTGGTTTGAGTGCATCGAGTCAATTTCTGACTGCATTGCCTCTAGCCATTTCTCGGAGTCGATATCTGATATCGCCTCGTTGTAGGTTTTGGGATCATCACCATGAGCACCATTACCTACGAGGAACATTTCCTCTACTACCTCTGAAATAATACCTAAGTATCTTTCAGGGGGACGAAAACTCTTTTCCGATCTACGAGGTGGAGGAGGTAGTGTTCTTATTGGCTCAACCTGATTTGGTTCCAATTGGTCCTTAGCTCGTTGTACTTGTGAGACTTTCTCATCAAGCTTGATCTGCTTTCCAATGCCGCTATCTTGAATAAACTATTTTTCAAGAAAGATGGCATGTCGACTCACAATCACATTGTGGTCTTCTGGAATGTAGAAATAGTATCCTAATGACTCTTTAGGATATCCTATGAATCGAGCTCTGAAGGACCTAAACTCTAACTTGTCCGCTTGTTGTCTTTTGACATGAGCCGGACAACCCCAAATTCTGAGATGACTCAGACTTGGTTTCTTACCGTGCCATATCTCATACGGTGTGGTAGGAACGGTTTTAGAGGGAACCCTATTCAGTAGATAAATTGAAGTTAACAATGAATGTCCCCAAAGAAAATCAGGGAGGTCTGTGAAGCTCATCATGGATCGAACCATATCCAATAGAGTCCGATTTCTCCGTTCTGAAACCCCATTGAGTTGAGGTGTTCCTGGTGGAGTCCATTGAGAGACTATGCCATTTTTCTTGAGATAGTCTAGGAATTCTCCGGCTAAGGTATTCACCTCCTCGATCTGATCGAAGAACCTTAATGGGTTTTTCAGTTTGTTTTTCTACTTCATGTCTGAATTCTTTGAACTTTTCAAAAGCTTCAGACTTGTGTCTCATAAGATACACATACCCATACCTAGACAGATCATCGGTAAAGGTAATGAAGTAGACAAAATTGCCTCTAGCCGGCACATCAAATGGGCCGCACACATCAGTATGTACTAGGGCAAGGAGATCTGTGGCCCTCTCCCCATGTCCTAACAAAAGGGAGTTTAGTCATTTTGCCTTGAAGACAAGATTCACAAGTTGGATATGACTCGGAAAGTCAATGGACTCAATAGCCCATTTTTCTCCAATTTGTTGATCCTATCTTCTGCTATATGACCTAATCTCAGGTGCCATAGATATCTATCATTTGGACTATCCCTAGGTCATTTGGCATTCACGTTTTGCTCGATAGTTAGAATAGGTACATCAATATGTAGCTGATAAAGACCATTAATAAGGAAACCATTTGCAATTTTATTTCTTTCATAAAGAATGTTACAATGGTCCTTAAAGAAGGTAATCACATAGCCTTCTTGTGCTAAGCATGAAACAGAAATCAAATTCCTGCTAGCTGCAGGCACATAATAACAGTCTTTCAAAACTAAGTCTAAACCAGATGGTAATCGAAGAGGGTATGTTCCCACGGCTACTGCAGCAACTCTTGCTCCATTACCGATGCGTAGGATCATGTCTCCATCCCTCAGCCTCCTGCTATCCTCAAGACCCTGCATGGAAGTGCACAGATGAGCACTAGAACCAGAGTCAAGCACCCAACTGGATGCAGAAGAAACCGTAAGGTTAGACTCAATAACGAGCATACCTCCAGAAGGACCTTCCTTCTTGTTCTTCAGGGTGGCCAGGTAAGTAGGGCAGTTCCGCTTCCAATGGCCATCGCTATTGCAATGGAAACACTTTCCTTTGACATCGGCCTTTTTCTTCGGCTCTGCCTTCTTCTTCTTTGATCCTTCCACCTTTTGCTTTTTCACAGACTTCTTTTTCTTTCCATAAGACTTTCTTTTGGAAGAAGTCCATTCCATAGCAAGAACTGAGCCTTTAGAACCTTTCATAGAAAGCTCAGCGGTAACCAGCATATTCATTAATTCGGCCAAGGAATTTTGAAGTTTATGCATGTGGTAATTCATGATGAATTGCCCATATGCATCAGTCAAGGATTGCAGAATAATATCATTCTGCAGGTCCAAGTCTAACTTCACACCGAGCTTCTCAAGCTCTTCCATGTCCTTGATCATTGTCAGACAGTGATCTTGGACTGACTGCCCATCACGCATCTTAGCCTTAAAAAGTCATTTCGTGACTTGATATTTGGCTGCGCGACTCTGTTCACCAAACATCTCCTGCAGGTGAGCCAACATTTGGCGAGCAGTCCCGATATCTTCATGTTGGCGCTGGAGCTCATCAGACATCGAGCCCAACATGTAATATCTGGCCTTATTATCTTCGTCTATCCATTTTTCCAGAGATGCTCTCTGTTCAATGGATGGACGGGCTGGTAAGGTGGGAGGGTCCTGGTCCAATACATGGGTTAACTTCTCGGAACCCAAAATGATTTTGTAGTTCCTGAGCCAATCTTTATAATTGGGTCCGGTCAGTCTATGTGTGTCCAGGATACGTGCTAATGGGTTGGACGCAGACATTTTCCTGTAGAGAGTCAAAGATTCTAGTTAGATATTATAATTTTGACTTGACCAATTTGTTTAGGAATTTTATTTTTAAATAAATTAGCTCCCACTATTTTCTCGGATCCCTACACTCCCTCTGTAGAGATGCGAAAATCTCCACGATTAATGATTTCTAGTGGGTGGTGCGGTCTCACCAACTGACTCATCACCTCACCTAACAGTTATTGGTGATGGGTTAGCCAATGAGTGAACAACTCTTGTTCAATGATTCTCTAATCATGGTGCACCCAAACTTGGTCTCTAATTCATGAATCTCACCATATCCAAAATATTGATCCACTCCTTAGTTAAGTCAGACCCACCATTTGCATAGACTGGGTTCCTAATTGAGTCTCTCACCGTATCCAAAATATTGAGCCCAACTCATCCTCCAGCCCATAGCATCCAATGCCTAATAGACATGGTTGCATCTTCCCGGTGCAACTGAGCCACTGTATCCAGCCGAGAACAATCAACCCCGGGAAGGGCCCGCACATCTACAATGGTGGAAGACCTCAGACTTAATCTTTTCTTAGGGAGAATTGATTCAGGTCTCATTAAACTAGACTTGTCATAGTCATAACAATTATGACTAACCTAGTGGCATGGGTTAGCTCGGATTATTGACCACCTCAGATCAGAACTGTGTCAACAGATATGGCCAGGTAAGTGAGACCGGTGGAAGGAATATGCCATTAACTCGTACAAGAACGCATTCAGGTCGAGTAGCTTCCAATTAAAAACCAGTCGATCGTATGTGCCAAACTTACCTTAGACACCAAATTGTTGAGTCAGAACCAATTGGGTTAGCCTACAATCCAGACTCTAACCTCTGAGCCTAATTAGGTCTTGCTTGATCGTGACTCGATCTTGACCCAGACTTAATCCTATTAGGCTGGTCAATTTAAGCATTGTTGATCCCATCTAACCAACTCTTGATTCGGTTTGATCAACCGCTTAGACCTAATTGAGCTACCCAAGCCCGAACCCAGTATTATGAATATGTCTTAGATCTAAAATTCTCAATTTTAGACCTAATTAATATTTCATAATCTTAATTTTTAATTAAGTAGGGTTCATAAACAAAATATGCACAATAAATCCTAGGGTTTCAGGATCTAGGGTTTTGCAGAAAGTAAGTTTTGGATTTCTGATTAAGGACGAATGCACAGCACCCCTACACATCATAAGAACATCCCATCGAATGAAGAGAGGGCCTTTAAACCCTTCTTCATTCTTATGATCGGACGGCCAAGAGGAACGCCTTAATCAGGAACATGCAATACTACAAAATAGTTTTAGATCTATATCATATATCTCATATACAAATTAGATCTAATCATGGCATATTTTGCATACATCTCATGTATCGAATCATGCATATTTTTAGATCTAAATTATCTCATAATAATCTAAAAAATTAGATTTAAATTGATCTAATCAAAATAAATTCTAATCTAGATAATTATGTAGAACTATTCTACAACTAGTCTAGACATGCATCAATCATATCTCATATGATATTTAAAAATTAAATAATTTTATTTACTATTTTTTAGATGTTATTATAACCATTATAATATCAAAAAATAGTAAATAAATAGATCTAAAATATAATTTAATCAAATTAAATCAAAAATATGCAAGACTATTCTATAGAACTATTCTATTTTAGAACTAGTCATGCATATTTTCTAATCTTAGATCCAAATCATTTAATTTTAATTTTTTCTAATTTTAGATCTGATCACATCTCATGTGACATCTAAAATCACTTATTTTTTAATTAAAATAAATTTAAAATTAGATCTAAACACTTTTAGAACCTTGGCTCTGATACCAGTTGAAGGGAAATCCTGATTTTCGGACCAGGTTCGTTCAGATCTGATCAGATCAAGAGATATATTTCAAAAATTTTTCTTAGATCTTTAATCTAGATCAGATCTTTTTCAGATATATTTTAGATCTGATTTTATTATTTTAATAAATTAAAATAAAATTAGATAAATTAAATCAATTTAATTTTACCTTGATTCTGGGTAATCCTATTATCCATTGATGATCCTGTAAAGCAATGGAAGGTTCTGGATCTAGCCACGCAAGTGCCTGGCCTCTACCGGTATCCACTTAGGCTGGATCTAGAGATCCTTCTTCTTCTCTATCATGTCTCCAAAAATTAGATCTGGATCTGATCTGGAGGATCTTCAAAACTCCTTTTGAAGATCAGCAGTCGTCCTTTGCAGCAGTGCAGCCTTCTAGCTTTCAGTCGCCTTTCTTTGATCTGGATCGCACCAACCAAGAATCCAAACTATCTTTTGGACGTGGAGAGGAGAGGGAGAAGGTGGGTTTGGCATGGAGGAAGAGGGGAGAGGCATAGCCTTGGGGCATGTGGGATTTCAATTCTCCAATCATCAATCATAAATCTGAGTTGGGCAGATAGGGTCTTATTTATAGACTGTCTGTGATCCAACTTCTCTTTTTCCCAACCAATCACAACTCTTTGTGAAATCAGATCTAAATCTGATTGGTGGGAATAGAGTCCCCTGGATTCCTCCTCAGAAGGCACCTAAGACCAGTCAAAGTTGGTTCTTAGGAGAACTCTAATCGAAATCCAAAAAGGAGATGGAGTCCCTGTCCAATAGGGACTCCTGGGCACCTCCAACTTGGGCACATACCAAGGGTGGCATGCGCCCTCTTTCTTGCTAGGTTCTGATAGGAGGACAGGCCCCTCCACCAGCTCTCCAATAGGTGCGTGACATGTGGACAAAAGTCAAAGTATCAATGGTCAACATTTGACCAATCAAAGGTAGACTTTTGACCAAAGTCAAAGAACGAGAAATGGCAGGTGACCAAAAATGGTAGGTAATGTCTTACAAAATAAGACAACCTTTTCTAACTTGGACAACCTCCAGTCAGACCATATGAAGGCCTCTGATTGAGCACAAACTCCTTTGGCTCAGTCAGGACAACTTATTTATGATAGCAAAAGAAGAACGTTAGGTTCAATCGAGTGCTAGCACGATTTCCTTGAACCTAATTGAATCTCATTCAGATCAATTGAACTAGATCAGTTCAATTGATGATCACCAGATTCAAACCCTTATTTGTGTGACCCAGTTAGGTTTAGTTCTATATGGTAATGGGATATGTCATGATCTCTATCATCGACATCATCGAAACTTCTTTCGATGGATCAGAACTCTTCTGATTCAAACAGCTAGAATGATCGATCATCTAAATCATTCTAATTGCTCCCAAAATCCACCAGTGACACCTAGCAGTATATGGTGGCAACCCATCAGAGCTGAATGCGAACCTCTTGGTGCAGCTACTTGTGTGATTAAGTTCTTCTATCTTGAGCCCCGATCAGATTAGGGTTAAGGTGAACTCGTCAAACCCTAGTCTCTATCATATGATGTAATCATTCGATTCAAGTCCAATGTGAAAATCTAAATAGAAACTCTTTCTATTATTTCACTCTACCATGGCCATGGACTTTTGGACTTGATTCTCATGATCATCATAGGGCTGCTCCTCTACCACCAAGGTAGATAGATTCCATCTTGATGCTATCCAGTTCCTACAATGAACATGCTATAGCCAACATACACCTCAGGGTTCCATATGGCTAGGAGACCGAGTAATGGTGTAGTCAAACTATAACACCCTCAAGGTGAACTGCCGATGCACCTCAGGTCAAAGAACCAGACACACCACTGCAGCATCGAGTCAGTCATCGATGAGAAGGTAGACTTCCTTAATGACTACTCGAGGTGGTCACACTCAGTGCCCTCGTTCTCTAACAAGTATCTGTACTCTCACTCTGGTGTCTCCACATCGTAGACTCAAGACTCATCTACTAAAGAGAAGCGATTGTACACCAACCTTTCGAATCAATCACCATCCTCGTGATGATCCTATGGTCGGGAGCATTTTATGAGTTAATAATGATTATTCATGTCTTAAATTTTCAACTCTTGAAAATATGAATTATCATTACCATTAACTCAAAGGATGTATCACAGACACTAAATACACATATGTGATAGAAAATAATCCATTTTGTTGATATTAATCAAAATTATAATTTTAACCCTAGAAGTGTATTATAAGTGTCAGCCAATTCTGGCTTCTAGGGCACATATATCTAATAATATGGTTAGAGGGGATCATCCAAAAGGATTTCTAGTTAAAATTTGAAAGTAATTCGCTAGAGGAATCCAAATGGAGTTCGACCGATGGAGAAGTCCAGAAAGAGTCCAACTGTTGGAGAAGTCCAAAAGCAGTCCGATTCATGGAGAAGTTCTAAAGGAGTCTGACTGATGGAGAAGTTTGGCTAAAGAAGAAGTCTGAGAGAAGTTCAGTTGAAGAAGAAGTCCGAAAGGAGTTCAGCCATTGGAGGAGTTTGAGAGGGGTTCAACCACTAGAGGAGTTCAACTGCTAAAGGAGTCTAGGAGAAATTCGATCGCTGGAGGAGTTTGGCTACTGAAGGTATCCGAGAGGAGTTTGGCCGCTGGAGGAAGAATTTTCGATCAAAGCTCTTCCATGATTACTAGTTATATTAGACTAGCATCAGACTGGACTTCAGCGGGAGCAGAATTTATCCATAATACTAGTCCCCCCACTCTCGAGTTCGAAATTTGAATGAAGGGAGTACAAAAAAGATGACTGCCGAAGTTCTTTTCTAGACTCTACACCCGTAGAGGTAGAAACTCGAAGGAGATCTTATCTCCAACCAAAATTGAAGCTCGAAGGAGATCTTATCTCCAATTGAGGTTGAAGAAGATCCTATCTTCTGTTGAAGTTGAAGCTCGAGGAAGATCTTATCCCCTATTGAGGTTGAAGAAGATCTTATCTTCTATTGAAGTTGAAGCTCGAGGAAGATATTATCTCTAGCCGAGGTTGAAGCTTGAGGAAGATCTTATCTTCAGTCAAGATTGAAGGAGATCTTACCTTCTGTTGATGTTGAAGCTTAGGAGAGATCTTATCTCCAGTCGAGGTTGAAGGAGATCTTATCTTCTGTTGAAGTTGAAGCTCGAAGAAGATCTTATCTCCAGCCAAGGTTGAAAGAGATCTTATCTTCAGTCGAGGTTGAAGGAGCCGAGGTTGAAGGAGATCCTATCTTCTATTGAAGTTGAAGCTCGAGAAGATCTTATCTCCAATCGAGATTGAAGGATATCTTATCTCCTGTTAAAATTAAAGCTTGGAAGAGATCTTGTCTCTCACTATGGTTGAGAGAGATCTTATCTTTTTTTGAAGTTGAAGCTCGGGAGAGATTTTATCTCCAACCGAGGTTGAAGGAGATCTTATCTTCCATTGAGGTTGAAGCTCGGAGGACATCTTTATCTCCAGTCGAGGTTGAAGGAGCCGAGGTTGAAGAAGATCCTATCTTCTATTGAAGTTGAAGCTCGAGGGAGAGCTTATCCCAGGCTGAGGTTGAAAATCAGAAAAAGATCTTATCTCCAGTCGATGTTGAAGGAGATCCTATCTTCGGTTGAGGTTGAAGCTCAAAGTAGATCTTACCTCCAACCAAGGTTGAAGGATATCTTATTTCCTATTGAGGTTGAAGCTTGGGAGAGATTTTATCTCCAGCCGAGGTTGAAGCTCAGGAGAGATCTTATCTCCAACCGAGGATAAAGGAGATCCTATCTTCTATTGAAGTTGAAGCTCAGAGGATGATAAGATCGCGATGTTGTCGTTAAGACACCGTATTTATCAATTTAATCTAACTTTTTAAAATAATTAAAAATACGTAGATAGCAGTGAGTTGGGTCGAATCCATAGGGAAGGTAGTGTTTTAGTTTTAAAATCTTTGATTTTTGAAACAAAAAAGAAAAGGATTTGAGTTTTGAAATCAAAAGTGAAGTTGGAAATTAAAAGCAAAAATTAAAAGATACAAAAATTTAAACTTGGCACTAAGATCTACTAGTTTGATCTTAGCATCTACTTGCAATAAAAAAAATTAAAGTATAGAAATTAAATTATATTAAAAATAAAGAGTATGAAATTAAAGAGCATAAAAATAAATATTTCATTAATTAAAAAGTTTATAATTTAAATATATAAAAAATTTTTAAAAAAATAAAATAGGTTGATCTCTAAACTTGGATCGGCATTAGCAGAAAGATAGTGTAGAAGCCCAACTCTTCTTCTCAGCACCCATTGCCTCGAAGCAACCATTAACCCAAAGCCTAGCTTCACCCTGTACCAAAGCTTTTCTCTAATTAGATCTATCTATTTCTAGAGGCTTGGGGTCCTTTTTATAGAGCTAGAAGCACTAGAGAGTTTTCTTCTGGGCAATGTGGGACCAAGGAGCTCTTTGATCATCAAAATATGGAGTAATTCGAGTGAAAATCGGATTAAAAGGAGTCATGATTGAATTCTGCTGCTCTGGATGATATTTGGTCATTCAATAGAAATCCAACAGATGAAAAATCATCAAAATCAAATGCATATCGGCCCAGATTAGGTCAGATTAAATTCTGGTTGTTGATCGTGCGTTGATGGAGAAAATCTGGTCGTTGATCATGTGTTGGGAGTCTTGATCACCGTCGGGAGCTTTCTCCACCGTCAGATCTTTAGTGGCTAGTTTTTCGACCGTCGGATTGTGCTAGATCATTGAGCACTATTCAAATCAAAGAAGGATTTATCATGGGCCATCGAATCTCCACTGGATCGAATGCAGGCTGTTGGATCGCATAATTACTATAGCTACAGACCGCGTGGACCGACGGTACCATACACCGCAATGGATCAGCATCCCCTATCACTAAGTGAAAAGTTTAAAATGCCTTGTGAGCTACAATAGATTTTCTGTGAGCCCTTTAAGGGTATAGGTTCACTATGTGTCGCTCCATGATTCGTCGATTTCTGCTGAGCTGACAGTCCATGCCTGGATCGTGGACCAACTGACGGCTTTCGCAGTTAAGTCAACTTGGCTTGGCATGTTTGGATGCACCGGCTTTATCGGCTTGGCTCGGCTTGGTGGCTTGGCTTGCAGAGCTGGCTGAGCCATTTTTCTTTTTTTATTTAATTTTTTTTAATATTTAGAAATTCATATTTTCTCCATTTTAGCTCCATTTTGCTTCAAACTTATTTCATTATGATAAAAAGAATGAGCTCTTTTCACTAGTAATAAAATTTTATTTTTTAATTTTTATTATTTTTTAATTAATTTTTTAATTAATAAAAATATTAATTTCTTAAAATATATATAAATTAATCATTATTTTTTAAAAATTAATATAAATTAATTAATAAATTAATACTTTTATTGATGAATTTATGGTACTTACCACACCCCCCAACTTAAGCTTTGCTCATCCTCAAGTAAAGAAAGAATTTAGTTTTAAATATCTTTTTATCTTTTGAGTTTCGAATTTTACCTAAGCAGTTTTCAAAATGGCCATTAATATTTAGTAGAGCTTAAGTGAGACATATCATTGGGATATTAATACTTATCAATAGAAAAATTTAGTAAAGAATATTAAATTTTTTTGAACTTTTCTAAATTATCCTATCTTTATCTCTGAATTGTCTAAACTTTTGTATAGACAAGTGTATTGATACTTCCATCCTTCATTTATTGATTTTTATTTTTATATTATCTACTTTTTGATGGAATATCATTGCTTACTTAGGCAACAGGATTCGGTTACTCGATGGAAAATCAATATTTTTTTTTTTTAATATTGTACCACTATTGAGTATCTTAACTCCTTAAGCTTTCTATTTGATCCATGTAGCTCGTCTTGGGCCAATGACTTCGAAACCAGTTGGCTTTAGGGTACTAGATATAGAATACCCCTCGAGCTTACTAGCTCAAATCAAACAGGCTATGAGTTAAGACTAGCTTTACAACGAGCTTCTTTGTCCTCCATCTTTTGATGCAAAACTCAATGCTTGCTTAGGCCAAGAGATCCGATTACTCAATGAGAAGTACTTGAAAACTATTTTATTAAAATAAATTTTTTTATATGAATAAACGTATAGTTACCCTGCACAAGCTCATAAAAAGTAAACTTTTCTTTGATGCTCGTAGAAAATATTAGAAATGCTCAAAGAAATTTTTTTTTATGTTCTAGACTTAACTCTATTGAATTTTCTTAATACTTGATTCCTCAATATCTCATAGATTTTTTGATTTGTGTATCAATTTTCTTTTAAAAATGAATAGTTTAATTCGATTCTCAAGCATAATCAGGTGTCTAAATACTACTAACTTTCTCAAGTACTTAAAATTTTTAAAATTTTTATTTTTCTTCCTTCTAACTTAATCAACATTGTCCTCAATGGAGAAGAAAAAAAGGGTGTAAAAAAGAACATGAAAGAATACACCTGACTCAGTATATTTTTGGTCCAGCACATGCCTTTAAAAATTTGAGCTCTTCCTCCAACTTATTCAGATTATCCTAAAAAAATTAAACTAAAAAAATAAATTAAATGAAAGGAAACTAAATATTGGGTTGCCTCCCAATAAGTGCTAAATTTATCGTCTTCAGTCAGACACAATGCAGCTTACTATCCTGCGTCGAATATTGGATTGACAAATTCCAATGGTTTTGGATTGCCAATCTCAAAAAGTTGATTTATAATCTTATTATTGATATAATCATTGTTAATTTTGGGGACATAATTTATGACCCCATTCTCAGATCCATGTTTATTAAGAATTTCTCCTATTTGTTCTTCTAAAATGCTCATGAATGGAGTTTTTATATTAGGAGTTAAGTTTGATTCAATGGGTGCTGGAAGGGTGACTAAAGGCGGTTTTAATTCTGGAGATAAATTAATATGATCTTGCTTAAACAACTCCATTGACACTTTATTGCATGTCTCTTGAATTTTGTAAGAAGAACTGACTTCCAGGGTTGAAAGGAATAGGCTTTTAGGTTTATAAGTTTCGGGTAAATCATCTATTCTTTTTTTTCCTATGTCTATCTCATTTAAACTAGAACTAGGGTCAGTACTAATTTCTAGCCTGGGTTCGTCTATGTGGTTAGTCTCAGTACTAATCTGTTTCTCTAAATTTTTATTTTGGCTAGCATCAGTACTAGCCTCTCTCACCCGATCTTGGTCTGGGTGCATAAGAATCCTATAGCTTTCAAGTTCAGAAATTACTTTGGCATTCTCACATTGGGGATTCTTAAGTGAGACATTAAATTGATAACTTGATCTAGATAGTTGGTGGACATTAGGTGGGTTGTTTAAAATTGGTAGGCTTGATAGTTGATCTAGTTTTCTCCTCGTGTTAGATTCAGCTAGTTGTCCAATTTGAGCTTCTAGCTTGGTGATAGATTCTTATTAAGTCAAGATCGATTGTTGTTAATTCAAAATTAATTATTGAAGTTGGTTAAATCTATTATCAGCTAGATTGGTCTGTTGAGGAGGTGGGTGTGATAGCTGATTATAATGTAGTGGCTGGAAAGGCTGACTAGGCTGACCTCTATTATAAGCATAGTTCTGATATTGAGGTCTATTCTAATAATTTTGCACTGATGGAGTTTGGGTCTGAGCCTGAGTCTGTTATGGTTTTCAAGAAAAATTAGGATGGTTTCTCCAGCCAGAGTTGTATGAATTTAAAAATGGCTTATTAACCAGCTTGGAGTAGTCTTTAGTAGCTTGGACTTGTTCTTGGATAAAAGATGAAAATTATGCAGCCTTACGACATTATTCACATGATGGGTTAGGCTAGCACAGATTAAACAAATCTTCTGATAATTAAAAGATGATGTGAATTGTGCAGGAGATTGTTGACCTAGGATTAGGAGTTGATCTAATTTTTGAGCAAGAAGATCCACTTTATTTATCAAATTTGAATCAGCCTTAGGACTAGATTCTAGATGTTTAAATTCATAGATCCCTACTCAGGTTTGATAGAAAGATAACGAAGCATGGTTAATTAAGTTTTCACTCAGGATTTTAAATAAGGTATAGGCTTCGTCCTCACTTTTGTTCATGAATGCACCTTCACAGGATGCGTCTACCATCTGTCTGTATTGATCTCCTAAACCCTCATAGAAAGCTTGAACTATTTACCACTTGGACAGACCATGGTGTGGGCATTTTCTAAGAAGTTCCTTAAGTCTCTCCCATGACTCGTGAATTTGTTCCCCTGGAAGCTGAGGAAATCCAGTGATAGCTCACCTCATAATGTTGGTTCGGCCTATGGGATAAAATTTCTTAAGAAATTTACTTTGCAATTTAGCCTAAGTTTTAATTGATCTCCTTATTGTCAAGCCAGTACTTGGCTTTGTCTTTTAATGATAAGAAAAATAAAATTAGTTTGAAGGCATCATTAGTTAAATTTTGAATTCTCACTATAGAGCAGATTTCTAAGAATTCATCTAGATATTTATAAGGATCTTCATTGGTGTTCCCATAGAATGATGGAAGCATCTGAATTATAGTCAGCTTGATCTCATAGTGGATAGCATGGATATCAGATAACTGGATACAAGTCGATGGGCTATAGGTAGAAGGGATAAAATATTTCTTAATCTGCGTAGGTGGTTCTCTAAAATTTTTAGCCATCAGGTTTAATATGATTCAGCCTTTCAATGTTATGATTGGGTTCAACTAGATCAGGTAAAGTAATTTTCTACCATATATGTACTAGTGCAACTCTAACATGTGGTTCAAAATTTTTTTTAGAATATTTAGAATTTTTATATTTTTTATTATTTTATTATATTATTATTTTTTAAAAATATTTTTTTAAAAATTATTTTAATTACTTTAATTATTATTTTTAATTTAATTTAATTTAAATTTAATTATTATTTTTAATATTTTTTAGTTAGTTTAATTTAATTTTTAATTTAATTTTTATTTAATTTTTATTTTATTTTTGAAGAGAAAAAAAAGAAATAAAAGTTCTAAAGAAGAGGTCCTAAGGAGTCCTAGAACTAAGAAGAGAGAAGAATTAGGTTTAATTAGATTTGATGTTGCTTAGAAATCAAGTTGGTAAATCAATCTTGACTAAGAGTTATCCTAAATCTAGATAGCTCCTAACTGCCAATGTCATCTTCAAGCCCTCCAAGTGTAGGATCAGTCAATCAACTGACCAGATAAGTGTAAGGTTGGTGGGAGTCCCCCCATTGCTTGCCTTAGACACCGATTGTGCTTGGTCAGGTAAGCTAACGAAACTAATTAGAAACCATCTTCCTTCGAGCTCAGTGGTCCTTGAACCACTTTCCTAGACACCAGTCAAATTGACTAACCCTAACCTGGTTCAACTCTTAGGATTTCTTGTCCTATTGAGCTCGAGCTCTTAGGGCTGATGTCTAATTGATTTTAAAATTAAAGACTTAGATTAATGCAGGATGTTAGTTAGTTGTTTGTGGGTCAAGGATGATCAAATCTTCACCTTGTCTTAATTAATTGGGTTCTACCCTTAAGTTGATTTAAAGATACATATGCACAATCACTTTCAACAAGGAATTCTATACAACTAAAGTAGATGCATGAAATTGATTAAACTTAAGAACTTACGTTGTATCCAACGATCACCAAAAATAAAAATAAAAATAATATGATGCATGCTCTAAGTAGTTAGAATTTCTAATTTTATCATGAGATTTTTAATTAGATATAAGTGGATATATATATATTTTAAAATTTAATTTAAAAATAAAATAATTAAATAAATAAATAAGAGACTAAGGTTAGGATTGATCTCACCAAGCAAAACTAAATGATTTTTTCCTTGCCATGGTTCTTTTTGTTCTTTAACCTCTTTGTCTATAAAATAAAAAAAAGTTAGCAAGTAATATTTATAAGAAAATAAAAATTTTATTTATAATTCTTTTATAAAAAAATTAAAGAGATCAAAAACTTAATGTCCGTGCTTTCCCCGATAACGACGCCAAAAACTTGATGTATTTGCTAAAATTATTTTTAATTTATTTAAAATAAATAAAAAAAGTAAAATTAAAAATAAAAAATAATCTTCGATAATGGTGCTAAAAATTTGATAAGATCGCGATGTTGCCATTAAGACATCATATTTATCAGTTTAATCCAACTTCTTAAAATAATTAAAAATATGTAAATAGTAGTGAGTCAGATCGAATCCACAAGGAAGGTAGTGTTTTAGTTTTGAAATCTTTGATTTTTGAGAAGAAAAAGAAAAGAATTTGAGTTTTGAAATCAAAAGTGAAGTCGGAAAATTAAAAGCGAAAATTAAAAGGTGTAGAAATTTAAACTTGGTACTAAGATCTACTAGTTAGATCTTAGCATCTACTTGCAATAAAAAAATAATTAAAGTATAAAAATTAAATTACAATAAAAATAAAGAGCATAAAACTAAAGAGCATAAAAATAAATATTGCATTAATTAAAAAGTTCATAATTTAAATACATAAAATTTTAAAAAAAAATAAAATAGGCTAATCTCTAATCTTAGATCGGTATTGGCAAAAATATAGTGTAGAAGCCCAGCTCTTCTTCTCGGCACCCATTGCCTCAAATCAGCCATTAACCCAAAGCTTGGCTTCACCCTATACCAAAGCTTTCCTCTAATCAGATCTATCTATTTCTAGAGGCCTAGGGTCCTTTTTATAGTGCTAGAAGGGCTGGAGAGTTTTCTTCTAGGCAATGTGGGACTAAGAAGCTCTTTGATTATCAAAATATCAAAAAATCTGAGTGAAAATTTGATTAAAAGGAGTTTGGATTGAATTTTACTGCTCTAGATGAAATCGGCCATTCAATAGGAATCCAGTGGACCAAAAATCATCAAAATTGGATGCATATCGGCCCAGATCAGGTCGGATTAAATTTTGACCATTGATCACGCATTGACGGAGAAAATCTGGCCGTTGATCATGTGTTGGGAGTCCTGATCATCGTCGGGACCTTTCTCCACCATTGCATCCTCATCGGCTGATTTTTTGGCCATCAAATCGCGCTAGATCGTTGAGTACTATTCAAATCAAAGAAAGATTTGTCGTGGGTCGTCAGATCTCCACCAGATCAAATGCAGACCATTGGATCGCATAATTACTGTAGCTATGGACCGCATGAACCAGCTGCACCATACACCGTAATGAATTAGCATCTCCTATCACTGAGTGAAAAGTTCAAAATGTCCTATGAGCCACGATAGATTTTCTCTGAACGCTTTGAGGGTCTAGGTCCACCACATTTTGATTCGTGATTTACTGGTTTCTGCTGAGCTGGCGGTCCACGCCTGGATCATGGACCGACTGATGGCTTCTATGACTTCATTGGCTTGGCTTGGCACATTTGGATGTGCCAACTTCATCGGCTTAGCTCGGCTTGGTGGCTTGGCTTACGGAGACAACTGAGCCATTTTTTCTTTTTTATTTAATTTTTTTTATCTTTAAAAATTCATATCTTCTCCATTTTAGCTCTGTTTTGCTTTAAATTTATTTCATTATGATCAAAATAATGATCTCTTTCCATTAATAAAAAAATCTTATTTTTTTAATTTTATTATTTTTTAATTAATAAAAATATTAATTTCTTAAAAAATATATATAAATTGATCATTAATTTTTAAAAATTAATATGAATTAATTAATAAATTAATACTTTTATTGATGAATTTATATTACTTATCACACCCCCTAACTTAAGCTTTGCTCATCCTCGAGTAAAGAAAGAATTTAGTTTTAAATATCTGTTTAACTTTAGAGTTTCAAATTTTACCTAAATAATTTTTAAAATGGCCATTGATATTCAATAGAGCTTAAGTGAGACATATCATTGGGGTATTAATACTTATCAATACAAAAATTAAGTAAAGAACATTAAATTTTTCTGAACTTTTTCTAAATTATCCTACCTTTATCTTTGAATTGTCTAAACTTTCGTATAGGCAAGTGTATTGCTACTTCCACCCTTCATTTATTAATTTTTTTTTATATTGCCCACTTCTTGACGTGAATATCATTGCTTACTTAGGTAATAGGATCCGGTTACTCAGTGGGAAAACAATATTTTTTTTTTTTTTTTTAACGTTGTACCACTTTGTGTGTCTTAACTTCTTAAGCTTTCTATTTGATTCATGTAGCGAGTCTTAGGCCAATGACTTTCAAACCAGTTGGCTTTAGGGCACTAGGTATAAAATACCCCTTGGGCTTACTAGCTTGAATCAAACAGGCTATGAGTTAAGAGTAGCTTTACAATGAGCTCCTTTATCCTTCCCATCTTTTAATGCGAAACTCAATGCTTGCTTAGGCAAAGAGGCTTGATTACTCAGTGAGAAGTACTTGAAAACTATTTTATTAAAATAATTTTTTTTATATGAAAAAATGTATAGTTATCCTATACAAGCTCATAAAAAGTAGACTTTTCTTTGATGCTAGTAGAAAAAATTAGAAATACTCAAAGAAAAAAAATTTTATGTTCTAGACTTAACTCTTTATTGAATTTTCTTAATACATGATTCCTTAATATCTCATAGATTCTCTGATCTGTGTATCAATTTTCTTTTAAAAATACTTAGTTTAATTCGATTCTTAAGCATAATCAGGTGTCTAAATACTAAATACTAATTTTTTTGAGGACTTAAAATTTTTAAAATTTTTATTTTTCTTTCCCCCAACTTAATTGATATTGTCCTTAATGGAGAAGAAAAAATAAAGGGTGTAATAAAGAATATGAAAGAATACACCTGACTTGGTATATTTTTGGTCCAGTACATGCCTTTGAAAATTTGAGCTCTCCCTTGAACTTATTTAGATTATCCAAAAAAGAAAATAAACTAAAAAAATAAATTAAACAAAAGAAAACTAAATATTGAATTATCTTCCAACAAGTGCTAAGTTTACCATCTTCAGTCAGACATAATGCAGCTTACTATCCTGTGTCGAATATTGGATTGATAAATTCTAGTGATTTTGGATTGTCAATCTTAGAAAGTTGATTTATAATTCCATTATTGATATAATCATTTTTAATTTTATGGACATAATTTGTGACCTCATTGTCAGACCCATGTTTATTAAGAATTTCTCCTATTTGTTCATCTAAAATGCTCATGAATGAAGTTTTTGTGTTAGGAGTTAAATTTGATTCAATGGATGCTGGAAGGAAGACTAAATGTGGTTGTAATTTTGAAGGTAAATTAATGTGATATTGCTTAAACAACTCCATTAACTCTTCATTGCATACCTCTTGATTTTTGTAAAAAGAACCAGCTTCTAGGATTGAAAGGAATAGGCTTTTAGGTTTATAAGTTTTGGGTAAATCATCTATTCTCTTTTTTCCTATGTCTATCTCATTTAAATTGGAACTAGCATCAGTACTAATTCCAGGCTTTGGTTCTTCTATGCAGTTAGTCTCAGTACTAATCTATTCCTCTAAATTTTTATTTTGATTAGCATCAGTACTAGCCTCTCTCACCTGATCTTGGTATGGATGCATAAAAATTCTATAGCTTTTAAGTTCAGGAATTACTTTGGCATTCTCAAATTGGAGATTCTTAAGTGAGACATTAAATTGATAACTTGATCCAGGTAGTTGGTGGATATTTGGTGGGTTGTTTGAAATTGGTTGGCTCGATAGTTAATCTAGTTCTCTCGTCATGTTAGATTTAGCTAGTTGTCCAATTTGAGCTTCTAGCTTGGCGATAGATTCTTATTGAGTTAAGATCAATTATTGTTGATTTAAAATTAATTGTTGAAGTTGGTTAAATCTATCATCAGCTAGATTGGTCTGTTGAGGAGGTGGGTATGATAGCTGGTTATAATGTGATGGCTGGAAAGGCTGACTAGGCTAACCTCTATTATAAGCGTAGTTCTAGTATTGAGGTCTATTTTGATAATTTTGCACTGATGGAGTTTGGGTCTGAGCCTGAGTCTGTTATGGTTTTCAAGAAAAATTAGGATGGTTTCTCCAGTCAGAGTTGTATGAATTTGAAAATGGGTTATTAATCGGCTTGGAGTAGCCTTTA
>QRFJ01003274.1:20519-83638 GCA_006176705.1 Cocos nucifera
TTCCTTGCCATGGTTCTTTTTGTTCTTTAACCTCTTTGTCTATAAAATAAAAAAAAGTTAGCAAGTAATATTTATAAGAAAATAAAAATTTTATTTATAATTCTTTTATAAAAAAATTAAAGAGATCAAAAACTTAATGTCCGTGCTTTCCCCGATAACGACGCCAAAAACTTGATGTATTTGCTAAAATTATTTTTAATTTATTTAAAATAAATAAAAAAAGTAAAATTAAAAATAAAAAATAATCTTCGATAATGGTGCTAAAAATTTGATAAGATCGCGATGTTGCCATTAAGACATCATATTTATCAGTTTAATCCAACTTCTTAAAATAATTAAAAATATGTAAATAGTAGTGAGTCAGATCGAATCCACAAGGAAGGTAGTGTTTTAGTTTTGAAATCTTTGATTTTTGAGAAGAAAAAGAAAAGAATTTGAGTTTTGAAATCAAAAGTGAAGTCGGAAAATTAAAAGCGAAAATTAAAAGGTGTAGAAATTTAAACTTGGTACTAAGATCTACTAGTTAGATCTTAGCATCTACTTGCAATAAAAAAATAATTAAAGTATAAAAATTAAATTACAATAAAAATAAAGAGCATAAAACTAAAGAGCATAAAAATAAATATTGCATTAATTAAAAAGTTCATAATTTAAATACATAAAATTTTTTAAAAAAAATAAAATAGGCTAATCTCTAATCTTGGATCGGCATTGGCAAAAAGATAGTGTAGAAGCCCAGCTCTTCTTCTCGGCACCCATTGCCTCAAATCAGCCATTAACCCAAAGCTTGGCTTCACCCTATACCAAAGCTTTCCTCTAATCAGATCTATCTATTTCTAGAGGCCTAGGGTCCTTTTTATAGTGCTAGAAGGGCTGGAGAGTTTTCTTCTAGGCAATGTGGGACTAAGAAGCTCTTTGATTATCAAAATATCAAAAAATCTGAGTGAAAATTTGATTAAAAGGAGTTTGGATTGAATTTTACTGCTCTAGATGAAATCGGCCATTCAATAGGAATCCAGTGGACCAAAAATCATCAAAATTGGATGCATATCGGCCCAGATCAGGTCGGATTAAATTTTGACCATTGATCACGCATTGACGGAGAAAATCTGGCCGTTGATCATGTGTTGGGAGTCCTGATCATCGTCGGGACCTTTCTCCACCATTGCATCCTCATCGGCTGATTTTTTGGCCATCAAATCGCGCTAGATCGTTGAGTACTATTCAAATCAAAGAAAGATTTGTCGTGGGTCGTCAGATCTCCACCAGATCAAATGCAGACCATTGGATCGCATAATTACTGTAGCTATGGACCGCATGAACCAGCTGCACCATACACCGTAATGAATTAGCATCTCCTATCACTGAGTGAAAAGTTCAAAATGTCCTATGAGCCACGATAGATTTTCTCTGAACGCTTTGAGGGTCTAGGTCCACCACATTTTGATTCGTGATTTACTGGTTTCTGCTGAGCTGGCGGTCCACGCCTGGATCATGGACCGACTGATGGCTTCTATGACTTCATTGGCTTGGCTTGGCACATTTGGATGTGCCAACTTCATCGGCTTAGCTCGGCTTGGTGGCTTGGCTTACGGAGACAACTGAGCCATTTTTTCTTTTTTATTTAATTTTTTTTATCTTTAAAAATTCATATCTTCTCCATTTTAGCTCTGTTTTGCTTTAAATTTATTTCATTATGATCAAAATAATGATCTCTTTCCATTAATAAAAAAATCTTATTTTTTTAATTTTATTATTTTTTAATTAATAAAAATATTAATTTCTTAAAAAATATATATAAATTGATCATTAATTTTTAAAAATTAATATGAATTAATTAATAAATTAATACTTTTATTGATGAATTTATATTACTTATCACACCCCCTAACTTAAGCTTTGCTCATCCTCGAGTAAAGAAAGAATTTAGTTTTAAATATCTGTTTAACTTTAGAGTTTCAAATTTTACCTAAATAATTTTTAAAATGGCCATTGATATTCAATAGAGCTTAAGTGAGACATATCATTGGGGTATTAATACTTATCAATACAAAAATTAAGTAAAGAACATTAAATTTTTCTGAACTTTTTCTAAATTATCCTACCTTTATCTTTGAATTGTCTAAACTTTCGTATAGGCAAGTGTATTGCTACTTCCACCCTTCATTTATTAATTTTTTTTTATATTGCCCACTTCTTTGACGTGAATATCATTGCTTACTTAGGTAATAGGATCCGGTTACTCAGTGGGAAAACAATATTTTTTTTTTTTTTTAACGTTGTACCACTATTGAGTGTCTTAACTTCTTAAGCTTTCTATTTGATCCATGTAGCGAGTCTTAGGGCCAATGACTTTCAAACCAGTTGGCTTTAGGGCACTAGGTATAAAATACCCCTTGGGCTTACTAGCTTGAATCAAACAGGCTATGAGTTAAGAGTAGCTTTACAATGAGCTCCTTTATCCTTCCCATCTTTTAATGCGAAACTCAATGCTTGCTTAGGCAAAGAGGCTTGATTACTCAGTGAGAAGTACTTGAAAACTATTTTATTAAAATAATTTTTTTTATATGAAAAAATGTATAGTTATCCTATACAAGCTCATAAAAAGTAGACTTTTCTTTGATGCTAGTAGAAAAAATTAGAAATACTCAAAGAAAAAAAATTTTATGTTCTAGACTTAACTCTTTATTGAATTTTCTTAATACTTGATTCCTTAATATCTCATAGATTCTCTGATCTGTGTATCAATTTTCTTTTAAAAATACTTAGTTTAATTCGATTCTTAAGCATAATCAGGTGTCTAAATACTAAATACTAATTTTTTTGAGGACTTAAAATTTTTAAAATTTTTATTTTTCTTTCCCCCAACTTAATTGATATTGTCCTTAATGGAGAAGAAAAAATAAAGGGTGTAATAAAGAATATGAAAGAATACACCTGACTTGGTATATTTTTGGTCCAGTACATGCCTTTGAAAATTTGAGCTCTCCCTTGAACTTATTTAGATTATCCAAAAAAGAAAATAAACTAAAAAAATAAATTAAACAAAAGAAAACTAAATATTGAATTATCTTCCAACAAGTGCTAAGTTTACCATCTTCAGTCAGACATAATGCAGCTTACTATCCTGTGTCGAATATTGGATTGATAAATTCTAGTGATTTTGGATTGTCAATCTTAGAAAGTTGATTTATAATTCCATTATTGATATAATCATTTTTAATTTTATGGACATAATTTGTGACCTCATTGTCAGACCCATGTTTATTAAGAATTTCTCCTATTTGTTCATTCTAAAATGCTCATGAATGAAGTTTTTGTGTTAGGAGTTAAATTTGATTCAATGGATGCTGGAAGGAAGACTAAATGTGGTTGTAATTTTGAAGGTAAATTAATGTGATATTGCTTAAACAACTCCATTAACTCTTCATTGCATACCTCTTGATTTTTGTAAAAAGAACCAGCTTCTAGGATTGAAAGGAATAGGCTTTTAGGTTTATAAGTTTTGGGTAAATCATCTATTCTCTTTTTTCCTATGTCTATCTCATTTAAATTGGAACTAGCATCAGTACTAATTCCAGGCTTTGGTTCTTCTATGTGGTTAGTCTCAGTACTAATCTATTCCTCTAAATTTTTATTTTGGCTAGCATCAGTACTAGCCTCTCTCACCTGATCTTGGTATGGATGCCATAAGAATTCCTATAGCTTTTAAGTTCAGGAATTACTTTGGCATTCTCAAATTGGAGATTCTTAAGTGAGACATTAAATTGATAACTTGATCCAGGTAGTTGGTGGATATTTGGTGGGTTGTTTGAAATTGGTTGGCTCGATAGTTAATCTAGTTCTCTCGTCATGTTAGATTTAGCTAGTTGTCCAATTTGAGCTTCTAGCTTGGCGATAGATTCTTATTGAGTTAAGATCAATTATTGTTGATTTAAAATTAATTGTTGAAGTTGGTTAAATCTATCATCAGCTAGATTGGTCTGTTGAGGAGGTGGGTATGATAGCTGGTTATAATGTGATGGCTGGAAAGGCTGACTAGGCTAACCTCTATTATAAGCGTAGTTCTAGTATTGAGGTCTATTTTGATAATTTTGCACTGATGGAGTTTGGGTCTGAGCCTGAGTCTGTTATGGTTTTCAAGAAAAATTAGGATGGTTTCTCCAGTCAGAGTTGTATGAATTTGAAAATGGGTTATTAATCGGCTTGGAGTAGCCTTTAGCAGCTTGGACTTGTTCTTAAATAAAAGGTGAAAACTGTGCAGCCTTAGGACATTCATTCACATGATGGGTTTGGCTAGCACAGATTGAATAAATCTCTTGATAATTAGAAGATGATGTGAATTATGCAGGAGATTGTTGACCTAGGATTAGGAGTTGATCTAATTTTTGAGCAAGAAGACCCACTTTATTTATCAAATTTGAATCAGTCTTAGGACTAGATTCTAGATGTTTAAATTCATGGATCCCTTCCCAGGTTTGGTAGAAAGATAATGAAGCATGTTTAATTGAGTTTTCACTCAGGATTTCAAAGAAGGTATAGACTTCGTCCTCACTCTTGTTCATGAATGCACCTCCACAGGATGCATCTACCATCTGTTTGTATTGATCTCCTAAACCCTCATAGAAAGCTTGAACTATTTGCCACTTGGACAGACCATGGTGTGGGCATTTTCTAAGAAGTTCCTTAAGTCTCTCCCATGACTCATGAATCTGTTCCCCTGGAAGCTGAGCAAATTCAGTGATAGCTTACCTCATAATGTTGGTTTGGCCTATAGGATAAAATTTCTTAAGAAATTCACTTTGCAATTCAGCCCAAGTTTTAATTGGTCTTCCTATTGTGCTAAGCCAGTACTTGGCTTTGTCTTTTAATGATAAGGAAAATAAAATTAGTCTGAAGGTATCATTAGTCAAATTTTGAATTCTCACCGTAAAGCAGATTTCTAAGAATTCATCCAGATATTTATAAGGATCTTCATTGGTGTTCCCGTAGAAAGATGAAAGCATCTGGATTATAGTTGGATTGATCTTATAGTGGGTAGCATGGATATCAGGTAACTGGATGCAAGTCGATGGGCTATAGGTAGAAGGGATAAAATATTCCTTAATCTGCTTAGGTGGTTCTCTAAAATGAACGATGGCTTCTAGGGGTGCGTTAGGATGAGGCTTTCCATCTGTTCTTAACATGGCTTATGGGGGTGCATTAGGATCGTCGGTAGAGCCTCTCCCTTTATCTTATCTTATATCGATCAGGTCTTTGACTTTGCTCACATTAGGATAAGGTTCTCCTCCTGTTCCTAATAGGCTGTAGGAGCACATTAGGACCGTTGTCAGGGCCTCCTCCCTCACCTTATCTAAAATGAACGAGGTCTTTGAGTTTGCTCATGTTAGTACAAGGTTCTCCTCCTATCTTAAATAATCAAAGGTCTTCGACTTGCTTATGTTAGGACAAGGTTTTCCTCCTATTCCTAACATGGCAACTTTTGATTGCTTCTTTCCTATCATCATATAGTTTTTACACCAAAAAAAAATAATGTTTAAATAAAGGTGTTTTATTGAAAGAAAATTATTGGTAGTACATTCTCAGATTTTCTAAATTTTAAGATCGTGGAAGCATTTTCCCTTCAAGCTCCTTCAGGTGATAAGTTGGAGGCTGGACAACCTTCTCTATTTCATATGGGCCTTTCCAATTTGGGGCAAGCTTCTTCTAGCTTTGAGGCTGAGAGATGGCGGCTTGTTGAAGTACTAAGTCCCCCAAAGATAGTATTGATGATATCAAGACGATCTCCTTGTTGTTCCTCCCTCATTGGTGCTTCTGGCTGCGGTAGCGCCCTTGGCTGATCTTCTCTTGCTTCAGGCCAACGTCTGAGCAGTCGACCCAACTGGCCTCTCCTAATGAGCTACTCGATCTCGTCTTGGAGCTAAATGCATTCTTCAGTAATGTGGCCATGATCATGATGATACAAATAGTACTTGCTTCGATTGCGCTTGTTTGGAGGAGATCGTAATTCTTCTGATCTTGCTAGTTAATTCTTAATTTCCATCAGAACTTGAGTTTTAGGAGCATTAAGGGGGGCATAGTTGTGGAACCTTATGGGGGTAGAACTTCTTCACACCCTTCTATCAAGGCTTCTTTGACGACAAGCTTGAGGAGAAGTTTGGGCTCGCTTGCACTCGGGGGAGTCCGTGAGTGCGGCTGAACTTCATTCAGCCCTCCATCAGTGGCGAGTCTATTAGACTCGCCCGTCCGCCACTCTCCTGTGGCTTCCTCATCCTTCAACTTGAAGGCTTCTTCCACTTGGGCATATCCTTCAGCTCGAGCCAGTAGATCAACAAAGTCCCTAGGGTACTTCTTTTTTAGAGAGAATAACAAATCATTCTTCTGAAGGCCATCCTTGAGTATGGCCATTGCAACAGACTGGTCCAGATTCTAGACCTCCAATGCAGTAGTATTAAATTGGGTGACATAAGTTCGATTAGATTTTCTCTCCTTCTACTTGATATTCATCAAAAAATCCAAACCTCAGTCGGGACGCCGGCTACTAATAAAATGTGCCATAAATTGATGGCTCATCTGGTCAAAGAAGAAGATCGTACCTGATTTTAATGTTGGGTACTAGTTTCTTACTGCTTTCTTTAAGGTAGATGGAAAAGCTCAGCATAAACTAGCGTCTGGTGTGCCATGGAGTAGCGTCATGGTTCGAAAGGCCTTTAGATAATCGACCAGATCAGTGGTTCCATCATAGCATTCGAATTAGGAAAGCTTGAAGTTTGGCAGAATGGAATCATGCACAATTTAGAGAGAGAAAGGGGATCGATGTGGACATCATCATGGTGAGTCGGGGCAACGTGGTGGAGTTTCTCAATCCACCGGTCTATCTCCAATAGTTTCTAATCGAGAATGTTATCTCAAACATAGATCCTGGAAGGCTTTTGACTGTAGATGGAGAAGGTCTATTCTAGAGAAGAATCATGATCCGAACAAGGATCCTCTGCTCTCTATTTTTCCTTTCCAGGGGCGATGGGTATGCTACCCCAAGTGCTCCTCCTTGGGATCAGTTTCTGACATTCCGATGGTGGGTTTCCTAGCGGAACCGCCACTGGAGGTTGCCGCATGGCCTGCACCATTTCGATGAGGCCCTGAATCTGATGCATCAGAAGGTTAAATTGCTCTAGATCTACCTGGCAGTCGATGGAGGAGGAGGTTGAAGCATCGATGATGGAGCAGGAACGGATGGATCTAGCCCAGATCTGATGGCAGAAGCAATAGATCTTCAGGTAGTCACCTTCTTTGGAGGTATTTCTTGGGATTAAGGGAGAGGATGGAGATGAACCTTGATGAAGAAGATCCACAGGATCGACTGAGCACTACTTTAAGAACAAGGATACCTCAGGATTAGAGAACCCTCCTTCTAGTGCCAATCCTATTGATGCAAAATCTGGTTGACGTTGGATCGAACTGGAGTTGAGGAAGAAGAGGTCACCGTCGATGACCTGCAAAACAAAGTTCCGCTCGAAGTCAGTTGTGGTAGCTCCAATAGGATCCTCCGATGATCAAGTCAGCTCTTTTGGCCAAAAGGAATGGAGTGCTTAGGAAAAAATTCAGCAGAATTTTGGGAAGGAGAAGAGAGCTTAGAGAAAATATATCTAGAGGGTTCCTTTTATAGATAGAGACTAGAGCAGACTGATAGTGACAGTCATAGCCATCTGGTAGCGGGCCGCTTGGGACCATATTGGGTTTGTTATGGAGAGGGGTGCCGCCTATAGCAGACTGATAGTGATAGCTGTAGCCATCCGATAGTGGGCTGTTCAAGGCCGCATAGGGTTTATTACAAAGAGTGGCATCGTCTATAACAGACTGATAGTGACAGTCGTAACCATCCGGTAATGAGCCCCTCAGGGCTACGTGGAGTTTGTTACGAAGAAAGGTGTTCATTATCGTGATGTGCCCATTCATCGAGATTTAATAGTCAAAGTTCGAAGGAAGCAGGCATCGGTTGGTGAAGTGCTTTGACATACATCAATTCAAAAGGAGTTTGGACTCCTAAAGAAAATACGACTAGGGCAGATCATCTGAGAGGAATGCTAGTTAAAATTTGAAAGTAATCTACTGGAGAAATTCGGATGGAGTTTGATTGATGGGGAAGTCCAGAAGGAGTCCGACTAATGGAGAAGTTTGGAAGGAGTTCGACTGATGGAAAAGTTCGAAAGGAGTCTGACTGATGGAGAAGTTCGGCTGAAGGAGAAGTCTAGGAGAAGTTCAATTGAAGAAGTCTGGAAGGAGTTTGGCCACTAGAGGAGTCTGGGATGGGTTCGGTAGCTAAAGGAGTTCGACTACTAAAGGAGTCTGGGAGGGGTTCAACCACTGGAGGAGTTCGACTACTGAAGGAGTCCGGGAGGGGTTTGGCCGTTAGAGGAGTTCGACTGCTGAAGGAGTCTGGGAGGGATTTGGCCACTGAAGGAAGAATTCTCGATCGAAGCTCTTCCGTGATTACTAGTTTCATTAGGCTAAGCATTAGACTAGACTTCAGTGGGAGCTGGGTTTATCCACAACATACATCATTTTTTAATTGTCCATAGAAAGCAGTAACACCATTCACAATGACATTACAAACTCATTTTTTTATTGAAATTTCATAATTGTTCATGGCTAAAAGGCCTACAGATATGATGTTTAAAAAGAAACTAGGATAGAAATGACAATCACTATGAACAACGATATAAGATTTAAATACAAGTTTCAAAATTTCTAAAGCTAGAACTAGAACTGGTATTCCATCTCCAACATTCAGGAATCTCTCACCTTGCTCGAATCTTCTACTGACCTGCAACCCCTACAACGAATTACAAATATGGTAAGGGCTACTGGTATCCAATACCTAGTCAGTAATATCATAAATAGAGAAATTGCAAGGAGTTATCATATAAATATCTTGCCCAGCAATAGCTTGCTTCTTTCTCTGCCTATTTGGGTCTAGGGAGGCAATGTACTGAGGATAGTTTCTCTTTCAGTGCTTCCGCTTCTTGCAAAAGAAGCATTCAACTTGACTCTTATCGGGCTTGGTCTTTGGAGTTTGAGTTTGCACAGGTGTCCTAGCATGAACATGCACCTTCTTGGCTTTCTTCTTCTTGTTCTTCTTCTCTTTCCCAAAGGATCGAGAATGAGAAGATGAACCTCCCACTAAGTTCACCGACTCCTTATGGAGTTGGTGATCCTTCTCAAAGTTCTGAAGTAACCCCAGTAATCCATGGTAGTCCACTTCAAACTTTGACATTCTATAATGTGTAAGGAATGAAAGATAAGACTTGGGTAGCGAGTTCAGTATTGCATCTTTCCCAAGTTGTTTGTGCAAGGAATAGTCGAGCTTGCTCAAGCGCTCTATTAACTCGATCATGTACAATCATGATCAGTGACAGAAGCACCATCCCGCATTCTAGCATTGAAAATGGCACAACTAGTCTTGTGCCTCTCAACGTCATCGGGTGAGCCAAAAGAATCCTCCAACACTTGGAGCATTTCGTTTGGCTGAGCTATCTCAAACTTGTGACTGAACTCATCGCTCATCGTAGCCAGCATAATGCAGCACACCATGGTTCATCACTGAGCCACTTTTGATAAGTGTCTCTGATTGTTCCACGTGCATTCAGGTGCAGGATCCATCAGCACATATAGGATCCATTCATGCTCTAGGATAATCTTTAACTTTCGGTTCCAGCTACCAAAGTTGGGTCCCACCAACTTATCATTATCCAACAATGGTCGGAGCGATAGAGAAGTGGTCATGTCTGCACAAAGGAAAACCAAAATCTAATTAGTAATTGATTCATTAAATCTAAAGATTTGGACTTTAATCAAAAGATTCCTCCCACTATTTTATTCAAATTGGTAGCCTCTACCTTCAATTTGAGGAATTACCCTAATTCCTTAGTAGGTACTAGAATCCACATAGACTGTACACAAGCCCAACTTTAGTTGGCAAACTCATATACATCTAAGGGTAGGTTCATAATCAATTGTTTCTCCAAATAATTTTTAGTAATTAAATTTTACTGTAGGCCCTGATCAGTTGACTTTGGTCTTCTCAGAAAAGGATCCAATTAGGTCCAACCATTAATATGACCATACTTGGCCCATCCAACCAATGAATGATCAGGCCCAACTTTGGTTGGCCAACCTAACCACCATTTAGAAAAATGTATCCAAAAGCTGATATAATGAATAATTCCATCAACCGATAAGCACTAGGCCTTTAGGCCTCCAATGATTATCCAACTGATGGACCCATTATCATCCACTTAAATGGGAGGCTATGATCCAGTTATCATATAAATATTTTATTTTAGGAATCTAATAATTTTAGAGAATTTATTTATAAAAGTTAGTAGATCAGATTAACCAGCTTATCATGATCCTCCTACTAACTTCACCAAGTCAGCTTAAGGGAGACCATTAATAGGCTGGTCTCGGAGCACCTAAATCAGTCACACTGATTTACCTAGCTAACATGGGTTAGCTCGAATAGTCAAGCAATCCGATCAAAACATAATCTCACTAAGAGGCTAGGTAAGTTCGATCAGTGGAAGGGTTTGCCAGGCTTACCTTAGAAACTATTAGAAATGGCTAGGTAAGTGGGCTACCAATTAAAAACTACTAGTTTGGTTTACCTTAGATACTAACTGGTTTAATTAGTTTCAATTAGATCAACCTAACAGTTCGTGCTAGATCGCGTAGCCAAGAATCAACTCCATCTTGGGTCTTGTTAAAGACATGGACTTGACCAACTACAACTACTCTAATTGATCTAGAGAATCCTTGACCTAATCTAAGACAACAATTCATTAGATTTAGTCAATTCTCTAATTAAGTCCATTCTTTAATCTAACCCAAGATCTAACCCAATTAATGGACCTAATCTCCACTAACCCATTTAACCTAATGTATTATGATTTGTGTCTTAGAATCTTCAATATACAATTCTAGATCCTAATTAATCAACTTCTTAATTCTCAATTAAGTTTGGGGCTAAAGGTTGGGATTCGGCTTTTTGAAAATGATTTTCATGTTTGTAAAATGTTTTACAACATGGTTCTATCAACCAAGTTGCATGTTTGATTCATAATCAATATGCAAGTAAAATAAACATAAAACTACTTTAGATCTAATCTAACAGGTTCATGTAATTGAAACAGTTTCAATAATAATCAATCATAAATCTTCCTAGATCAAATCTAACATATTTATGATAATTAAAATTAGATTAAAATATTTTTAATCAGATCATACAATCTCTTAGATCTAATCTAAAATTTTATGATCAATATTTTAGATCAGCACGTACTAGGACAACCTATTCACTATAAGAGGTAAACCTTACAGTAGGACAACCTTATGGCAGTCATGCAATCTATAATATTTTATTATTTTTTTTAATTCAAGATTTAATAATTAAATTATAAGTTAGATCTAATCTATGAAATAATCTAGACTTGCATAAAAATCATGTAATAAGAACCTGGGTTCTAATACCAATTGAAGAAACCAGATCTAGGATTTCACAGATAGATCTTGAAACTTTTTTAAGATCTTACAGTGAAAGACTTAAAAAAATCTAAAATTAATTTAAATAATTATATAAATACTTAGATCTTAGATCTATTATATGATTAAGGCATGATGTTAAATCAAAAATTAAAATCAAATAAGAAAGAAAAAGGTTGATCAAATCAACCTAGATCTACACTACATCAAATGCATGTATGAAGTTTATAGATCAGATCTATTACCTGAGTAAGTTTAGATATTCTTCTTGCTGATCTAGGCGTGAGGATGAAGTCACAAGCCGCACACACATTCAACCTCTAGGAGTCATCCACACGAGCCTAAGATCTTTGATCTGAAGTCCGATGCAGGAAATCAGCACAGCATGCTAGTACTGTGTTGATCCTTCTTCGACGATCGATCTGATGCTCCCTTCTTTAAAATTTAAACTTTTTAAAATATGAGAAGAAAGATGAGAGTTTGCTGATCTAAGACTCTCTCAAAAAAACTCAAATGAAAGGAGGAGAGATTAAAAATAAAACAACCCTAGAAGAAGATCCTCTTCTTCTTCTCTTTTCTCTCACCTAGACACCTAGTTTGGTGCCTATGGAACCCCCATGCCCAAGGATCCTCTTCCTCTAATTTTTGCACATCTCAAACCTCTTTTAAAGCTCTATATTCTAATTGAAGAGTTCAAGTTAGGTCAAATTCCTAGACTAGGAATATCCAAACATGAAAAATTATTGGGGTGCCTAACTCTTGGGTGCCTCCTCCATAATTTTTGGCATGGAACAGCAAGGGAGGGCACACAAAAAAGGAGATTAATTTTATGAAATAAGAGAAGAATTAATTAAAAGAGGGGGTGGCACTCAAGGGAAAATGTTTTGGTCAACAAGGATTCTATCTCATAGAATCCTAAGAAAAACCAATTCCTCCTTTGACTTGGTCTTCCACCTAACTTCCAAATATGACATGGAGGAAGAGAGGGGGCATGAAAATCATAAAGAAAAAGATTCTCCATGAAAAATACCTAAAAAATAGGTATGGAGGGCATTGGGACCAAGGTGGCACAAGGAGATAGGGAATCCTAGTCACACTAGGATTCCTATTTTGACTTGGTCAAACAAGATCTTTTAACCAAATAAAATCAAGATTAAACTAACTTAATTAAAAAATGCCCTAACCCATTTAAGAAAATAATTAAATTAGATTAAATTAGATTTAATTTTAATTTATTTTTTAATTAAATAAAAAAATTGGGTTAATCCGAGTCCTAGTTAGACTAGGACAAGTTCTTCCTTGCACTTGGCTTATCCAATAAATCAATTGAACTTGATCCAATCAAGTCCAAACCAAATCTAATTAAATTATATTTAATTAGACTTAATCTCAATCTATTGGCTTAATCAATTTAAGTCAATTAGCAATCCAATTATTAATTGATCCTCCTACAACACTTGCACTAGGTTAAACAACAATCCTATTGATTGTTTAACCCTAAAATGATTCTCAATCATTGATCAACCATCCGATCAGATTCTAAGCTCTAATGTGTGTGACCTCATAGGTTCGAACCTAAGTTGGTAGTATAAAAATAAATTTTTGTACCAATTAAAGTGACCATCTAGCAATGATACACGATGATCGAATAGGTCAAAGGTGTAGAACACCATCCTTAGAACCCATGCGGATATAGTTTTCATATAATTCATATCTTTGACCAAAATACTCATAGGACATATCAGAGTTCAATTGTCAACTTTGATCAGGTTGTCGACATTGTATTTTAAAATACCAAATCCATCTGATGGATTATCATGGCTAAGGTTTTGCTATATTGAAATACAGTGATACATTCTTCTCCAACTCTTGGAGTGGTCAATTTCATCTTGATCATACTCTAACTTCGCAAGTACTTGACTATGCTCAAAAGTCATTTATTGCTGAATTAAAAATTTAGTTAGTCTGATACCAAAGTACAGTGAGTTGCTTGTAAGTAACTGAGGTGATCTCAGGTCTAAGGGATACTTATATCTATATCCCATCATAGACATTCTCGATAATAGAATGCTCAAGAGTTGATCACGTTCAATGATGATATACCCATAAATCTCACCTGTATGCCATATCAATGTCTCCAAATATTTTGGTTAAGAGGACAACCAACCTATATGGCATACAGCGACCTATGCTCGATAAATGCCGTCGTCCTAATTAACAGCCTATCATTTGGTCGTGAACAAATTTAAGAACTAATCGATAAATCCTCTCTTTATCAAAACTAAATAGTCCTAAGAACTTCATCACAATAATGGAGTTCATTAGAAGATGTAAACTTATGGTGAAAAAAGATGTCAAAATATTTTTTATTAATTAATAAATTAATTACAATATCTCAACCATCAATAGGCTGATAATTGGCTTTGGAACATAATTCCCAACATAAGGTCCAAACTTGGCTTATTGAGTCAATCTCTGACTTCATTGCCTCTAGCCATTTCTCAGAGTTGATATCTGATATCATCTCATCATAGATTTTTTTTGGATCATCACCATGAACCCCATTTTCCATGAGGAATATTTTCTCTACATCCTTTGAAATGGTACCTAAGTACCTAATAGGAGGATGGGAAACCCATTTAACCTACAAGGTGGAGGTTGTATTCGGGTTGGCTTAAATTGACTGGATTTCTTAGATTCCTTGGCTTGTTACTTTTTGAAGACTTTCTCCTTGAGCCTAATCTATCTTCCGATGCTATCATTTTGAACAAACTATTTTTCAATAAAAATAACATGTTGACTCGTAATCACATTGTGGCCTTCTAGAAGATAGAGGTAATACCCTAATAACTATTTAGGATATCCAATAAATTGAGCTATGAGGAACCTGGACTTTAACTTGTCCACCACCAGACAACCCCATTATGAGATGACTCAGACTTCGCTTCTTACCATGCCATATCTCATATGGTGTGGTAGGAATGATTTTAGATGGAACCCTATTCAATAATTAGATATCTGCCATTAAATTGTGTCCCTAAAGAGACTCAAGAAGGTCTATGAAGCTCATCATGGATCGGACCATATCCAATAGGATCCGATTTCTTCAATCTAGAAACTCATTGATTTGAGACGTTCCTAGTGGAGTCTATTGTGAGACTATACCATTACACTTAAGATAGTCCAAAAATTTTTAGCTAAGGTATTTGCCTTCTCGATCTGATCGAAGAATATTAATGGGCTTTTCATTTTGCTTTTCTACATTATGTCTAAATTTTTTGAACTTTTCAAAGCTTTAGACTTGTGTCACATTAGGTATACATACCTGCATCGAGACAGATCATCAGTAAAAATAATAAAGTAGACATAATTACCTCTAGTCGGCACGTCGAATGGGCTACACATATCTATATGTACTAGGGCAAGTAGGTCTGTGGCCATTTTCCTATGTCCTATAAAAGGGAGCTAGGTCATTTTGCCTTGAAGGCATGATTCATAAATCGGATATGACTCGAAAGTCAATGGACCCATTAGTCCGAATTTCTTTAATTTGTTAAACCTATCTTCGGCTATATATCCTAGCTTAAGGTGCCACAGATACCTCTCATTAATACTATCTCTAGACTATTTTGGTCCTCCTTCTTTCTTGTTCCTTGGGATGGCTAGGTACGCAGGGCAGTTCTACTTTCAATGACCATCAGAGTTGTAGTGAACATACTTTTTCTTCTCCATGGTCTTCTTCTTTGGCTCATCCTTCTTTTTTCTTTCTATTTTCTGCTTCTTCACAAATTTCTTCTTCATTCCCAAAGACTTTCTCTTAGAAGAAGTCTGCTCCACAGCAGAACTGAGCCCCTTGAACTCTTCAAAGTTTGCTTAGTAGTAACCAGCATATTCATTAACTCAACCAAGGTGCACTGGAGTTTATTCATATGGAAGTTCATAATGAACTGTCCATATGAATTAGTCAAAGACTTCAAGACTACATCAATCTACAAATCCTTGTCCATCAAGATACCAAGCTTCTTAAGCTCTTTTAGGTCCTTGATCATTGCCAAGCAATGATCTTTGACCGAGTGGCCATCATGAATCGATGTCTTAAAGAGTTTCTCGAGACTTGGTAACGCACTTTGTGACTCTGTTCACAAAATAACTCTTATAGGTGGCCCAACATTTGGCATGTAGTCTTAATGTCTCCATGTTAGTGCTACAACTCATCAGACATTGAGCCTAACATGTAGCACCTGACCTTGTTATCATTGTTCGACCACTTTTCATGAAACACTCTCTGATTTCTGGTCGAACATGTTGGTAAAGTGGGGAGGTCCTGGTCCAATATATAGGTCAGCCTTTTCAAACCCAAAATAATTTGAAGTTCCTTAGCCAATCATTGTGATTTGGTCCAATCAGTCAATGGGTATCTAAGATTGGGGCTTGGGATTTAGACATAGATATTTTCCTATAGAGAGTCAAAGTTTATAATTAGACTTTTAATTTGACTCGACTAATTTATTTATAATTTTTTTAAAAAATAAATTAGGCTCCCACTATTTTCTCAGATTCCTATAGTTTCTGTGCAGAGATACGAAAATCTCCACAATCATTGATTTCTAGTAGATGGTGCGTTCCACCGACTTGCTCACCACCTCACCTAATAGTTATTAATGATGGATCAACTAATGAGTGGACAACTCGTGTCCAATATTTCTCTAAACATAGTGCACCCAAACCTGATCTCTAATTCGTGAAGCTCACCATGCCTGGAATATTGCTCCACTCCTTAGTTAAGTCAAACCCACTATTTGCATGAATTAAATTTTTGATTGGGTCTCTCACCATATCCAGAATATTGAGCCCAACCCATCTTCTAATCCATGGCATCCAATGCCTAATAGATATAGTAGCATCTTCTCAGTGTAATTGAACCACTGTAACCAGTCGAGAATAATCAACTCCAAAAAGGGTCCATACATCTATAATGATGGAAGACCTATGACTTAATATTTTCTTAGAAAGATTTGATTTAGATCTCTTATATATGACTTGACTTAGTCATAATAATTATGACTAACCTAGTGGCATGGGTTAGCTTGAATTGTATGCCACCTCAAACTAGAACTGGATCGACCCAATTGGCCAGGTAAGTAAAATCAGTGGGAGGAAGATGCCATTAACTCACCATGAATGCATTCAAATCGAGTAGCTTCCAATTAAAGACTACTAGTCGTATCTACCATACTTACCTTAGACAACGATTCATCAGACTAGAACTGATCGGGTTAGCCTAATATCCAGGCTCAAGCCATGGAGCTAAATTAGATCTTAACTTGATTGATCATATGTGACTATGAGTCATCCTTGATCCAAACTTAATCCTATTGGGTTGGTCAAATCTAACCATTCTTGATCTCACCTAACCAACTCTTGATTTGGTTTGATCAATCGCTAGATCTAATTGAGCTACCCATACTTGAATCCATGATTTATGAAGGTGTCTTAGATCTAAAAATTCATAAATTTTAGATCTAATTGATTTCATAAATTTAATCTTAATTAAGTCTAAGGTTCAAAAAATAAAATATGTATAAAAAATCCTAGGATCTTAGGATGTAGGATTTTGTAAAAAAGTAAATTTTAATTTTTGATTAAGGACAAACGCACAACACCCCTACATGCCATAAGAGCACCCTATTGAATGAAAAGAGAAGGCCTTTAAACCCTTCTTACTCTTATGACCAGACGATAAAGAAAAATGCTTTAATCAGAAATGGGAACTATACTATAAAATTATTAGATCTAAAGCATATAACTATTACAAGATTTAAGATCTAATCTATACATGTTTTGCATACATCTCATATATCAAATTTAATATTTAAATTTATATTTTAGATCTAATTATATTTGATGTAATATCCAAAAATAAAATTTTAAATAATCTCATCATAAAAAAATAATTTAATCTAGACTACTCATGGCATAGATCTATGGAACTAGTCTAGACATACATTGCATATGTCATACATATAAAATTTTTGAATACATCTCATGCTTTTAGATCTAATTATATTTCATATAATATTAAAAACTTAACTAATTAAAATATATAATATTTAAAAAATTAAATAAATATTTTATAAAATTTTTTGATCTAGACTATAACATTAAAATACAGATCTAGTTTAGATGTCCGCTGCCTATATCATATATATCAAAATTTTAAATTAGATCTTATGTTTCATATCTGATTACTTCTAATATAATATTTAAAACTCAAATAATCAAATCATAAAAAATTAAATTAGATCTAATCTCAAACATATTTGAAAACTATCATAATATAGAACTATAGATCTAGACTAGAACATGAATTGTTTACATCAAATATATATTAATTTAAAACATGTAATTTTTAATTTTAGATCAGATTACATCCTATGTAACATCTAAAAATAAAATAATCAAATCATAAAAAATAATTTTAGATCAAAACTAAAGATAGATCTAGAACCGACAACCTGGCTCTGATACCAGTTGAAGGAAAAAGCCAATTTTTCCTATCGTAAGATCCATCTGATCGGATCAGATTTGTAGTGAAATATTTTAAATTTTTTTTATGATTTGATTAGATTTGAGAGTTCTTAGATCTACTTAGATTGATATAAATTAGAAGCAAAAATAAATTAAAAAATAAAGATATCTGATATCACCTGATCGGGTTAACCATTCACCCTACAATAATGATCTATTGTTGCCAAGGTTCTGACTTTAGCTATGCATGCACCTGACTTCTATTGATATCCACTCAAGTCAGATCTAGAAGTATCCTCCTTCTAGATCTGATCTTAAAATATTAGATTTAAAATCAATCGGGGATGCCTTCGTAAGGATCTTCAATGGCAACATTTTTGTCTCTCGATCATGGAACTAGTCGCGCAGCTTTTGTAGGATCAAAGACCAACCTTTGATCTCTGAATTTTCTCCAACCCCTTGGGTGTGGAGAAGAGTAAGAGATCTAGAAGAGGGTGTGGACATGAAGATTTTGGTTGGACTTCGCCTTAAAGTAATTTCTATGTACAATAGCTTGCACAGGGCCCTTTAAATAGACCAAACTAAGAGTCCCTTCACATGTAACTTTGACCAGGTCAAAGATAACATGTAAAAGGACTCTATATCTGATCTCCATGCCCTACCCTCTAATTCTTCTAATTTTATTGCACAGCATTTAGAGAAAATAGCATGGAACAAAAGGATAGGAAGGAGGGTGGTGCAAGCAACTTATCTCCCTTGAATTTGAATCAAATTCAAATGAGTTGACCCTTTCAAATACTCTTCAAAAGGGGCTCTCTACATTATCCATATGGGGTGCATGACCAAAGGGGGATGTGCACCCATCTCTCCCTCATGGAATGCCTGGGGCACGCATCTCTAAGAAATCTCCATGGGGTGTGCGCCCCCTCTCCCTTCTTTCCTCCAAACCGTGTCAACTATTGACGCTTGTCCTATTTCCATCTTATGGAATTTATGACAAACATTATTCTAGTCCCATCCAAGGGAATTAGGGCAACTCTTAATCAAGTTAGGATAATCTTTCATTAGATCAAGACTAGGTCCAGTCAGATCAAGATAAATCCATATAGATTTCTCGGGAAAGGCTTGTCCAAATTTCATCTCATGATTTTAGGATAAGCATTAATCTGGTTAAGACAACCCTTGTCCTATTTTCATTTTATAGGATTTAGGACAAGCCTTGATCATGCCAGAGTAAGGTCTAGTCAAATCAAGACAAATCCCTATAGAGTTCCTGGGAGAGGCTTGTCCAAATTTTATCTCATGATTTTAGCACAAGCCCTAATCTCATCAGAACAAGCCTTATTTTGATCAGGACAAGCCTATCTTGACTAGGATAAGCTCCAGTTAGACTAGGACAAGCCCATACAAAGCTTTTGGATGGGCCAAATCTAGTTTTGCTTAGTCGAGATGAAACAGAAAGACAACAGAAGGAGAATGTAGGCTCAATCATGTGCTAGCACGATTTCCTTGAACCTAATCAGATCTAATCCAAATCAATCAAATTAGGTTAGTCCAATTGATGACATCTAGACGAAAACCTTTATTTGTGTGACCCAGTTAGGTTCAATTCTATATGATAATGGGACATGTCATGATCTTTATCATCGACATCATCAAAACATCTTTCGATGGACTAGAACTCTTCTGATTCATCCAATTAGAATCATTGATCATCAAGATAATTCTAAATGATCCTAAAATCTACCAGTAACACCTAGTAGTATATGGTGGCAATCCATCAGAACCTAATAGCAAACCTCTCGGTGCAGCTACCTGTGTGATTGGGTTCTTCTATCATGAGCCTCGATAGGATTAAGGTTAAGGTGAACTAGACAAACCCAACATCCATCATATGAATGAATCATTCGATTTGAGTCCAATGTAAAACCCTAATAGAAACTCCTTTTTATTATTTCACACTACTATGGCCATGAATTTTAGGACTCGATCTCATGATCATCATAGGATCACTCCTCTACCAAGGTTGATAGATCCTTTCTTGGTGTAGTTCAGTTCCTACAATGAACATGCTATAGCCAACACACACCTCAGGATTCTAAATGGCTAGAAGATCGAGTTATAGTATAGTCAAACTATAATACCCTCAAGATGAACAGCCGATGCACCTTAGGCCAAAAAACCAAGACACATGTTGTAGCTTGAGCTAGTCATCAACGAAAAGGTAGACTTCTTTATGACTACTCGAGGTGGTCACACTCAGTGCTCTCATTCTTAATAAGTATCTATACTCTTACTTCGGTGTCTTCATTTCATAGACTCAAGACTCATTTATCCTAGAAAAGTGATTATATACCAATCTTTTGGATTGATAACCATCCTCATGATGATCCTATGATCGAAAGCAGTTTATGAGTTAATTATGATAACACATGCCTTAAATTCTCAACTCTTAAGAATATGTGTTATCATACCCGTTAACTTAAAGGATGTATCACAGACACTTTATTGCACAATATGATAGAATAATCAACCCATTTATTAATTTTAAGTCAAAATTATGAAAATATTTCTATAAAGTATTTTACAAGTGTCAGTCAATCTGACTTTTAGGGCACACATCTAACAATAAGGAGAAGCATCTAGTTTTAAATTAGAAAAAAAAAATAATTTATGGTTAAGGAAGGTGAAGGAACTAGATCTAGGGTTTTACAGGTAGATCTTGAAAATTTTTTCAATATCTTACAGCAAAAGATTTAAATAAATTAAATATTTATTTAAATAAATATGTAAACACCTAGATCTTAGATTTATTACATGATCAAGGCATGATATTAAATTAGAAATTAAAATCAAATAAGAATGAAAAAGGTTGATCAAATCAACCTAGATCTACAGTACATCAAATGCAGGTATGAAGTTTATAGATCAGATCTATTACCTGAGCAAGTTAGATGTTCTAACATGCTGATCCAGGATTGAGGATGAAGTCAGGAGCCGCACATGCATCTAGCCTTTAGGAGTCATCCACACGAGCCTACGATCTCTGATCTGAAGTCCGATGCAGGAAATCAGCATAGCATGCTAGTACTGTGCTGATCCTTCTTTGATGATCGATACGTGCTCTCTTCTTCAAAATTTTGACTCTCCAAAATATGAGAAGGAAGATGAGAGTTTACTGATCTAATACTCTCTCAGAAAAAAATCAAAAAAGAGAGGAGAGATTGAAAATAAAATAGCCCTAGAAGAAGACCCTCTTCTTCTTCTCTTTTCTCTCACCTAGACACCTAGTTTGGTGCCTATGGAAACCCCACACCCAAGGACCCTCTTCCTTTGATTTTTGCACACCCCAAATATCTCCCAAAGCTCTATATTCTCTAAAAAAATTAGAATAAAATTCATCCAATAAGTAGAGAAAAAGAAGAGTCCAAGTTAGATCAAAATCCTAGACTAGGAATATCCAATCATGGGAAGTTGTTGGGGTGCCCAACTCTTGGGCGCCTCCTCCACAATTATTGGTGTGGACCAGAAAGGGAGGGCACACAAAAAAATAAATTATTTTCATAAAATAAAAAAAAAATTAATTAAAGGAGGGGGCGATACTCAAGGGAAGGTATTTTGGTCAACAAGGATTCTATCTCATAGAATCCTAAGCAAAACAAACTCTTCTTTTGACTTGGTCTTCCAACAAATTGCCTTATGAGAAAAGGAGAAGAGAAAGAGGGCATGAGAAGCCATGGGAGTGGAGAATTTTCATATAGAAAATAAACCAAAAAGGGCATAGGGTGTGTGGATTAAGTGGCGCAAGTGATAGGGAGTCCTAGTCACACTAGGACTCCTATTTTGACTTGGTCAAACAAGATCTTTTAACCAAATAAAATCATGATTAAACCAATCCAATTAAATAAGGACCTAACCCATTTAAGGACTTAATTAAATCAGATTAAATTAGATTTAATTTTGATTTATTTTTTAATCAAATTAGAAAATTGAATTAATTCAAATCCTAGTTAGACTTGGACAAGTTCTTCCTTGCACTTGGCTTATCCAATAAACCAATTGGACTTGATCCAATCAAGCCCAAACCAAATCTAATTAAATCATATTTAACTAGACTTACTCTTAGCCTATTAGCTTAATCAAATTAAGCCAATTAGCAATCCTATTGCTAATCGATCCTCCTGCAACACTTGCACTAGGTTAAACACCAATCATATTGATTGTTTAATCCTAGAATAATTCTTAATCATTGATCAACCATCCGATCAGATCATAAGCTCTAATGTGTGTGATCTCATAGGTTCGAACCTAAGCCAATAGCATAGAAATAAATTTTTATTCCAATTGAAGTGACCATCTAGTAATGATATCCGACGGTCGGATAGGTCGAAGGTGTAGAACACCATCCTTAGAACCCATGCAGATATAGTTTCCATATAATTCATCCCTTTGATAATAATGCTCATAGGACACCTCAGAGTTCAACTGTCAACTCTAATCAGGTTGTCCATATTGTATTTTAAAATATCAGATCTATCTGATGGATTATCCTAGCCAAGATTTTGCTATATTGAAATATAGTGATACATTCTTCTTCAACTCTTGGAGTGGTCAATTCCTTCTTGTTCACACTCTGACTTTGCAAGTACTTGACTATACCCAAAAGACTTCCAATGCTGAATTAGAAATTTAGTTAGTCTAGTACCAAAGCATAGTGAGTTGCTTGCAAGTCACTAAGGTGATCTCAGGTCTAAGGGATACTTATACCTATATCCCATCAGAGACATTCTCGACAGCAGAATGCTCTAGAGTTGGTTACGTTCAATGACGATGTACCCATACATCTCACCTATATGCCATACCAGTATCTCCATACTCTTTGGTTAAGAGGATAACTAACCTATATGTTATATAGCAACCTATGCTCGATAGACGCTGTTGTCCTAATTAACAGCCTATCATTTGGTTATGAACAAATTTAAGGACTAATCGATAAATCCTCTCTTTATCAAAACTAAATAGTCCTAAGGACTTCATCACAACAATGAAGTTCATTAGAAGATGTAAACTTATGATGAAAAAGATGCCAAAATATTTTTATTAATTAATAAATAATTACAAGATCTCTGCCAGATCTCATAGTCTAGATGGACAGCAATGGCAAGCATGATCCAAATAGACTTGAGCATTGCCACAAGGGAGAATGTCTCATCATAGTCAATACCATAATATTGATGATACCCCTTGGCAATCAGACAGGCTTTATAGGTCTTCATCTTTTCATCTGTGCCCCTTTTCCTTTTGAAGACCCATTTATATCCAATGGATTTGACCCCATCACGTGGGTCAACTAATGTCCATACATCATTGATCTTCATGAAATCCATTTCAGATCTCATGGCTTCTAACCATTTCTCAGAGTTGGATCTCTGCATCGCATCCATATATGAGATTGGATCCTCATCGTTCTCATCGAGTTCAATGGGATCACCATCCTGGATTAAGAATCCATAGTATCTATCTGGATAGCACAGTACTCTACTAGATCGCCTTAATGGTGCGGGTTCACTAGGCTTTGGATCTGATCTGATCAAATTTGACTTAGTTCAATATTATGTGTCGGACTTTCTACATGTTGAACTTCATCATGTTCAACTTTAGAGGTAACAGTTCCTTCACCAAGAAACTTCTTTTCCAAAAAGATTGTCCTAAGGCTGACGAACACCTTTCGTTCATCAACATGGTAAAAATAGTATCCTTTGGTCTCTTTTGGGTACCCTATGAATGTACACTTGTCAGACCTAGGTCCAAGTTTGTCTGTGACTAACCATTTGACATAAGTCGGGTACCCCCAAACCCTAAGGTATGAAAGTGCTGGCTTACACCCTATCTATAACTAATATGGAGTTTTAACTATAGACTTACTTGAAATCCTATTTAATAGATAACAAGCCGATTCGAGTGCATATCCTCAGAAGGATATCGGCAAGCTGGAAAATCCCATAATGGATTGGACCATGTCAAACAAAGCTTGATTCCTCCTTTCAGACACACCATTATGCTATGGTGTTCCAAGAGGAATCCATTGAGAGAGAATTCCATTCTCTCCTAAATATGTGAGAAACTCACCAAAAAGATATTCTCCTCCTCGATCAAATCAAAGAGTTTTAATACTCTTTCTACTATATTTTTCTACTTCACTTCAGAATTGTTTGAACATTTCAAAAGAATCTGACTTATGTTTCATCAGATAGACATATCCATATCTGAATAGATCATCTATGAAAGTGATGAAGTAGACATATCCATCTCTGGCACTTGTGCTCATTGGTCCACATACATCAGTATGTACTAGATCTAAGAGCTCATTGGCTCTCTCATCTTTTTCAGTAAAAGGTGACTTGGTCATTTTACTAAGAAGATAGGACTCACAGGTTGGAAGTGATTCACAATCATTGACTTCAAGGATTTTCTCTTAAGTTAACCTATTTATCCTATTCTTGTTTATATGACCTAGCCCACAGTCACTCATATGACCCATCTGATTTTGCCACAACTGATATAAAATCTACTTCACCTATGCCACTGCCAGCACCTCTGTACTATCATTTACCACTGAGCCTTTCATTCCGTAAAGATTGTTGCTCAGTCTTCTACCTCTCATCACCACCAAAGCTTCCTTGGAAATTTTCAAACATCCACTCCCAGCTTGGCTACTAAAAGCATAACCCTGCTCCTCCAAGTAGCCCAAAAAAATTAAATTCTTTTTCAACTCCGATACATGCCTAATATTTGATAATGTATTAATGATCCCATCGTACATCTTCATTCTAATAGAGCCAATTCTAGCTACTTTGCATGGGTGATCATCTCCAAGGTTGACACTTCCACCATCGGCCTTCTGATAGATAGCAAACCACTTCTGATGAGAAGTATACTAGTGTGAGCATGCTGAATTCAATATCCACATAGTATCGTACTCTATGGATCCATCTGATACAATTAGTAGGTCTTCTCCACTACTCACAGAAGCTGTATCATCTTCCTTGCTGGCCTTCCTTTTTTTTGATCACAAAAAGGAACAATCTCTCCTCAGGTATCCAGGCTGATGATATTTATAACATTTCAATATCATCTTTCTCTGATCGCACGACTTTGACCTATCCTTAGATTTTTCTCTTGTCTTCTTCTTTGATCTTCCCTGTCTTTCATTCACAGTCAAGATCTCAGACTTAGGGTTTCCCTTGCAGATCTTTTCCTTTGCTCATTTGATCTAAGCACACCAACAATCTCTTCATAGTTTAGGGTCTTCTACCTATAAACTAAAGTTGTTATGAGACCATCATACGAACCTGGGAGAGAACATAATAGCAGCAATGCCCAATCCTCCTAGTCAATCTTCACATCCAAACTCATCACCTCAGAACACATCTGATTGAACCTTTAGATATATGCAACAAGATCTCCACCTTCGGGCATCCTCAGACTATATAGTTGTTTCTTCAACCATAGCTTGTTCATTATGTTCTTCGCAATGTATGTGTTCTCCAGTTTCTCCTAGAGCCCCTTTACCATAGTTTCTATGCAAATCTCGGATAAAACCTGATGGACCAAGCACATCTGAATTGCACTAAAAGCAATTTTCTCCAATTCTTTCCAATCCTCAGCATTAATCTTTTTCAGTCTTTCTTTTGTCAAGATCTTGTAGATCCTCTGCTGAACCAATAAGTCCTTTACTCTTTGCTGCCATAGAGTAAAGTTTTTCTTGCCATCGAACTTCTCAAAATCCACCTTGAATCCACTTGATCCCATGACTTCAAACAAGTCAAGAATAGATCTCTAACATCCTTCACGATCACATACATGAGCAAAACTATCCTTCAAAGAAGATCTAACTAGCCCTAGATCCTCTTTCCAAACTTCTGTATCACCATTCTTTCGTATAAACAATCTCCACCTCAATCTAGAGACAACCATGAAGCAAACTAAAAATTTTAGGATAAAACCTGGTGCAACAGATCCTGGATGTAGTAAATTCTAGGTATCTTTCTTTCTTCTATGCAACACCGCTTTGATACCAAATGTTAGAAATGCGTGCTCTTTCTACACGGATTGGCATGACTATCAATAATTAGCCAAGCAATAAGAAAGTACTTCTCAGAGATTTCTGTGGAAGCACGATCAAACAATTCAAAGAATAGAGAAGAAAAGATTTTTGGGAGAGAAGAGCTTTTATTAAATATATTTTAGCCTCATTACAACCTTGGCCTATTTTCAGTATATATACTTTACAAAGGGTCAAGCTCAAGCTCATAAAAAAACTCTCCAAATCCAAACAACCCATGTACACAAAATAATAACCCACAAAAATTGAGCCGGCCCAGTTTCTGACTGAGCCAACTAACCTGCGACTGGTTTGGCTCAGTCTAAGCCGGCCTAGAACAGTCCAAAAATGCTGCTTTCTATTTGGATTTTTCTTTGAGACCAAGCCGATCCAATCTTGAACTGAGCTGGCCCAGTTTCCAACTTAGCCGGCTCAGTCTAAGGGTGAGCCGACCCAATTTCTGAACTTTGCTAGGAGAGCTGATTTCTCTTCCAGCTCGCTTCCATCTTCCTATGACCTATCTTCTAATATTTTTAAGACTTAGGAGTGCCACTTCTGAGCTCACAGTGATTCCTTTGTAGCCTCATTAATGCCAATGTACTTGGCCTCTATGGTAGACAAGGACGTGATTGGTTGAAGGATTGATCTCCAAGACATCGATCTACGATACATGCAGAAGAGATATCCAATAGTAGACCTACTTGTATCAAGATTGCCAACATAATTCGCATCTACAAATTCTTTCAGAGGATCCAAACCTTTGTCTTCAAATCCTCTCGACTGTCCACCAAACTATAATCCCTTGTTCTCTATAGACATCTCAATATCCACTTCAATACTTTCTAGTATTTCTTTCTAGGGTTAGCCATATATTTACAACCGTGCTCACTGCATGTGCTATATCTAGTCTACAACATACCATGGTGTACATTACACTGCCTACAGCATTCGCATAAGGAACTCCATCCATGTATTCTCTCTCTTCTTCTGATTGGGGGCTTTGATACTTAGGAAGAGACATATGGCTCAGCAATGGTACCTCTATAGGTTTGGCCTTCTCCATCCCAAACCTCTCCAGAACTTTCTAGATATATCCTCCTTATAACAAATGGTGCACTTCTTTGCACCTATCTCTGCAAATCTCCATTCCAAGAATTTTCAGTGCTGGACCTAGATCTTTCAACTCAAATTCAGCTGATAATGACCTTTTCAGTCCTTCCATAGCCTTCATACTTCTACTGGCTATGAGCATATCATAAACATACAATAGTAGGTACGGAGAATCCTTCTCATCTACATCTTTGATGTAGACATAACTATCATGTTCATATATGACAAATCCCAGGCTCAAAATAAAGCTATCAAATCGATGATAGCACCAATGAAGAGATTATTTCAAGCCATACAGTGACCTCTTCAATAAACACACCTTTTCCTCCTATCCAATCTCCATGAAATCATTTAGCTACTTCATATAGATTCTTTCCTTGGGCCATCTTCATATCCAACTATTCCAACTCCATGTTGTACTATGCTACTAGTGACAGTAAAATTCGAATAGATGTATGACACATCATAGGAGAGAAAACTTCTATGTAATCTATCCCTTCTCTTTGTTAGCATTTCTTTACTACCAGCCTTGCCTTGAATCTGACTCTACCTTGTTCTGAAGGTGCTTTCTTCTTTGTGAATACCCATTTTGAGACAATAAGTCGAGCACCTTCTGAAAGATCTACTAATTGCCACGTCTAATTTTTATTTAGTGATTCCATCTCCTCCATCATGGCTTGCATCCATGACTCATGGTCTTCACTCTCCATGGCCTCTGTATAATTCTCTAGATCTTCATTAGTAGTGATGAGTGTATAGAAAATAACCTCATCAATGCCATATCTGACCGGCCTTCTAATAGTACACTGGGCTTGTGCAGAGCCACTCCCATTGGCATATCTCTGTCTGAAATCTATGACTGATTCTACACATCCATCTGAACTGCTGGCCCTCCATGCTGATTTTCAATCTGAGATAAAACTTTTCTGCCTAGCTCTACCTTAATAGGAATACACCTGCAAGTGGATATAACCCGCATGCCATCATTCTTTGACTGACCATTGCTATTCACCTTTGTTTTCTTAGTTGCTCCTGTATTCTCAGGCCTCTCCAAGATGCTCTTTTTATCAAAAATGATGTTCCTACTGATCATTACCTCCTACGCTTTGGGATTCCATAGCAGGTATCCTTTGACTCCTTGTGGATATCTTTTGAATGTCATCTTTTGATATTTAGGGTCCAACTTACTCCTCTCGGTTGCCTCCACATGTGCATAGACTGTGCAACCAAAGACCTTCAGGTGGCCAAGCTCCACCTTCTTTCCACTCCATACCTCTTCTGAAATGCCTCCATTCAGCTTATGATGAGGTGACCTGTTAATAAGAAGATAAGAAAAAGTTAAAGCATCATCCAAAAAAAATTTTGGAAGTGATGTCTGTAGCCTTAAACTCCATGCCTTCTCAGTCAGTATCTGATTGATCATTTCTGTGATATCATTCTACTAGGGAGTCATCTTCACTGTGTAATGGTGTTTGATACTATTTTCCTCATAGTACCTCTTGAACTCTAGGCTTGTATACTTTCCTCCATTATCCACCTCAAATACTTCACCTATCTTCTTAACACCTCAACTTCAGCTCTCCAGGCTCTGAACCGGGCAAACATCTCTGATTTTTCTTTAATCAGATAATCCAACACCTTCTTTGAGAAATCATCAATAAAAGTGACAAAATATCTTACCCCATCTATAGCTGATATAGGATCTAGTCTCAACACATCTGAGTGCACTAAATCTAGCACTTCTTCGCTGCGCTTGGTACTTTTGATAAAATTCATCCTATGCTGTTTACTATAAATGCATGGCTCACATAAAATATGTGTCCTCCTTCTTTAAGACTAGGATCATCCCTCTTCTATGGAGTTCAATAAGCCCTCAGTCACTCATATGATCCAGCCACAATCGATATAAGAGCTACTCCTCCTGTGCCGCTGCTAGCACCTCTACATTATTGTTCACTATTGAGCCTTTCATTCTATAAAGACTATTGTTTAGTCTTCTATCTCTCATCACCAATAAAGCTTCCTTGGACATTTTTAGATATCCACTCCCAGCCTTGCAACTAAAAGCATAACCCTGCTCCTCCAAGTAGCCTAAAGAAATAATTTTTTTTTTAATTTTGGTATATACCTGACATTTGATAATATATGAATGATCCTATCGTACATCCTCACCCTAATTGAGCCAACTCTAGCTACTCTACATAGATGATCATCTCCAAGGCTGACACTTGCTCCATCATTTTTTTGGTAGGTAGAGAACCACTCTTGATGAAAAGTATAGTGGTGCGAGCATGCTGAATCTAATATCCACATAATATCACACTCTATGGACCCATCTAATACAACTAATGGGTCTTCTTCATTGCTCACCGAAGCTGTATCATCACTCTTGCAAGCCTTCTCTTTTTCTGACCTTAAAAGGGGACAACAATCTCTCCTCAGGTATCCAGGCTGATGACATAAATAATATTTCAATGTCTTCCTCTTTTTCTAAGACTTTGACCTACCTTTGGATTTTTCTCTTATCTTCTCCTTTGATCTTTCCTATCTTTCATTCACAGCCAAGATTTCAGACTTGGGATCTTCCTTGCTGATCTTTTCTCTCTACTCATTCAATCTGAGCACACCAATAACTTCTTCATAGTTTAGGGTCTTCTTTCCATAAACTAAACTGGTTATGAGACCATCATATGAGCCTGGGAGAGAACAAAGCAGTAGCAACGCCCGATCTTCCTCGTCGATCTTCACATACAAATGCATCACCTCAGAACATACCTGATTGAACCTTTGGATATGTGCAACAAGATCTTCGTCTTTAGGCATCCTCAAACTATACTACTATTTCTTCAACCACATCTTAGTAGCTATTGATTATGTATCCAAGTGGGTAGAGGTAGTCCCTTGCAAGTCTAATGATAGCAGGATTGTTATCAAATTTCTTAAAGAAAATATCCTATATCGATTTGGTACTCCTAGAGCTATAATTAGAGATCATGGAACAACTTCTACGATCGATCTTTTGCATCAAAGAAGTATAATATTACCCATAAGCTGACCACATCCTATCATCTACATGTTGTGAAAATTGATTCCATACATGGACCAGCGTGGCCGTTGGTGATCAGCCAAGCAACAAGGAAGAACACCTTAAAGATTACTATGAAAGCACGATCAATGGATTCAAAAAATAGAGAAGAAAAGTAGTAGAGATTTCTAGGAGAAAAGAGCTTTAATTTAATGAATTTAGCATCATATACAATCTTGACCTATTTTCATTATATATACTTTATAAATAGGTCAAGTCCAAGCTCATAGAAAAACTCTCCAAATCCAAAACAACTCATGTACACAAAATAGTCACGCAAAAACTAAGCTGGCCTAGTTTCAGACCGAGCTGGCTAACCTATGACTGGGTCAGCTCAGTTTCAGACTGAGTCGATCTAGTTGTGTACTATGCTAATATTCCAAAAATACTACTTTCTGTCTGAAATTTTCTCTAAGACATAGCCTACCCAGTCCTGGACTGAGCCAACCTAGTCTTAAGATGAGCCATCTAATTTCCTGAACTTTGCTACTTAGGCTGATTTCTATTCCAGCTTGCTCCTATCTTCCTATGACCTATCTTCTCATGTTCTCCAGACTTAGGAGCACCACTTCTGAGCTCACATTCTTCACCTTGGTGCTTTCAAGTTCTTGTGAACTCATCTCTTCCTTGCAAACCCATCCATGCCATACACATTTGAAAGCTATCTTTAGGATGTACCTTCGTGAGTGCATCAGACTAATTTTTCTTTGTATGGACCTTCATCAATTCAACCTCACCTTCCCCCATCAGCTCTCTGATCCTGTGGTACCTCACATCTATATGCTTTGTGTATGCATGATAAACTAGATTCTATGCAAGTAGCAGAGCACTCTGACTGTCACTATATAGTTTAATTTTACTCTACTCCACTCCCATCTCAACAATCAGCCTCCTAAGCCAAAGTGATTTCTTTGTAGCCTCAGTAATGCTAATGTACTCGCCCTCTATGGTAGACAAAGCCGTGATTGGTTGAAGGGTTGATCTCCAAGACACCGATCCACCATACATGCAAAAGAGGTATTTAGTAGTAGACCTCCTTGTATCACGATCACCTATATAATTCGCATCTACAAACTCTTCCAGAGGACCCAAACCTCCATCATCAAATTCTCTCGGCTACCCACCAAACACCAAACCATAATCCCTCGTTTCTTGTAGATATCACAATATCTACTTCAATGCTTTCTAGTATTCCTTTCTAGGATTAGCCATAAATATACTAACCATGTTTACTGCATGTGCCATATCTAGTCTACAGCACACCATAGTGTACATTACACTGCCTACAACATTCGTATAAGGAACTCCATTCATGTATTCTCTCTCTTCTTTTATTGGAAGCTTTGATACTTGGAGAGAGACATATGGCTCGGTAATGGTGTCTCAACAGATTTGGTCTTCTCCATCCCAAACCTCTCCAGAGCTTTTTGGATATATCCTCCTTATGACAAATGGCCCACTCTTTTGCATCTATCTCCGCAAATATTCATTCCAAGGATTTTTAGTGTTGGACCCAGATCTTTTATCTCAAATTTTGCTGACAATGCCCTTTTTAGCCCTTCCACAGCCTTCATACTTCTGCTGGCTATGAACATATCATCAACATATAATAGCAAGTACAGGGCATCCTTCTCATCTACATCCTTGACATAGATATAACCATCATGTTTACATCTGACAAATCCTAGGCTCAGAACAAAGCTATCAAATCGGTGAAACCACTGACGAGGGGATTATTTCAGGCCATATAGTGACCTCATCAGTAAAAAACTTTTTCTCTTGTCCAATCTCTATGAAACTATCTATCTTTTTCATATAGATTCTTTCCTCTAATGTACCATGAAGAAAGGCCGTCTTCACATCCATCTATTCTAACTCCAAGTTATACTTTGCCACTGGTCATGGCAAAACCTGAATAGATGTATGACGCACCATAGAAGAAAAAATTTCTATGTAATTTATCCTTTCTCTTTGTGAGTATTCCTTTTTGACCAGCCTTGCCTTGAATTTGACTCTACCTTGTTCTTAAGGTGCTTCCTTCTTTGTGAACACCCACTTTGAGCCAATAGATCGAGCACCTTCTAGAAGATCCACCAACTACCATGTCTGATTTTTATTTAGTGATTCCATCTCCTCAATCATGGCCTACATCCACAACTTATGGTCTTCACTCTCTATGACCTCTGTATAATTCTCAGGATCTCTATTAGCAATGATGAGTGCATAGGAGATAACCTCATCAATGCCATATCTGATCAACTTTCTAACAGTATACTGGGGTTTGTGCAAAGCCACTCTCACTAGCATATCTCTATCTAAAATCTGTGACTAATTCTGCACATCCATATGAACTACTAGCCCTCCATGCTGATTTTCAATCTAAGATAAAACTTTTCTACCTAGCTCCACCTCAGTAAGAATACTCTTGTAAGTAATTGTAACATGCATGCCATCATTTTCTAACTGACCACCGCTGTTCACCTTTGTTTTCTCAGTTGCTTCTATATTTTCAAGCCTCTCCAAGTTGCTTTTTTCATCAAAAATGACATTCCTACTAATCACTATCTTCTATGCTTCAGGATTCCACCATAAGTACCCCTTGACTCCTTATGGATATTCTATGAATGTTATCTTTTGAGATTTAGGGTCCAACTTACTCCTCTCGGTTGCCTCCACATGTGCATAGGGTGTGCAACTAAAGACCTTCAGGTGGCCAAGCTCCACCTTGTTTTAACTCTAGACCTCTTATTGAATGCCTCCATTCAGCTTGCGATGAGGTGACCTGTTGACAAGAAAACAAGAAAAAGTTAAAGCATCACCCCAAAAGGATTTTGGAAGTGATGTCTATAGCCTTAAACTCCATGCCTTCTCAGTCAATGTCCAGTTGATCCTTTCCATGATACCATTCTACTAGGAAGTCATCTTTACTTTGTAATGGTGTTTGATACCATTTTTCTCATAGTTCCTCCTGAACTCTAGGCTTGTATACTTCCCTCCATTATCCGACCTTAAACACTTCACCTATCTTCCTGACTCCTTTTTAACTTCAGTTGTCCAGGCTCTGAATTAGACAAACACCTCAAACTTTTCTCTGATCAGATAAATCCACATCTTTCTTGAGAAATCATCAATGAAAGTGATAAAATATCTTGCCCTACCTCTAGCTGATAAAGGAGCTGGTCTCCACACATCTGAGTGCACTAAGTCTAGCACTCCTTCACTGCGCTTGGTACTTTTAGCAAACTTCACTCTATGCTATTTACCAAAAGTACATGGCTCACATAAATCTGTGCTTTCCTTCTTCAAGGCTAGGATCATCCCTCTTTTGCTGAGTTCAGTGAGCCCTTGGTCACTTATATGACCCAGCCACAACCGATATAAGAGTTGCTCCTCTTGTGCTACTGCTAGCACCTCTGCACTATTGTTCACCACTGAGCCTTCCATTCTATAAAGATTGTTGCTCAGTCTTCTACCTCTCATCACCACTAAAGCTTTCTTAGAAATTTTCAGACATCCACTCCTAGCATGGCTACTAAAAGCATAATCCTGCTCCTCCAAGTAGCCCAAAGAAATCAAATTCTTTTTCAATTTCGATATTTGTCTGATATTTGATAATGTACGAATGATCCTGTCGTACATCCTTATCCTGATTGAGCCAACTCCAGCTACTCTGCATGGATGATCATCCCTAAGGCATCACCATCGATCTTCTAGTAGATAGAAAACTACTTCTCATGAGAAGTATAGTGGTGCGAGCATGCTGAATCCAATATCCACATAGTATCACACTCTGTGCATCCATCTGATACAACTAATGAGTCTTCTCTAATGCTCACCAAAGCTGTATCATCACTCTTGTTGGCCTTTTCTTTTTTTGACCTCAAAAGAGGACAATCTCTCCTCAGATGTCCAGGTTGATGGCAATTATAACATTTTAATGTCTTGATCTAATTCTGAGACTTTGACCTATCTTTGGATTTTCCTCTTATTTTCTCTTTTGATCTTTTCTATCTTTCATTCACAGCCAAGATTTCAAACTTGGGATCTCCCTTGCAGATCTTTTCTCTCTGCTCATTCAATCTGAGCACACTAATAACTTTTTTATAGTTTAGGATCTCCTTTCTATAAACTAAAGTTGTTATGAGACCATCATACAAGCCTGGGAGAGAACAAAGCAGCAGCAATGCCTAATCTTCCTCATCGATCTGTATATCCAAACTCATCACCTCAGAACATACCTGATTGAACCTTTGGATATGTGCAACAAAATCTCTGCCTTCAGGTATCCTTAGACTATATAGGTATTTCTTCAACCATAGCTTATTCATCATGTTCTTCCCATGTATGTGTTCTCTAGTCTCATCCAGAGCTCCTTTGTCGTGGTTTCTGTGCAAACCTCGAGTAGCACCTGAATGGCTAAGCACATTCTGATGGTGCTAAAAGTAATTTTTTCCAGCTCTTCTCAAACCTCAACATTGATCTTTTCTCACCTTTCCCTTATCAAGACCTTGTAGATTCTTTGCTCAACCAAGCCACAAGATAAAGTTTTTCTTACCATTGAACTTCTCAAAATTCACCTTGAGTCCACTTGATCCCATGACTTCAAACAAGCCAAGAACAAAATCCTAACACCCTTTCATGATCACACACCAACAAAACTATCCTTCAAAGAAGATCTAAATACTCTAGATTCTCTTTTCAACCTTTTGTATCACCGTTCCTCTATGTAATAAATCTCCACCTCAATCTGGAGACAACCATGAAGCAAACAAGAAGTTTTTAGGATAAAACCTGGTATAACAGATCTTGGATGTAGAAATCTTAGGAGTCTTCCTTTCTTTCATGCAACACTACTCTAACATTAATTATTATGAAAATTGATTCCACACATGGATCGACGTGGCCACTGATGATTAGCCAAGCAACAACAAAGAACTCCTTAGAGATTATTATGGAAGCACAATCAATGGATTCAAGGAATAGAGAAGAATAGTAGTAGAGATTTATGGGAGAAAAGAGCTTTATTTCAATGAATTCAGCATCATAAACAATCTTGACCTATTTTTAGTATATATACTTTATAAAAAGATTAAGCCCAAGCTCATAGAAAAACTTTTCAAATCCAAAATAACCCATGTACATAAAACAGTCCCACGAAAATTGAGCCGATCTAGTTTCAGACTGAACCGACTAACCTGCGATTGGATCAGCTCAGTTTCAGACTAAGCTGACCCAATTGTGTACTATGCTAATGTTAGATATATATGCCCTAGAAGCTAGAATTGGCTGACACTTGTAATACACTTTCAAGGGCAAAATTATAATTTTGACTATAATCAATTAAATGAATTATTTTCTATCACATATATGTATTAAGGGTTGTGATTACATCCTTTGAGTTAATGGTAATGATAATTCATATTTTCAAGAGTTAAAAATTTTAAGACATGAATAATCTTTATTAACTCATAAAATGCTCCCGACCATAGGATCATCACAAGGATGGTGATTGATCTGGAAGGTTGGTGTACAATCTTCTCTTTAGTAGATAAGTCTTGAGTCTATGGTGTGAAGACACCGGAGTGAGAGTACAGGTACTCATTAGAGAACGAGGGCACTGAGCGTGACCACCTCAAGTAGTCATTAGGAAGTCTACCTTCTCGTCAATGACAGACTCGATGCTGTAGTGGTGTGTCCGGTTCTTTGACCTGAGGTGCATCGGCAGTTCACCTTGAGGGTGTTATAGTTTGACTACACCATAACTCGATCTCCTAGCAATTTGGAACCCTGAGGTGTATGTTGGCTATAGCATGTTCATTGTAGGAACTGGATTGCATCAAGATGGAATCTATCTACCTCAGTGGTAGAGGAGCAGCCCTATGATCATCATAAGAATCAAGTCTAGAAGCCCATGGCCATGGCAGAGTGAAATAATAGAAAGAGTTTCTATTTAGGTTTTCACATCGAACTTGAATCGAATGATTACATCATATGACAGAAACTAGGGTTTGACGAGTTCATCTTAACCCTAATCTGATCGGAACTCAAGATAGAAGAACTTAATCACACAGGTAGCTGCACCAAGAGGTTCGCATTCAACTCTGATGGATTGCCACCATTTACAGCTAGGTGTCACTGATGGATTTTGGGAGCAATTAGAATGATTTAGATGATCGATCATTCTAGCTGTTCGAATCAGAAGAGTTTTGATCCATCGAAAGGAGTTTCGATGATGTCGATGATAGAGATCATGACATATTTCATTACCATACTGAACTAAATCTAACTAGATCATACAAACAAGGGTTTGAATCTGGTGATCATTAATTGAACTGATTCAGTTTAACTGATCTGAATGAGATTCAATTAGGTTCAAGAAAATCATGCTAGCACTCGATTGAACCTAACGTTCTTCTTTTACTATCATAAATAGTTGTCCTAATTGAGTGAAAGGAGTTTGTGCTCGATCAGAGGCCTTCACTTGGTCTGACTGGAGTCTGTCCAGGTTAAAATAGGGTTGTCTTATTTTGTAAGATAATACCTACCATTTTTGGTCATCTGTCATTTCTCATCCTTTGACTTTGGTCAAAAGTTGACCTTTGACTGGTCAAATGTTGACCATTGACACTTTGACTTCTGTTCATGTGTCATGCACCCCCTGCCAGAAATTGGCAAGAAGGTTTAGGCTCCCAGGAGTCCCTATTGGATAGGAACTCCATCTCCTTATTGGATTCTGATAAGACTCCTCCTAAGAATCAACTTTGACTGGTTTTAGGCGCCATCTAAGGATGAATCCAAGGGACTCTATTCCCACCAATCAGATTTAGATTTGATTTCACAAAGGATTGTGATTGGTTGGGATGAGAAGGAGTTGGATCACTCATAGTCTATAAATAAGACCCTGCGCCCAACTTAAAGCATTGAAACAATTCTCTACACCCCAAGGCTTACCTCTCTCTTCCTCCTCCATGCCAAGTTCATCTTCTTCCTCTCCTCTCCATGCCCAAAAAAATTTGGGATCTCAGTTGGTGCAATCTAGGCGAGAGAAAGGCGACGAAAAGCTAGAAGCTGCGCTGCTGTAAAGGATAACTACTGATTCTTCGAAAGCTATTTTGAAGATCCTCCAAATCAGATCCAGATCTAATTTTTGGAGATATGATAGAGAAGAAGAGGATCTCTAGATCTAGTCTGAGTGGATACCGATAGAGGCCAGGCACTTGCGTGGCTAGATCCAGAACCTTCCTCTGCTTACAGGATCATCAACGGATAATAGGATTACCCTACATCAAGGTAAATTAAATTTGATTTAATTTATCTATATTTTATTTTTAATTATTAAAATAATAAGAATTAGATCTAAAATATCTCAAGATCTGATTTAGATCAAAGAAAAAATTTTTAAAATATATCTCTTGATCCGATCAGATCTGAACGAACCTGGTCCGGGAAATCAGGATTTTCTCTTCAACTGGTATCAGAGCCAAGGTTCTAAAGTATTTAGATCTAATTTTAAATTTATTTTAATTAAAAAATAAGTGATTTTAGATGTCACATGAGATGTGATCAGATCTAAAATCAGAAAAAATTAAAATTAAATGATTTGGATCTAAGATTAGAAAATATGCATGACTAGTTCTAAAATAGAATAGTTCTATAGAATAGTCTTGCATGTTTATAATTTAATTTGATTAAATCATATTTTAGATCTATTTATTTACTATTTTTTGATATTATAATTATTATAATAATATCTAAAAAATAGTAAATAAAAATTATTTAATTTTAAACATCATATGAGATATGATTGATGCATGTCTAGACTAGTTGTAGAATAGTTCTACATAAGTTATCTAGATTAGAAGTTTATTTTGATTAGATCAATTTAAATCTAATTTTTTAGATTATTATGAGATAATTTAGATCTGAAAATATGCATGATTCGATACATGAGATGTATGCAAAATATGCCATGATTAGATCTAATTTGTATATGAGATATATGATATAGATCTAAAACTATTTTGTAGTATTGCATGTTCCTGATTAAGGCATTCCTCTTGGCCGTCCGGTCATAAGAATGAAGAAGGGTTTAAAGGCCCTCTCCTTCCATCGATGGGGTGTTCTTATGACGTGTAGGGGTGCTGCATGTTCGTCCTTAATCAGAAACCCAAAACTTACTTTCTGCAAAACCCTAGATCCTGAAACCCTAGGATTTATTGTGCATATTTTATTTATGAACCCTACTTAATTAAGAATTAAGATTATGGAATATTAATTAGGTCTAAAATTGAGAATTTTAGATCTAAGACATATTCATAATATTGGGTTCGGGCTTGGGTAGCTCAATTAGGTCTAAGCGGTTGATCAAACCGAATCAAGAGTTGGTTAGATGGGATCAACAATGCTTAAATTGACCAGCCTAATAGGATTAAGTCTGGGTCAAGATCGAGTCACGATCAAGCAAGACCTAATTAGGCTCAGAGGTTAGAGTCTGGATTGTAGGCTAACCCAATTGGTTCTGGCTCAATAATTTGGTGTCTAAGGTAAGTTTGGCACATACGACCGACTGATTTTTAATTGGAAGCTACTCGACCTGAATGCATTCTTGTACGAGTTAATGGCATATTCCTTCCACCGATCTCACTTACCTGGCCATATCTGTTGACACAGTTCTGATCTGAGGTGGTCAATAATCCGAGCTAACCCATGCCACTAGGTTAGTCATAATTGTTATGACTATGACAAGTCTAGTTTAATGAGACCTGAATCAATTCTTCCTAAGAAAAGATTAAGTCTGAGGTCTTCCACCATTGTAGATGTGCGGGCCCTTTCGGGGTTGATTGTTCTCGGCTGGATACAGTGGCTCAGTTGCACCGAGAAGATGCAACCATGTCTATTAGGCATTGGATGCTATGGGCTGGAGGATGAGTTGGGCTCAATATTTTGGATACGGTGAGAGACTCAATTAGGAATCCAGTCTATGCAAATGGTGGGTCTGACTTAACTAAGGAGTGGATCAATATTTCGGATATGGTGAGATTCATGAATTAGAGACCAAGTTTGGGTGCACCATGATTAGAGAATCATTGAACAAGAGTTGTTCACTCATTGGCTAACCCATCACCAATAACTGTTAGGTGAGGTGATGAGTCAGTTGGTGAGACCGCACCACCCACTAGAAATCATTAATCATGGAGATTTTTGCATCTCTACAGAGGGAGTGTAGGGATCCGAGAAAATAGTGGGAGCTAATTTATTTAAAAATAAAATTCTAAATAAATTGGTCAAGTCATAATTACAGTATCTAACTAGAATCTTTGACTCTCTATAGAAAAATATCTGCGTCCAACCCATTAGCACGTATCCTGGACACACATAGACTGACCGGACCCAATTATAAAGATTGGCTCAGGAACTATAAAATTATTTTGGGTTTCGAGAAGTTAACCCATGTATTGGACCAGGACCCTCCCACCTTACCAGCCCGTCCATCCACTGAACAGAGAGCGTCTCTGAAAAAATGGATAGACGAAGATAATAAGGCCAGATATTACATGTTGGGCTCGATGTCTGATGAGCTCCAGCGCCAACATGAAGATATCGGGACTGCTCGCCAAATGTTGGCTCACCTGCAGGAGATGTTTGGTGAACAGAGTCGCGCAGCCAAGTATCAAGTCACGAAATGACTTTTTAAGGCTAAGATGCGTGATGGGCAGTCAGTCCAAGATCACTGTCTGATGATGATCAAGGACATGGAAGAGCTTGAGAAGCTCGGTGTGAAGTTAGACTTGGATCTGCAGAATGATATTATTCTGCAATCCTTGACTGATGCATATGGGCAATTCATCATGAATTACCACATGCATAAACTTCAAAATTCCTTGGCCGAATTAATGAATATGCTGGTCACCGCTGAGCTTTCTATGAAAGGTTCTAAAGGCTAGTTCTTGCTATGGAATGGACTTCTTCCAAAAGAAAGTCTTATGGAAAGAAAAAGAAGTCTGCGAAAAAGCAAAAGGTGGAAGGAGCAAAGAAGAAGAAGGCAGAGCCGAAGAAGAAGGCCGATGTCAAAGGAAAGTGTTTCCATTGCAACAGCGACGGCCATTGGAAGCGGAACTGCCCTACTTACCTGGCCACCCTGAAGAACAAGAAGGAAGGTCCTTCTGGAGGTATGCTCGTTATTGAGTCTAACCTTATGATTTCTTCTGCATCCAGTTGGGTGCTTGACTCTGGTTCTAGTGCTCATCTGTGCACTTCCATGCAGGGTCTTGAGGATAGCAGGAGGCTGAGGGATGGAGACATGATCCTACGCATCGGTAATGGAGCAAGAGTTGCTGCAGTAGCCGTGGGAACATACCCTCTTCGATTACCATCTGGTTTAGACTTAGTTTTGAAAGACTGTTATTATGTGCCTGCAGCTAGCAGGAATTTGATTTCTGTTTCATGCTTAGCACTAAGAAGGCTATGTGATTACCTTCTTTAAGGACCATTGTAACATTCTTTATGAAAGAAATAAAATTGCAAATGGTTTCCTTATTAATGGTCTTTATCAGCTACATATTGATGTACCTGTTCTAACTATCGAGCAAAACGTGAATGCCAAACGACCTAGGGATAGTCCAAACGATAGATATCTATGGCACCTGAGATTAGGTCATATAGCAGAAGATAGGATCAACAAATTGGAGAAAAATGGGCTATTGAGTCCATTGACTTTCGAGTCATATCCAACTTGTGAATCTTGTCTTCAAGGCAAAATGACTAAACTCCCTTTTGTTAGGACATGGGGAAAGGGCCACAGATCTCCTTGCCCTAGTACATACTGATGTGTGCGGCCCATTTGATGTGCCGGCTAGAGGCAATTTTGTCTACTTCATTACCTTTACCGATGATCTGTCTAGGTATGGGTATGTGTATCTTATGAGACACAAGTCTGAAGCTTTTGAAAAGTTCAAAGAATTCAGACATGAAGTAGAAAAATAAACTGAAAAACCCATTAAGGTTCTTCGATCAGATCGAGGAGGTGAATACCTTAGCCGAGAATTCCTAGACTATCTCAAGAAAAATGGCATAGTCTCTCAATGGACTCCACCAGGAACACCTCAACTCAACGGGGTTTCAGAATGGAGAAATCGGACTCTATTGGATATGGTTCGATCCATGATGAGCTTCACAGACCTCCCTGATTTTCTTTGGGGACACTCATTGTTAACTTCAATTTATCTACTGAATAGGGTTCCTCTAAAACCGTTCCTACCACACCGTATGAGATATGGCACGGTAAGAAACCAAGTCTGAGTCATCTCAGAATTTGGGGTTGTCCGGCTCATGTCAAAAGACAACAAGCGGACAAGTTAGAGTTTAGGTCCTTTCAGAGCTCGATTCATAGGATATCCTAAAGAGTCATTAGGATACTATTTCTACATTCCAGAAGACCACAATGTGATTGTGAGTCGACATGCCATCTTTCTTGAAAAATAGTTTATTCAAGATAGCGGCATTGGAAAGCAGATTAAGCTTGATGAGAAAGTCTCACAAGTACAACGAGCTAAGGACCAATTGGAACCAAATCAGGTTGAGCCAATAAGAACACTACCTCCTCCACCTCGTAGATCGGAAAGAGTTTTCCCATCCCCCTGAAAGATACTTAGGTATTATTTCAGAGGAAGTAGAGAAAATGTTCCTCATAGGTAATGGTGCTCATGGTGATGATCCCAAAACCTACAACGAGGCGATATCAGATATCGACTCCGAGAAATGGCTAGAGGCAATGCAGTCAGAAATTGACTCGATGCACTCAAACCAAGTCTGGACCTTGGTAGATCCACCAGAAGGTATAGTACCTATTGGGTGTAAATGGATCTTCAAGAGAAAGATTGGTGCAGATGGGAATGTGGAGACATTCAAGGCTAGACTAGTGGCAAAAGGTTATAGTCAACGCGAAGGCATTGACTATCAGGATACCTTTTTCCCAGTGGCTATGCTAAAATCCATCCGCACATTGCTTGCCGTTGCAGCCTATTTCGATTATGAAATATGGCAAATGGACGTGAAAACGGCATTCTTAAATGGATATCTTGAGGAAGATATCTATATGGAACAGCCGCTAGGTTTCACATCCAGTGATACTGATCACAAGGTTTGCAAGCTGCAAAGGTCCATATATGGACTTAAGCAAGCATCTCGGAGCTGGAACACTCGTTTCAATGATGTGATCAAAATGTTTGGTTTCATCAAAAATGAAGAGGAACCATGTGTGTTTCAAAAAGGTCAGTGGGAGCGCTGTTGTCTTCCTCGTATTGTACGTGGATGACATCCTCCTTATTGGGAATGATATTCCCATGTTGACGACAGTCAAAATATGGTTGTCCAAGGAATTCTCCATGAAAGACCTAGGTGAAGCATCCTTTATTCTAGGAATTAAGGTCTATAGGGATAGACCGAATAGGATGCTAGGACTTTCACAGAAGATGTACATAGAGGAAGTACTAAAGAGGTTTAGTATGGAAAACTCTAAGAGGGGATTAATACCCTTCAGACATGGTATTCATCTTTCCAAGAAGATGTGCCCTAGCACACCTGAGGAAATAGAATGCATGAGCAAGATCCCTTATGCTTCTGCAATAGGGAGCCTCATGTATGCCATGCTATGTACACGACCTGATATAGCCCATGCTGTGAGTGTCACAAGCAGATATCAGTCAAATCCAGGTGAAGAACACTGGACTTCTGTGAAATGTATCCTTAAGTACTTGAGAAGAACTAAGGATATGATGTTGGTCTTTGGTAATGGAGAACTCCAAGTCCAGGGATACACAGACTCGGATTTCATGTCCGATATAGATGATCGAAAGTCGACATCTGGGAGTCTGTTTGTGTGCAATGGTGGTGCTGTCAGCTGGAAGAGTTCCAAGCAAACCAGTGATAGCAGATTCCACCATGGAAGTAGAATATATCGCTGCATCAGAGGCTGCGAAGGAAGCATTCTGGTACAAGAAGTTTGCTGCAGAAATTGGAGTAATGCCATCAGATGCCATTCCTCTATACTGCGACAACAATGGCGCCATAGCCCTTGCTAAGGAGCCGAGGTCTCACCAGAAATCCAAGCACATTGAGCGGCGATACCACCTCATCCGCGATTACCTCGAGAAGGGTTACGTCGAGGTCAAGAGAGTCAACTCCACAGATAATGTGGCAGACCCACTTACAAAGCCGTTGGGCCAGCAGAAGATCGAAGCCCACCTTGAGAAGATGGGACTTAGACTTGTAGCCAATTGGCTTTAGGACAAGTGGGAGATTGTTAGATATATGTGCCCTAGAAGCCAGAATTGGCTGACACTTGTAATACACTTCTAGGGGCAAAATTATAATTTTGACTATAATCAATAAAATGGGTTATTTTCTATCACATATGTGTATTTAGTGTCTGTGATACATCCTTTGAGTTAATGGTAATGATAATTCATATTTTCAAGAGTTGAAAATTTAAGACATGAATAATCATTATTAACTCATAAAATGCTCCCGACCATAGGATCATCACGAGGATGGTGATTGATCCTGAAAGGTTGGTGTACAATCGCTTCTCTTTAGTAGATGAGTCTTGAGTCTACGGTGTGGAGACACCGGAGCGAGAGTACAGGTACTCGTTAGAGAACGAGGGCACTGAGCGTGACCACCTCGAGTAGTCATTAGGGAGTCTACCTTCTCGTCAATGACTGACTCGATGCTGCAGTAGTGTGTCTGGTTCTTTGACCTGAGGTGCATCGGCAGTTCACCTTGAGGGTGTTATAGTTTGACTACACCATTACTCGGATCTCCTAGCCATATCGGAACCCTGAGGTGTATGTTGGCTATAGCATGTTCATTGTAGGAACTGGATTGCATCAAGATGGAATCTATCTACCTCGGTGGTAGAGGAGCAGCCCTATGATGATCATGAGAATCAAGTCCAGAAGCCCATGGCCATGGCAGAGTGAAATAATAGAAAGAGTTTCTATTTAGATTTTCACATTGGACTTGAATCGAATGATTACATCATATGACAGAAACTAGGGTTTGACGAGTTCACCTTAACCCTAATCTGATCGGGGCTCAAGATAGAAGAACTTAATCACACAGGTAGCTGCACCAAGAGGTTCACATTCAGCTCTGATGGGTTGCCACCATATACTGCTAGGTGTCACTGGTGGATTTTGGGAGCAATTAGAATGATTTAGATGATCGATCATTCTAGCTGTTCGAATCAGAAGAGTTCTGATCCATCGAAAGGAGTTTCGATGATGTCGATGATAGAGATCATGACATATCCCATTACCATACAGAACTGAACCTAACTGGGTCACACAAACAAGGGTTTGAATCTGGTGATCATCAATTGAACTGATCCAGTTCAATTGATCTGAATGAGATTCAATTAGGTTCAAGAAAATCGTGCTAGCACTCGATTGAACCTAACATTCTTCTTTTACTATCATAAATAGTTGTCCTGACTGAGCCAAAGAGTTTGTGCTCGATCAGAGGCCTTCACTTGGTCTGACTGGAGCCTGTCCAGGTTAGAAAAGGGTTGTCTTATTTTGTAAGATAATACCTACCATTTTTGGTCACTTGCCATTTCTCATCCTTTGACTTTGGTCAAAAGTTGACCTTTGATTGGTCAAATGTTGACCATTGACACTTTGACTTCTGTCCACATGTCATGCACCTATTGTAGAGCTGGTGGGGGCTTGTCCCCTACCAAAAACTGGCAAGAAGGAGGGCACACGCCACCCTCCCTCGCTAGAAATTGGCAAGAAGGAGGGCGCACGCCAAGGCGCCTAGGAGTCCCTATTGGATAGGGACTCCATCTCCTTATTGGATTCTGATTAGACTCCTCCTAAGAACCATCTATGATTGATCTTAGGCACCATCTAAGGATGAATCCAAGGGACTCTATTTCCACCAATCAGATTTAGATCTGATTTCACAAAGGATTGTGATTGGTTGGGATGAAGAGTTGGATCACGCATAGTCCATAAATAAGACCCTGTGCCTAACTCAAAGCATTGAAATAATTATCTATGCCCCAAGGCTGCCTCTCTCTTCCTCCTCAATGCCAAGTTCATATTCTCCCTCTCCTCTCTACTCCCAAAGAAGTTTGGGATCTCAGTTGGTGCAATCTAGGCGAGAGAAAGGCAATAGAAAGCTAGAAGGCTGCGCTGCTGCAAAGGATAACTGCTGATCTTCGAAAGCTATTTTGAAGATCCTCCAAATCAGATGTAAATCTAATTTTTGGAGATGTGATAGAGAAGAAGAGGATCTCTAGATCCAGTCTGAGTAGATATCGGTAGAGGCCAGGCATTGCATGGCTAGATCCAGAACCTTTCGCTGCTTACAGGATCATCAATGGGTAATAGGATTACCCTACATCAAGATAAATTAAATCTAATTTAATTTATCTATATTTTATTTTAATTATTAAAATAATAAAAATTAGATTTGAAATATCCCAGATCTGATTTGGATCAAAGAGAAAAGTTTTTGAAATATATCTCTTGATCCGATTAGATCTGAAACATCCTAGATCTAACTTTTTTTCCAGCTTGCTCCCATCTTTCTATGACTGATCTTCATATATTTTCAAGACTTGAGAGCATCACTTCTGAGCTCACACTACAAACTAGTGGACAAGTTGAAGTTTCTAATCGACAAATCAAGCTAATTTTAGAGAAGATAGTATGCATAAATAGAGAAAACTGATCTTTGAAACTAATGGATGCACTTTGAGCATATCACATAGCTTTCAAGACCAACTTAAGAATGTCTCCATATAAGCTTGTATTTGGTAAAGCATGTCACTTGCCAGTAGAATTTGAACATAAGACGATATGGGCTATTAAACAACTGAACATGGACTTAGATACAGCTGGAGGCTTGAGAAAATTATAGATTAATGAACTTGAGGAAAGAAGGAATGAGGCTTATGAAAATGCTAAAATTTATAAAGAAAGAACTAAAGCTTTTCATGATCAAGCAATTAATAGAAAATTTTTTATACCTGAATAAAAAAAGTTTTTTTATATAATTCTAGGCTACATCTATTTTTAGGTAAAGTAAGATCTAGATGGACTGGACCATATATTGTTAAGAAAATCTTCTCATATGGGGCCATGAAAATTAAAAATCCAAGTAATGGTGTTACTTTTAAAGTTAATGGATAATGATTGAAATCATTCTTGGAACTACTGAACCTATTGAGGAAGCCATGGTTCTTTATGAACCTATTTACTCAGATTAATTTTTGGATAAGTCTAGCTGAAGAAGTTAAACTTATCATTTACTGGGAAGCAACCTAGCTCCAACTTTTAGCTTTTGCTTTTGCATTTTTCTTTTGATTTTTAATTTACTTTTATCTTAGGGCTAAGTTGGGGGGAGAACTACAAATCCATGTTGAATGAAGAATAAAGAAAAACCTAGGCCAAGATGAGAACCATATCAGCCTAGGTGAACTCTTTCTTTTTTATTCTTCTTGTCATTTATCACACTCTATTTCTTTCCTTCATTGAGGACAATGAAAATAAATTGAGAGGAAGGATAAATAAATTAATTAAGTCCTCAAGTATGGTAATAATTAGTCTTATGTACCTACTTTCATCCTGATTTGAATATTTTCAAGCATTTAATCGATGATTGATTAATGGTTTAGAGAATTTTTGAAATAATAAGAATCAAATTATTAAGAAAACTTAATAAATGGTCTGGTTTAGAATAGAATAAATTTTTAAGTCAATAAAAAATCTACTTTATATGGGTATGAGTGAAAAAAATTTTAAAAAAAAATAAATTCTAAATATTAGTCTCAAATCGAGTAACTAGATTCCATTGCCTAAGTAAGCAATGTTATTCACGTCAAAAAGTGGGCAATGTGAAGAAGCTTGTTTTAACCTGTAGCCAATTTGACTCGAGTTAGTAAACTCGAGGAGTGTTTTATACCAAATGCCCTAAAATCAACTAGTTTGGGAGTCATTGGTCCAAAGCTCACTACAAGAGTCAGATAGAAAGCTTAAAGGATTAAAACATTACACTAGCTACAAAAACAAAAAAAAAGTCCATACTAAAGAAAGAGGATTTAAACAATAAAGGTGGAGAATTGGTTAAAAGAAAGCTAAAAAATTTTATATTCTTCACTTAACCACTATTTGGGATGGAATTAATAATTTGATGACGTATCTTTTAAATCTCTAACTAGGTATCAATTGACTTTAGGATGATTTAAAGAAACTTTTATATCCTATTGGGTCGGTACATACTTCTATTTTTTTTTTTTACTCGAGGATGAGTAAAACTCAAGTTAGAAAGTATTATAATTATAATCAATTACTAAATAAAAGTATTTAAAATCATAATAATTAATATTTATTTTAAAAAATTGATACTTTTATTTATGTTTTGCAGGAAAGAACCTCACCAATGGAAAGAGCTTGATTTATGGATTCAAACGAAATAATTTGACAAAAATCGAAACTAAATCAGAGAAGAAATAAAAGCTAAAAGTTTAAATAATAATAACAATAATGATAAAATTGGTCAGCTAAACCGATCGATCCAGCAAGAACTAGCCTAGCATTAGATTGGCCCAAGCAAGCCAGACTACGGCCCACCCCGTAGCACCCGTGTGCACCATAGTCGACCTAGCCTAGTTCCCTATTTGGCAGACATCACCACAATGTCATTTTCATCATAGTTCATGGTGGACCAGAACCCAGCATGCCACACCATAGACCCTTAAAGGGTCCACCATGAAAAAGCATGGCTCACGGGGCTTTTTGGTAATTTTGCATGGCATGGCAACTTCTAATTGGTGCGGGTCTTTGTGGCGCCTGGTTACCATGGTCTACAGGGGGTGATGTGCATGATCGTATGGCTCTCATCATAGCCAATCAGGATCTGACGATCGAGAGCAATTTTCCCTTTATTTGAGGACTCCTTCAGCCCCAAACATCCCAGGCACGATCCGATGGCCTATAGGCATTCGATGGATTGATCTGACAACCATTATTTAATTCAAGCATAGATCAATTGATTTTGATCAATTTTTGATAAATTTTGGAGCATTGATTGAAGATCTAACGGCCAGAATTTCTACAAAACTATTGAATTTGATCCAAATTCAAAGAGGACTTCGAAAAGACTCCAAAAGCCCTATATTTTTCTCTATTTAAACCCCCTATGCCCTGAGTTCGGGGACAGATACTTTACACCAAAAAAATTATAGAATAGAGCCTCCTCCCTCTCTTCTTGTCAATTCTCCTCCTTTCTTCCACCATTCTTCTTCTTTCATCTATCATCTGAGGAGCTTTGAAGATGCCGGGAGTGAGCAGATCATCAACCATGCATGGCTAAGGAGTTGAATTCTGGAAGAGTAGATGAAGTCTTCGATTATGGATTATACTTTTCTTTTCTTAAACTTTTATAATTGCTTTTTATGCAACATGTTCTCTTGCTTAGTTTTTAATGAAATTTATCTTTACGCAAAAGATCTTGACTTTTTGACATGTTTATTATTGATTAAAAAATCTAAATAAATTATATTTATTAGGATGGGTTGTGATCGGGAGATATAGTCTATACTCAATTTAATAGTTTATTTTAAAGATAAATCATTGAAAAATATGTTATAAAATTTTAAGAATTAAAGTGTTGAATCATTTATGATTCTATTGAGATAGACAGTGATCGAGAGATATGATTCATACTCTAAGAAAATAAATTATAATCATAACTAAATTCTTAAAATTTAAATAGTTGTAATAAAAAGTGTTGCCCAACAACACAACCCAAGGGGGGGGGTGAATTGGATTTTTTTTAAAATTTAAAGCTAATTTAAAAATATCAAGATTGAAGGATGATATGCAAGTTGTGTGTGCGAAGTAATTTAAATTAGATAAAAATATAAAAGATTAAAAAGTAAAAATTTAGTAAACTAAGAAAAGAAAGACAGCAAGCATACTACCATTAATAAAGATTTATAATGGTTCGGTGCTTTCCTTGCACCTACATCCACTTTCTAAGCTCCTACTTGAGAATGCAAAATAACTAAATCTATTCAATCAGAATATAACATCGGTACCTCCAACACTAGCTATCCCAAGCTAGTATACTTATTTCTTAGGTACAAGCCAACCCTACATACTTTGATTTAATTTTTGGATCAATCCTCCTAAGTTTTGGAACCCCCCAAAACTTGAACCAGAATAATAAAACAGAGTATAAGAGTTAATGACAATTAAATATAAATTTAGCTTCCTTAATGAGCAAATAAAATCTTAAAAATAATTTTCACAATAATGAAGGAAGCTTTTCTGATTTTTTTCAAAATTATTGGAGACTTGAATGAGTTTTTGAGATGTTAGTGAACCTAAAATGAAAGCTTCTTTACTTGAAGATGACTTTTGCTTAGGGCTGAATTAAATCTAAAATCTCTTATTTTTTTTTCTTTTTATAACCTTTTAAATCTTCAATGGATGGAGGAGAGAATCCTAAGTAAGATTTATAGGCATTAGAGATCTTAGAAAGCATTAAAAGCTGCCAAAATGGGATAAAACTAGCCATTGCAAAAGATTTCCATCACTAAGGTCGACTCATGGGTTGACCTCTGGTGCAACGGTTGACCTCAAGATTGACCTCTAAGATAGAATCTAGAAAATTGACTGTTCTATATTTTTGGCCTTCGGAGCATAGAGACAGCAGGATCGACCTTTGGCTTAGAGACAGCAGGATCGACCTTTGGCATAGAGACAGCATGTCAAATAGCCCATTTCAGTAGGGGACAACCTAGGGGTTGACCCTTTTGCTTCAAACTAGATTTTCTCTCAAAATATGCATCCAAAAATCATAGGATTACCTTCAAATAATCAAAAATCTTCTATACTTGCTCTTGAGGCTCCTAGATCAAAACTTGATAAAATTATGATTTTGCTTCTAAAATATATTTTTTTTTTTCAAGCCAAATTCATTAGTAATCCCCTCAAATGCTTTGTAATAATCAAAATTAATTCTTGAAGCAACAATCCCTTTCTTTTTGATGATGACAAAATATTTGAGCATAAGCAAAAAATAAAGCATGTAGAAGCCTACATCACTTACTGAATATTATATTCTATTATTTGACAAATATTTCATAAAGAATAGTTCGAAGATTACAAAGAATAATTTGAAGATTACTTATAGTTAGACATTCAAATTATTTGCAAGAGTGTTTGACTAACTTATTTTTTTTGTCAATTTTACTTTAATTTTGCTTATAGCCCAATTTTATTTACTCTACTCCCCCTTTTTGACATCATCAAGTAAGATCTTAAGAAATTTTAAAATTTAAAAAGAAAAAGCCTCCCCCTTAGTTTATTCCATATGTTTTTCTGTTAGAGCAAGAGTTTATAACAAAACTTTTAATTTGCTTATATACAACACAGTGTTTTCAATATATCATTATAGAATTTTAGCCAATTCACAGAGGTTATAATTCACATCATTCAAATGACATCATCATATTTATATACACATATTTACGTCCAAATGATAATCATTCCACACACAATAAATCATAACATCAAGTCACCAAAACTTATAAGTGCTAAAGATATCAAAAAGCATTCATGAGAGTTAGGCCATCAAAACATACAAAATTCATGGATACAACTATCCATGACCCAAGCAGCCAATAGTACCAATGCCATAAGTTAGATCAAAAATATATATATATATATAACCAACCATGACTTGATCAACAACTCATAGAAATAACTAAGAGATACTAGATTCCAACCTAACACAAAGATGACTAAACTAGATCTAGTAGAGATCATGGCTAGAAGCATCTGAGTTAGATGAGAAATTAGAGATGTGATGGGGTATGTCAGGGTCAAATCCAGGAGCACATCCTCAACCACGTCTACCTCTGCCACAGTTGGAGGTGTGTGCTCGAGCAGCTAGATGAGATGGCCTAGGAGCCTAAGAGGAAATGGGCTGAGCATGAAGAGCGATCCTGATAGAGTCTAAATGTCCTAGTGCCATCATCATGGACTGCATGAGGGCACCAATCTATGTAGATAAAGTATCACTGGAGTCTCCGAACTCTCTCCTCAGGAAGTCAAAACCATCCTCCAGAATACCATGGAGTCTGGCTACCTCAACTGTAAGATCTGATATCTCTATAATATCCTCTCTCATCTGGGGATGAGCCAGATCCAAAACCTGCCTATCTGAAACTCTGCCTATCAATCTTAGAACACATCCCTCGAGGTCCTCAAGCCATGCAGTCTGAGTTGTAAGCATCTAAAAAATGGTAGATATGTGTGGAGTCATAGACTGATCAGAAGATGGGATGAAGCGAGAACTCTCCCCCTGAATGGTACTGAACATCTACCGAGATAAAACACATGCAATCATCTAAGATAAAGTATCAACGATCAACTGAATCAATTGGTCAGTGATCATCCTGATCTAGTCATCAGAGAATCTAACATCCATGTCTCTGCTCCTTGATGGTGCCACAGCTGCATCTCTCCTCACTAACTTTGAGGGACCAGCCTCATGATCAGATACAAACTAAATGTCAGGAGGTCCTTTGTGATCACAAAGAGGTGAAGATGGTCCCTCCTCCTCAGCTCTCTCCTCATCCTCAAAACTTTTGGACCAACCGCCATTAGTCTTTGAAAAACCCATGTGATGTAGTGTGTGGTGATTGATGGAATTGGTGTGAGATAATCTGGTGACTATCTCCCCATCAAAACTAACTCCAAACCTCCTAAACACTAATGAGAGAGCCATACCATATGGGAGATGTGCCTTAAATCTATTCAAGGTCTCTCTCATCATCTCAATCATCAAAATAGGGAGGTTAAATGGGGTCTCTATAATCACATGATACATGATGCATATGTCCTTACCGGATAATAAATCATACCTGCCACTCCTAGGGACAAATAACTTGATAACCATGGTTTGTAGCACTCTCATTTCAGTAGAAAGAATCTTTGCCTCTAATTTATTTAAATTTTTTTCAAAATCTCTCCCTAAGATGGCTCTCAGTCCTTCTTCTTTATGGGTTAGTTCCATTTCCTTGTAACCCTCACATGGTAATCTTAGAATTTCTTCCAAGTGAACTAGATCAAGAATAATTTCAATACCTTTAACAATCAATTTTATTGTTCCATTGAAGTATCCCAAATTCAGATAAAATTTTCTAACTAAATCCACATATGTAGCTTCTTTCAACTTGCAAAAGTAATCCCATCTTTGCTTTTTAATCTTTGACATGAAAAAAAATCCTTCTTTTTCAAAGAAACCAAAATCTACATTCTTTCCCAATTCAACCTTTCTATCAAACAGAGGGACCTTACTTAGAATGAAAGGAGACTGTAAAGCATGTCTAGGAGCAAAGGTTGGACCAGGAGAGGGAGGGTGCCATTCTTTCTCGATGGACTTCTTCCTCCAAGCGCTGGACCAACTTTCTTCTTTATCGCAATTTCATCTTGGCCACCATTCCAACCAATAGAAGCCTTAATCCTACTCAAGAGTGTCAAAAAAAATGGAATGAAGAAGATTTGAAAAGAAGAGGAAGGGTTTTGAGGGAGATAGCTGATGGGGGGTTTTAGGGCAAAGATTTGCAAGAACCCTTCAATCCGCCCAAATAGAAAGAAAGTAGGAGGAGATTTGGCTCCTTAAGGGATGATTTAGAGGAGGAGATTTAGATAGGAAAGAGGATTTTGAGAGATTTGATTGATTGAGGGAGTGGAGAGGGAGAGGGCTTTTGTTTGGTTGAATGAAAGAACAAGGAAGAAGGCAACAGGTCAACCTCTTCGATCGAAAAATTTCAATAAAAAGCCCCCAAAGGGTTAAGTGCAATAATGATTGGAATGCCCATGAGTCACCCTCTAAGTCGACTGATGGCATAAAAAAATTCAAAAAATAATGGAAAAATTAAAAAAAATCTAAGATTTTAAGGGTTGAAATTTTGTTTCATGAGAATGATCAAGGAAGGTTAGATTTGAGCTTTTTGAGATAGAAAATTTGAGATATAGGCTCAAGGTAAAGATTAAGATGATTTTTGATAGAAATGAGCTTGAAATCATAAAAATGTTTAGGCTAAAGGATTAAGAATTTTTAATTCTCTTCTAATCTCACAGAATTTATTTTCACTTAAGATCTTAGTAAAAATATCAGCCAATTATTTTTTAGTACAAACATAATCAAGAATTATGTCATTATTTTGAACATGTTCTCTTATGAAATGATACCTTATTTTAATATGTTTTGACCTAGAGTATTGGATTAGATTTTTAGATAGATTTATGATACTAGTATTATCACATCTTATAGGAGTTTTGTTTAGTTTAATGCCAAAGTCCCCAAGTTGTTGCTTAATCCATAAGATTTGTGCATAGCAACTTCTGGCTGCAATGTATTCTGTCTGGACCATAAATAATGCTATCGAATTTTGCTTCTTACTAAACCAAGAAATTAAGTTAACTCCTAAAAATTGGCAAGTTCTACTAATACTTTTTCTATCTAATCTATATCTAGCAAGGTCTGCATCTAAATATCCAATTAAATCGATTGATGAATTCTTAGAGTACCATAAACCTACGGATTCAGTTTCTTTTAGATATTTAAATATTTTTTTATAATATTTAAATATGATTCTTTTGAACTAGATTGAAATCGTGCATATAAATAAATATTAAACATGATATCTGATCTACTAGCAGTTAAATACAATAACAAACCTATCATACCTCTATAAACCTTTGTATCAACACTTTTACCTCCTTCATCTTTGTCAAGCTTACATGACGGACTCATGGGGGTACCAATGGCTTTGGAGCTCTCCATCCTAAATCTTTTAAGTAGCTCTTTTATGTACTTGCTTTGGATGATGGAGATCCCTTTGTTTATTTGTTTAATTTGAAGTCCGAGAAAGAACATTAGCTCAGCCATCATGCTCATCTCAAACTCTCCTTGCATGAGCTTAGTAAAATCTTGACATAAAATTTTATTAGTAGATCCAAATATAATATTATCAATATATATTTGTATTACTAAGATGTCATCATGATCTCTTTTAATGAAAAGAGTTGTATCTATATTTTCTTTTGAAAATCTTTTATTAAGCAAAAATTTACTTAATCTTTCATACAAAGCCCTAGGTGCATGTTTTAAACCATGTAATGCTTTGTTTAATTTGAAAACATAATTTGGAAAAGCATGATTTTCAAAATTAGGAGGCTAGTCTACATAAACTTCTTTGATAATATATTCATTTAGAAAAGCACTTTTAACATCCATTTGAAATAACTTGAAATTCATAAAGCATGCATAAGCTAGTAAAAGTCTAATTGCTTCTAGTCTAGCATCATGTGCAAAAGTCTCATTAAAATTAATTTCCTCTTGTTGATTATAATCCTTTGCAACTAATCTTGCTTTATTCCTCGTTACATTTTTATTTTCATCCAATTTATTCTTATATACCTATTTTGTATCAATTATTGGATGATTTTTAAGTCTTAATACTAAGGTCCATACATTATTTCATTCGAATTGATTAAGTTCCTCTTGCATTATATTTATCTAATTATAATATTTTTTGACTTTATCTATGGTTTTAGGTTCAAAATGAGAAACAAATGTAAAATGATTGTATACATCTCTAAGTGAAGAACGAGTTCTTACCCCATATGTAGGATCACCAATAATTAGTTCTTTGGGATGATTGTGAACATACCTCCATTTTTTTGAAAGATCATTTATATCTTGAGGTTGTTCTTATTGTCCTTCACCCTCATTTTCTTGCTTGTCTTCATGATCCTCTTCATTTTGAATTATTGAATCCTTTAGGATGATCTTCTTCATTCCTTCTATAAGAAAATCTGCATCATCAATACCCTCACTCTTTCTTGATGGAAGATCATTAGTCTCATTAAAAACAACATGTATTGACTCCTCTACTACAAAGGTTCTTTTGTTAAATACTCTAACATCTTTACTAGAAGAGGAGTAACCAAGAAAAATAGCTTCATCAGATTTTGTATCAAATTTTTCTAGTTTTCTTTTATCATTGTTCAAAACAAAATATCGTCAACCAAAAATATGAAAATATGCAATGTTAGATTTTCTTTCTTTCTAACGCTCATAAGATGTTTTCTTTAAAATTGGTCTGATTAGGGCATGGTTTAAGATGTAATATGCCATGTCAATTGCTTCCACCTAAAAGTATCTTGGGAGGTTGCTTTCACATAGCATGGTACGGGTCATTTCTTCTAGAGTTCTATTTTTCTTTTCTATTATATTTTATTGCGGTGTCCTAGGTGCCGAGAAATTATGACTTATTTTTTTTTCATCATAAAATTTTTCAAAGTCTTGGTTTTCAAATTCAATTTCATGATCACTTCAAATGCTTTGAATTGAAAATCCTTTTTTATTTATAACTTTTCGATAAAACTTTGAGAAAATATGAAAAGTTTCATCTTTGTATGCCAAAATGAAAATCCATATAAAACGTGAGTAGTCATCGATAATTATAAAATTATAACATTTTTCACCTAAGCTTATTATTCTTGTAGAACTAGAAAAATCCATGTGCAATAGTTTCAATGGCCTAGAAGTTGAAACAATGTTCTTAGATTTGAATGACACACTAGTTTGTTTACCTAGTTGGCATGCATCATAAATTTTATCTTTTTCAAAGTTTAATTTTGGTAAACTGATAACTAATTCCTTTTTGATAAGCTTTGAAAGTGAATGCATACTAATGTGTGTAAGCTTGCGGTGCCAAAACCAACTAGTCTCATTAATGTTGGCATTCATAGCTACTAGACATTGCATGTTTATCATAGAAAGATCATTCAAATCTACTATATAAACATTACCATATCTATATCCAACAAACTTAACGCCATCATCATTGGAACTAGTTACAATGCATAATGAAGATTCAAAAATAACTTTGTAACCCTTGTCACAAAGTTGACTAATGCTCAAGAGATTGTGTTTCAAACCATCTACTAATAAAATATTTTTAATATACTTGGAGGGAGTGATACCAATGTTACCTATACCGATAATCTTTCCTTTGCCATTGTCTCCAAAGATGATCATTCCTCCACTTTTAGCATCAAGCATGATGAATTGGGACTCATCACTGGTCATGTGTCTTGAGCATCTGCTATCAAGATACCATCTTCAATTTTCTCCTTTGGATGCATGACACATCTACATGCAAAATCAAGTCCTTACTCTAGGTACCCAAGTTTTCTTGGATCCTTTAAGGTTAGTCACAATGATTTCTTTTGGAACTCATATTTTCTTTATATTTAAGTTGTTAGAAAAATATGTATAAGATTTGTGTTCTAGTTTACCATATTTAAAGCAAGTAACATTTAAAAATTTATTACTTTATGAATCTATAAAAATATTTTTTAAAAATTTTTATTTTCTTTGGGGGTTATAGCCTAGACCGGCCTTATCATAAATGGCCTTTTGATTTTTAAGAATCATATAAAGTTTATTTAAACTTAAAGTAAATTTTTCAACTATCGATTTTAGTTGGTTGATTTTATTTTTCAAATTTTGGTTCTCTTGAGTTAAAACTAGTTTTTCACTTAGGATAATTTTATTTTCTTTTAGCAAGACTTGATTCTTAAATTTTAGATGTTTGTTTTTAGTTCCTAATTTCTTTAAATTATTTACCAAATCATAGAAGACTTCTTAAAGTTCTTCGAATGTAAATTCATTTGAGATTTCAGCATTTACCTCATTTTCATGTGCTATAAGGCATAGGTTGGCTTGTTCATGAGCTTCTTCCTCTTCGAATCTTGAGTCATCACTGTCACTCCATATAGCCACCATAGCCTTTTTTTTGTATTTCTTGAGAATCTTTTTAAGTTGAGGATATTCAAACCTAAAGTGCCCTAGCTTCTTACATTCATAGCAAATAGGAGGTTGTTCCTTATCCTTTTCCTTGCTATGCTCTCCTTTGGTAGATAACCTCTTCCTCATCTCTTGTATTCTCTTCAAAATTCTCTTGAACTTTCTTATGATGAGGGCTATTTCTTCATCTTGTTCTTCATCTTCCATTTCATCGAATTCCTTATCTTGTTGAGCGGTGGATTTAAGGGCTATTATCTTTTTTTCTTGACATCTTCTTCTTGATGTTGTTTCATGCTTAGCTCATGCGTCATTAGTGATCCTAGAAGCTCCTCCAAGGATAAAGCATTTAGATCTTTGGCTTCTTGGATTACAGTCACTTTGGCCTCCCATGTCCATGCCAAAGACCTAAGAATCTTCCTCACATGGTCACTATTAGAATAAGACTTGCCAAGATTTTTAAAACCATTTATAATATCTATAAATCTAGTAAATATTTTAGTTATTGACTCATCATGCACCATTTTGAAAAGTTTATATTTATGCACAAGCATGTTAATTTTTGACTTCTTAACTTGATTAGTGCCTTCATGAGTTACTTCTAACCTATCTCATATTTTCTTAGCCGACATGTATGTTGAAATATAATTAAATTCATTAGCATCTAAAATACAATATAAAACATTCATGGCTCTTGCATTGAGCCATTTTCTTATCAATCTCATTCCATTCCTTTTTGGGTTTGATTGATTCCACAACATCAATTATCTTATTAGATGTGTGTGGTCCATTAACTATGATACTCCACATATCATAGTCAAGTGCTTGTATGAATATTCTCATCCAAGCTTTCTAATAGGTATAGTCTGACTGATTAAAAAGTAGAGGTCAGTTTGTGGACTGCCCCTCGGCTAGAGAAATACTAATATGGGTTGCCAAAGATCTTTGGCTCTTTAATTGTTAAATCAAAGTAGGGCTAGAGCACTAGACTCTGATAGCACTTGTTGCCCAGCAATACAATCCAAGAGGGAGGGGGGTGAATTGGGTTTTTTGAAAAATTTAAAGCTAATTTAAAAATATCAAGATTGAATGATGATATGCAAGTTGTGTGTATGAAGCAATTTAAGTTAGATAAAAATATAAAAGATTCAAAAGCAATAATTTAGTAAACTAAGAAAAGAAAGACAGTAAGTACACTGCAAACAATAAAGATTTATAGTGGTTCGATACTTTTCTTGCACCTACATCCACTCCCTAAGCTCCTACTTGAGAATTCAAAATCACTAAATGTATTCAACCAAAATATAACATCGATACCTCCGACCCTAGCTATCCTAAGCTAGCATACTTATTTCTTGAGTATAAGCCAATCCTGTACACTCCGATTTAAGGCTCGGATCAGTTCTTCCAAGTTTTGGAACCCCTCCCCCCCAAAACTTGAATCAGAACAATAAAGCAAAGTATAAGAGTTAATAACAATCAAATATAAATTTAGCTCCCTCAATGAGCAAATAAAATCATAATAATGCTTTTCATAATAATAGAGGAAGCTTTTTTGATTTCTCTCAAGGTTGTTAGAGACTTGAATGAGTTCTTGAGAGGTTGGTGAACTGGAAACGAAAGCTTCTTTGCTTGAAGATGATTTTTGCTTAGGGCTGAATTAAATCTAAAATCTCTTATGTTTTTCTCTTTTTATAGCCTTTTAAATCTTCAATGGATGGAGGACAGAATCCTAGACATGATTTGTAGCTGTTGGAGATCTTAAAGAAAGCATTAAAAGCTGCCAAAAAATAATAAAGATTTATAGTGGTTCGATGCTTTTCTTGCACCTACATCCACTCCCTAAGCTCCTACTTGAGAATTCAAAATCACTAAATGTATTCAACCAAAATATAACATCGATACCTCCGACCCTAGCTATCCTAAGCTAGCATACTTATTTCTCGAGTATAAGCCAATCCTATACACTCCGATTTAAGGCTTGGATCAGTTCTTCCAAGTTTTGGAACCCCTCCCCCCCAAAACTTGAATTAGAACAATAAAGCAAAGTATAAGAGTTAATAACAATCAAATATAAATTTAGCTCCCTCAATGAGCAAATAAAATCATAATAATACTTTTCATAATAATAGAGGAAGCTTTTTTGATTTCTCTCAAGGTTGTTAGAGACTTGAATGAGTTCTTGAGAGGTTGGTGAACTGGAAACGAAAGCTTCTTTGCTTGAAGATGATTTTTGCTTAGGGCTGAATTAAATCTAAAATCTCTTATGTTTTTCTCTTTTTATAGCCTTTTAAATCTTCAATGGATGGAGGACAGAATCCTAGACATGATTTGTAGCTGTTGGAGATCTTAAAGAAAGCATTAAAAGCTGCCAAAATGGGATAAAACTAGTCATTGCAGAAGATTTTCGTCATAGGGGTCGACTCATAGGTCGACCTCTGGCATAGTGGTCGACCTCGAGGTTGACCTCTAAGATAGAATCCAAAAAATTGACTATTCTATATTTTTGGCCTTCAAAATAGTAGAGGTTGACCCTGGGGTCGATCCTCAGCATAGAGACAGCATGCCAAATAGTCTGTTTCAGTAGGGGACGACCTAGGGGTCAACCCTTTTACTTCAAACTTGATTTTCTTTCAAAATATGTGTCAAAAAATTATGGAACTACCTCCAAAAGATCAAAAAAATTTTATTCTTGCTCTTAAGGCTCTTAGATCAAAACTTGATAAAATTATTATTTTGCTTTTGAAATACAAAATATCTTTTTCCAAGCAAAATTCATTAGTAATCCTGCTTTGTAATCATCAAAATCAATTCTTGGAGTAGCAAAAGAATTACCATAACCTTGCTAGAGATGGATTTAAAATTCTAGAATACTTTTAATTAATTCAAAAATCCTAATTAATTAAGTATTTACTTTCTTATATTTAATTTGCTAAATTCTAAATCAATCCTCTTTAATTTACTACTTTAATCTTTTGCTTTTAAAAATTAATTTAAAATTTTATTTTTTTAATTGAACATAACTCAGCCTTTAATCCTCGAGGAAATCAACATCTAACTCATCACTATCCTAATTAATAGTAAAATCAGGTTTAATTTTTATTTGGTGCTAAAACAACGAGAATCATTCAACCAATTGCTACAGTAGATAAGGGGCCTCACGAAAGCAGTGCGGGCCATGCAGCAAACTCTGGCACTACCACCATTGGAAAGACAATCACTAGAATATTAAGATCCTGTATGGGAAAAGCCCACTTGGAGAAGCTAGCTCGAGAATCTAGAAAAATAAAAATAGAGAGTAGAGAGCCCCTGCTCTGAGCATGACTCCAACCCCGAAAAGTCTCTGCCCCATCAAGCCAACCATCCTTTGAGATTTGTGATCAAGATGATGTCCTCGATTAAAACCTCTAGGAGATGAACTAGTGGATTAAGGAACTCCACCATGCTGCCCCAGCCTGTAATGATGACATCTGCACCGACCGACCATTCACCACCTAGATCATGTAGTAGCCTATCTCGCTAAACTTCAAACTCTCCTATTTTGAGAGTTATGATGGGACCTCAGATCCTATCGGCCATCTTGAAGTCTTTCGGACTATGATACTACTCCATGGCACATCGGATGTCATTCTTTGCTGAGCTTTTCCCTCCATCCTGAAGGGAGTAGTAAGAAATTGATACTTGAACCTCAAATTGGATACCATCAATTCTTTAGCCATCAGTTTGTGACTTACTTTGTCAGTAATTAGCATCAGAAATGACGTTCAGACTTTCTTTTCAACATCAAGCAAAAGAAAGGGGAGTCCATCCAAGCCTATGTTAGCTACTTCAACACCCTCTAGAGGTTCACAATTTGGATTAGTTTGTTGCCATGGCCACTCTGAAGGATGGTCTTCTGAAAAATGATATCCTCTTCTTCCTAAAGAAAAAGTATTCTTAAGACATCTTTCAACATGTTGGCTTGGGCTAAGGGCTATGCCTAAGCTGAAGAAGCTTTAAAGCTTCTAGATGACAAGGCTATAGAAGAGCAGCAGGTGGGAGAATCTAGCAAGCCAACACTTGTAGAGAAATCGAGCAAAGCTCAATCATGTTCAAGAACCTCTTCCTAGTGTAGACGGACCTGAACTCCATCTCGAGCTCATCAGCCAAGAAGCCCAGACAGAAGGATGCGGCGAAGCCTGCCTCCTAGAAGATTTCACAACTATTCTCTCTCAAATACTCCAAAAACTCAAGTACTGATGAAAATCAAGGAGCAACAACCAAGATTGGATAAAATATGGTCTCATCCGAGCAAGTACAATCCTAATAAGTACTGCCTATATCAATGTGACCACGGTCACGATACTAAGGAATGCATCTAGTGAAGGAACTACTGTAGGATCGGCCTGATTAGATCAAGTCGTGTAGTAAAAATTTTAAAAAGATTTTGGATTGATCTGATCAGATCTGAGAGTCTTAGATCTGATTAGATTGATCTAAAATTAAAATGCAAAAAATAAAAATTTGTGATTTCAAATATCATGTGATTTGGATGAATAGTTCACCCACAGCGATGATCTATGAGTCAATGGAGGCTCTGACTTGAGCCGCGTATGTGGTCGGCCTCTACCAATATCCACTCGGATTAGATCTAGAAGTATTTTTCTTCTTGATCAGATCTTTGAAGATCTAAAATAGGAACTCCTCTAGAGCACCTTTGATCTAATCTCTGGCAACAACATGATGATCGTGAAGGAACCAGATCTAAGATTTTAGGGCTAGATCATGAAACTTTTTCAAGATCTAACAGCGGAAGAGTAGAATAAATCAAAATTTATTCTTAAAATTAGAGAATACCCTAGATCTAATATCCTATTATATGATTATGGCATGATATTAAATCAAAAATTAAAAACATATGATTAAAAAATGTGTTGATTACATCAACATAGATCTACATTAGATCTATTGCATATATGTAAGATAGGATCAAATCCATATTACCTATGCAAGTTAGATGTTCTAACTTACTGTTCTAGGTTGAAGGATGAAGCTCTGAGCTACACACATGTCCAACCACTAAGAGATGTCCACACGAGCCCACGAACCCCGATCAAAAGTTCGATGCAGGAAATCAATACAGTATGCAAGTACTATGCTGATCCTTCTTTGATGGTAGATCTGATGCTTCCTTTTTCTAGATTTAGACTTCTGGCCAATGATCAAAAGGAAGAGGAGAAATTTTAGATGTAAGACACTCACAAAAAAAGTCAAAAATGGAGGAAAAAGAATGAATGGATGAAATCCTAGAAGAAGACCCCCTTCTTCTTCTTTCTTTTCTCACCTAGACACCTGGATTGGTGTCCATGAAAACCCAGCACCCAAGAATCTTTTCCCTATGATTTTCACATGCCCAAAACCTCTCTCTACGGTCTGCAATCTATCCAAAAATCTATTGTGTAGGATCGTTTGATGATCTCTTGAGGCTGAAGGAAGTGTGGGGCATGCCTCCTTCCTCCGTGCTTGGAGGAGTGCCCCCTAGGGCACCTTGGCATGTGAAGAAACCAGATAAAGGGAGAGATGTGGAAGAAAATGATTTTGTTGATTTCTCACTATCCCTTCTAGGGTTTATAATATACATGTATATATATACACCTATACATAGACCGAAATCCTAACTCGTAAAAAACTTTCCAGGCTAACCCAGTCTGAATGCACCCATCCAAACCCATGTACACTCATGGTCTGATTATGCACTCAATCCCATAGATCCAAATCTAGTCCAAACTTTAAGTAGCCCCCATGAGACTCAAACTAGGGCCTCATGATCATGGAGGGTTGAACCTCTATCCTAGGATCAAAATTGGTCCTAGC
>QRFJ01003275.1:0-75576 GCA_006176705.1 Cocos nucifera
TTCAGGAAAGATCTTATCTCTAGCAGGTTGACTCGCGCTTCGGAGAGATCTTATCTCTAGCCGAGTTGATGTGCGCGCTCGGGGGAGATCTTATCTCCTGCAGCCGAGCTTCCTCGGGGAGATCTTATCTCCTGCAGCCGAGTGCGCGCTCGCGTAGGACAGGTTCTCCTCCTGTTCCTAACGAGGTTGTTCACGAGTCGCTCGGGAGACGATCTTATCTCTAGCGAGGTTGACTCGGTCCCCTCGGAGAGATCTTATCTCTAGCGAGGTGATGTGCGCGCTCGGGGGAGATCTTATCTCCTACGGCGAGCTTCCCTCGAGGAGATCTTATTCCTGCAGTCAGGTGCGCGCTCGCGTTAGGAACGAGGTTCTCCTCACTGTTCCTAACCGAGGTTGTTCAAGGGTCGCTCGGGAGAGATCTTATCTCTAGCCAAGATTGTCAACGGTCGCTCGGAGAGATCTTATCTCTAGCCGAGGTTATGCTCGCGTTAGGACGAGGTTCTCTCCTATTCCTACTGAGGTTGTTTCACCGGTCGCTCAGGAAGAGATCTTATCTCTAGCCGAGGTTGACTCGTCGCCTCGGGAGAGATCTTATCTTCTAGCGAGGTTGATGTGCGCGCTCGGGGGAGATCTTATCTCCTGGGTCAGAGCTCCCTCGCGGAAAGATCTTATCTCCTGCAGCCGAGGTGCCGCGCTCGTTAGGACGAGGTTCTCCTCCTGTTCCTAAACGAGGTTGTTCACGGTCGCTACGGGAGAGATCTTATCTCTATCCAATTGACTCGGTGCTCGGAGAGATCTTATCTCTAGCGAGGTTGATAGTGCGCGCTCGGGACGATTTATCTCTGCGGCACGAGCTTCCCTCGGGAGATCTTATCTCCTGCAGCCGAGTGCGCCTCGCGTTTAGGACGAGGTTCTCTCTTTTCCTACCGAGGTGTTCACGATCGCTCGGGAGAGATCTTATCTCTAGCCAAGGTTGTCAACGGTCGCGTCGGGAGAGATTTATCTCTAGCCGAGGTTTGATGCTCGCGTTGGACGAGGTTCTCCTCCTGTTCCTAACCGAGGTTGTTCACGATCGTCCGGAGAGATCTTATCTCTAGCCGAGGTTGACTCGGTCGCTCGGAGAGATCTTATCTCTACCGAGGTTGATGTGCGCGCTCTGGGGAGATCTTATCTCCTACGGCCGAGCTTCCCTCGGGGGAGATCTTATCTCCTGCAGCCGAAGGTGCGCGCTCGCGTTAGGACGAGGGTTCTCTCCTGTTCCTAACCGAGGTTGTTCACGTCGCTCGGGAGAGATCTTATCTCTAGCCGAGGTTGACTCGGTCGCTCGGGAGGATCTTATCTTCTAGCCGAGGTTGATGTGCGCGCTCGGGGAGATCTTATCTCCTACGTCGAGCTTCCCTCGGGGAGATCTTATCTCCTGCAGTCGAGGTGCGCGCTCGCGTTAGGACGAGGTTCTCCTCCTGTTCCTAACACGAGGTTGTTCACGGTCGCTCGGGAGAGATCTTTATCTCTAGCCAAGGTTGTCAACGGTCGCTCGGGAGAGATCTTATCTCTAGCCGAGGTTGATGCTCGTGTTAGGATGAGTTCTCCTCCTGTTCCTAACCGAGGTTGTTCACGGTCGCTCAGGAGAGATCTTATCTGTAGGCGAGGTTGACTCGGTCGCTCGGGAGAGATCTTATCTTCTAGCCGAGGTTGATGTGCGCGCTCGGGGGAAATCTTATCTCCTGCGGCCGAGCTTCCCTCGGGGAAGATCTTAATCTCCTGCAGCCGAGGTGCACGCTCGCGTTAGGATGAAGGTTCTCCTCTGTTCCTAACCGAGGTTGTTCACGGTCGCTCGGGAGAGATCTTATCTCTAGCCGAGGTTGACTCGGTCGCTGGAGAGATCTTATCTCTAGCGAGGGTTGATGTGCGCGCTCGGGGGAGATTATCTCTGCGCCGAGCTTCCCTCGGGGGAGATCTTATCTCCTGCAGTCGAGGTGCGCGCTCGCGTTAGGAACGAGGTTCTCCTCTGTTCCTACCGAGGTTTTACGGTCGCTCGGGGAGAGATTTATTCTCTAGCCGAGGTTGATGCTCGCGTTAGGACGAAGGTTTTCCTCCTGTTCCTAACCAAGGTTGTTCAGGTCGCTCGGGAGATCTTATCTCTAGCCAAGGTGTCAACAGTCGCTCGGGAGAGATCTTATCTCTAGCCGAGGTTGATGCTCGCGTTAGGATGAGGTTCTCCTCCTGCTCCTAACCGAGGTTGTTCACGGTTCGAGGTTGTCAACGATCGCTCGGAGAGATCTTATCTCTAGCCGAGGTTGACTCGGTCGTCTCGGGAGAAGATCTTATCTCTAGCCAAGGTTGTCAACGGTCGCTCGGGAGAGATTTATCTCTAGCCGAGGTTGATGCTCGCGTTAGGGGTTCTCCTCCTGTTTCCTAACCGAGGTTGTTCACGGTCGCTCGGGAGAGATCTTATCTCTAGCAAGAGTTGTCAACGTCGCTCGGGAGAGATCTTATCTCAGCCGAGGTTGAACTGCGCGCTCGGAGGAGATCTTATCTCCCTGCGGCCGAGCTTCCCTCGGGGAAGATCTTATCTCCTGCGCGAGGTGCGCGCTCGGGAGATCTTATCCTCCTGCGGCCGAGCTTGTTGCTCGCGTTAGGATGAGGTTCTCCTCTGTTCCTAATGCGTGATTATTGACTGCTGCTCTCCTGTCATCACATAGTTTTTCGCATCCAGAAATAATATTATGCAGAGGGGAGAATTTTACAAAGGGAATCACGGACAGCGCGTTCTCATTTGAGGGGTCGACGGGGCGTTGTTCCTCGGAGCTCCTCGAGCAGCAAGTCCCGTCCAGACGACCTCCTCAATCTCACGCCGGCCTTCATAATTTGGACCATGCTTCTCTTGACTTTGTCGCTGGGGATGACAATCACCGATGTAGCTAGCTCCTAGCTCCTCCCGGGTGGCGTTGATTGATGCCGCGGGACGGCCAACTTCTTGTCTTTTCCAGTTACGGCAGTGCTATAGCGATCTTCTCTTGATCGCGCACGTTTGGAGAGGCCGGTAGTCCTTCAGGTCTTTTGCGGCTGGCTCTTAACTTTGCAGAGTTTTAGAGGAGCGGGTCAGGATTCGAGTTTAGAGGAGCGGGTCGTAGCTGACAGAATCTTTCGGGAGAGATTCTTCGCGCCTTCTGTCGGGGCCTTTGCGGTGAGCTCGAGAAGTTCGGGCTTCGCTTGCGTGGAGCTTCATTCTGGTTTCCGTGAACTTCCGGAGAACTTCATGCTTCTTTGTCAGGGAGTTCGGCCTCGATTGCCCTGGGGTTGTCTCGAGCTCGGTCGAACTTCACTTCGGTGATCTGCTGCGAAGTTCGGCCTCCTTTATGCCGAACTTCAGGCATGGGAGAACTTCGTTCCGTCCTTGCAGGTGCCGAACTTCATTTCGCCTTGATGATGAGCCCTGGGGGAGCTCGGCTTTTCTTCGAGCCGAACTTCATTCCTCTTTCCCACGAGACCCGCCGTGGGAGAACTTCCTGCTGCTCTTGTTCGGACGAGTTCGGACGAGCTCGAGGGGAGCTCGGCTTTTCTTGCCCGAACTTCATTCCGCTTTCCTACGAAAGCTTCCGCGGGAGGACTTCATACTTCTTTGTCGGGGCTTCCTCGATGACGGGCTCATGGGTGGGTTCGGCCTTCCTCGCACCGAACTTCATTCCGCTTCGGCCGGGGAACTTCTGCTCTCCGTTTCTCTCTTCGGGGCGATTGGGCTCTTCCTTAAGGCTGATTCCTCGCGCCCTCATGGCGGGCTTGCTGGTGGAGTCGCTAACGGAGGCTGCTGTATAGCCTGCAACGCCTCCGTGAGGCCATGGATCTGTCGGACAAGCAGGCCGAACTGCTTCACATCCACCGTGGGTGCAGTGAACCTAGGCCGCCGGGCTGAAGCAGGAACAGCGGCCTGGACAGGATCGGATCCAGAGGCCATCGAACGCCGTGCGGAAGCTCTCCTGGTGCGTTTTCTTTCGAAAGAGAAAAGGAAGATCTCTGGAGAGGGAAGAGAAGGGTCGCGAGCACTCCTTTAGAACAAGGAACCTCAAAGGTTCAATCCCTTCTTCCAGCGCCAATCTGTTTGGTGCAGAAATCCATCCTCGGGAGGTCGCCGAAATCGGGCCGCTGAGGTCGCCCGCGGGGACCTGCAAAATGAAGTCCCGTCCGGAACGATGGGGGGTGGCTCGCAGACCCTCGACGGTCAGTAGTTTCCGGCCAACATAATGGATGCTCGGAATGAGTTCCGGAGCTTAGAGGAGGAGGAGAGCTTAGAGGGTCGAGAGTCCAGAGAGCTTAGCCTTGGCGTATCTGGAGGGGTCCCTTTATACGGAGCTTAGTTGATGTTGACGGCCATGCCGTCTGGCAGAGGTGTCGTCGGCAGCATGGAGTTCGACGGAGAGGACGGCATCGTCCGGTGGATCGTGGGAGCATACTGGCGCATCGTGGGCCGCATGGAGTCCGGTCGGAGAGGAAGGCATCATTCGGTGGATCGTGGGAGCCATACTGGCGAGTCGTGGGCCCCATGGAGTCCGGTACGAGAGGAAGCGCGTCCGTCTTGCTGCAGGACAGCGTCCAGAGGATTCGAACTTGTAACAGAGTTCGGCTGAAGGGGAAGCGGGGAGTTCGTCTGGCTGAGGGTCGGCATCTGTAAGTTCGGCCGCGGGACGATTGCGAGGAGTTCGACCGTGAGAGGCCCGAAGAAGCTCGGCTAGCCAGTTGAAGGACTTCGGTTGCTAGTTGGTTCGGCCAGGGCTCGCTGAGGAGTTCGGTCGCCTAGGGTCGGTCCGAAGGGGTTCGGCCACTTGGGCTCGCCTGAAGTCGGTCCGAAGGAGTTCGACCGTGGGGTCCGAATGGGTTTGGACTTGTAGGAGAGTTTGGCTGAAGGGAAAACCCGGGAGGAGCTCGGATGGCCGAACGGGCGTCTGGGAGGAGTCCGTCTCCCGAAGAAGTCCTGCCGCTTGGAGTCCAAGAAGCTCGGCCGTCAGGAAGTTCGGTACGGAGAGGACGGCATCGTCCGGTGGATCATGGGAGTTCGGCCTCTAGGCAGTTCGGCCCGGACCTTGGTGCAGGGGAGTTCGGCCTCTAGGCAGTTCGGCCCGGACCTTGGTGCAGGGGAGTTCGGCCTCTAGGCCGTTCGGCCGTGGTAGGGGCTCGGCCTGGCGCCTGGCGCTAAAGCTCTTCAGCGGCTACTGGTTGCATTGGGCCGAGCATCGGGCTAGACTTCGGCGGGAGCGGGAATTATCCCCAACAATATGCATGCGCGAATTTTAGTGCACTTTGGACGCAGCGTATTTTAATTAGAGGGATTCACAAAACCTAATGCATTAATATTTATTTAAATTACACCTGGACCAAAGGGTAATTAATAAATATTAATAGTTTTGCTATGCCTGGACCAAAGGGTAGTGAATAAATTAGGAGACTCCACCGTCACATGAAATAAAATTAATCTAAAAACCAGAATATTGTATTGACTGAGTTGTTGAACCGATTGCCTTAGTAATCCATTGCTCTTGAATTTAAAACCCTAATAATTTACACTCTCTCTATTTAATTAAAAACTTTTAATTATTTTTTATTTTTTATTTTTTTTAATTTCTTATTCTCATAAATCGATCTTCTAAATAAAGCATAGGAAAGAGCTTTTCAGTACTTGTTTTCCAATCCTCTAGGGACGATACTCTACTCATTCACTTTATTACTTGATCGACTGGTGCACTTGCCATAGCTATAAATTATATCAAGTTTTTGGCGCCGTTGCCGGGGATTGTGTCCAAAATAATATTAAAATTTTGATCCGAGCTTTACTTTAAAAATTTATTTTCAATTTTTATTATTAAAAAAAAAATATTTAAGTGCATGACACTACCGGACATAGTAACTTCTACCTCTAGATCCAGAAATTGAAAGAACTATTAGAAGACTACAACAAGAGAGAAACATGACAGCTGAAGATCCTAACGACATCAATCTAGGAGTGGATACGGCGACTGAAGGACAGCATGAAGCTATTTGACCAGTACATCATTCATTAAATGATTATATCACACCATCTGTAGCCGATGCAGCTTCGAGCATTAGGAGACCGCCTGTACGAGCAAACAACTTCGAAATAAAGTCGGTGATGATCCAGATGATTCAATCAACTGTCCAATTCAGTGGACACATGCATGATGATCCGAATGCCCATATTTCTAATTTTCTTGAACTTTGTGATACTTTTAAAATTAATGGGGTGTCGGATGATGCTATTAGGTTAAGGTTATTTCCTTTCTCTTTATGGGATAAAGCTAAAAATTGGCTTCATTCTCTTCCTGTAGGTTCTATCACAACTTGGGATGTCCTAGCCCAAAAATTCTTAGCCAAGTACTTTCCACCTTCCAAAACTACTAAGATGCACAACGATATCACTTCTTTTATGTAGATGGATATGGAGATGCTATATGAGGCTTGGGAGCATTTCAAGGAACTGCTAAGAAGATGTCCACATCATCAACTACCCGTATGGCTTCAGGTACAAACTTTCTATAATGGTTTATCTCCTACTAATCGATCTATGATTGATGTAGCAGTAGGAGGAACCATTAATTGAAAAACGGAGGAAGAAGCCTTCGATCTGATTGATGAGATGGCATCAAATAGCTATTAATGGCAAACAGAGCACATGATGCCAAAAAGACTAGCAGCTATGCAGGGAGTAGATTATGTGCCAACTTTACTAGCTGAAATTGCAGCCCTTAGAGCCGAAGTCAATAACTTAAAGGGAACAGCTATGCATGTTCAGAGCATGACTTGTGACCTATGTGGAGGAGGACACGATATGAGCAATTTCCAGACAGGTAATTCTTTTGCTAAAACAATTGATACAGCTAATTATATTGGTAATTTTTTTAGGCCGGAATAAAACAATCCCTACTCCAACACATACAATCAAGGGTGGAGGCAGCACCCAAATTTCTTATGGAGCAATCAAAATGCAGCACAACAACCACCCCCGGGATTCCAAGTATCTGAAAAGAAGTCCAACATGGAAGAGCTGATGGTCAAATTTTTGCAAAACCAAGAAGCAACTATAAAAAATTTGGAAGCCAAACTTAGGCAAGACCAAACAGCAGCAATTCGAAACTTGGAGATGCAAATAGGTCAAATGGCTAAGATAATCTCCGAGAGACCTCAAGGATCCTTGCCAAGCAATATGGAGACAAATCCAAGGGAGCAAGTCAATGCTATCACCCTAAGAAGTGGTATAAAGTTAGAGGAGCTACATCAGAAGAAAGAAACTAAAGAGATAACTATAAATAAGGAACCATCAACTCAAATTCGTCAGTCACCAAAATAACCAGCAGATGGATGGTCTCCAGGTATACGGTCTGCTGATCCAAATGTGATGACCTACGTGCTGCCACTGCCATTCCCAGAAAGACAAATACAGCATCCAAATAAGGAATTTTCTAACATTTTCAAAATTTTAAAGAATTTATATATTAATATTCCTTTTGTAGATGCTATTACTCAAATGCTCAGGTATGCCAAGTTTCTCAAAGAAATCTTAACAAATAAGAAAAAGCTGAAGGAGCATGAGAGAATAAATTTAAATGAAGAACGCTCAGCAATACTTCAAAATAAATTACCACAGAAGCTAAAAGATTCAGGGAGTTTTACTATCCCCTACATTATTGGTGATTGTAGTTTTGATAAAGTTTTATGTGATTTAGGAGCAAGCATTAATCTCATGCCTTTTTCTATTTTTAGGAAACTAGATCTAGGAGAACCAAAGCCTACCACTATTACTCTTCAATTAGCCGATAGATCCATTAAATATCCAAGAGGTATAGTGGAGGATGTCTTGGTAAAGGTAAACAAGTTTATTTTCTCCGTTGATTTTATTGTTCTTGATATGGAAGAAGATTATGATGTACTCCTTATTTTAGGGAGACCCTTTTTAGCTACTAGAGGAGCTTTAATAGATGTTCAACAAGGAAAATTAATTCTTAGAGTCCAAGATGAACAAGTTACTTTTAATATTTTTAAAGATACTAAACATCCTGATGATAATCAAACTTATTTTTTAATTGACATTATTGATAATCCATTATATGAGAATTCTGTAGAAAATAGGTTTGAGACTATAAAAGCGAGCAATGTCAAATTAAAAGAAGACTCGATCAAATATGAAAGTATTCCAATTGAAGTGACACCAGATTGATCCACTTTAGAACTTAAAGAAAGTCAAGCTGAAGACTATAAATTAGAACTACTAGATACGTTGTTTCTTTTCTTTTTAGTTTTGATCATTTTTTTTTTCTTTTATTTTTCAGTAATTTGTTGTTGCTCTTTTACTACTCTGGTGTGTATTTTCAATTTTGCAGAAAAATCAATGAGAACTCAAGCAAAATTTCAAAGCTCCAAAGAACCAGATTGAACCAAATCAGGTGTATTTCTTTTCCTATCCTTTTATTACATCCTTTATTTTTCTTTTTTCCTTTAAGACAACATAGAACAAGTTAAAGTTTAAAAAAAAAAAAAAAAAACCCATGTGTCAAGAAGAAAATCTTGAGCAAGATAAACTGGATAAGTGATAAAAGATAGAATTATTTGCTAATGAATGTAATGAGTTAAAGAAGTAGATTAGTTGGTCAACTTTTAGCAGCCTACTTAGGTCATTAAAAGATTATTAGCACTTTTTATTGCACATGCACACTAACAAGGCAAAGTAGGTATTGATTATAAGGTCAACTGAGGATTTAATTATCACTAAAAATTGATAATTAATATACATTCTAATCAAAGAAACTTGAATTTAAGGAAAGAGCTACCTGCCTATAAATAAAGTGCAAAAGACAGAGTATATGTCGATTGCCCAAAGCCTAGTAACTGGATCTCTGCACCTAGGTCAAGTGTGGAAATTCATGTAAAATGGTGAAGGGAAGGCCAGGATGCTCAGCACAGTAAAAAAAAAAAAAAAAAAAAAAAAAAAAAAAAAAGAAAAGAAAAGAAAAGGCAGTGTGAAAGCTACCTTAATTCATGAGTATAAAATTGAGAATGTATAGAAAATTGACCAAAATAGGTGATAATAGAGGATACTTTTATTCTTTTAATTTAATACTGAAATGCTAAAGTTAGTCATCACGAACACAAGTGCTATAGATCTTTGATGTACTCTAAGAAAATTTTTAATTATATTGACTGAAAAATTTGCTTCTGAAGCTCAATGCTTAGTTAGCAGTATTTTCTAAACTTTTTGACCTTTAATTCTAGATTTTATTTCTATGATGGATAGTCTTACTGAAATATGGTATTAAATAAAACATTGCTAAGGGACTAGCAATGACTAAGTTGGGGGGTGTGATAAGTGGTAAAAATATACTAATAAAAGTATTAAATTATAAAATAAAATAATCTATTTTATTAGAAATTGATACTTTTATTAATCTTATGTAGGAAAGAATGCTACCAACATAAAGATCTCATTTTTCTAGTTCAGATAAAAAAAATTTTAGGTAAAACGGACTTCAAACGAGCCCAGAATCAAATTTCAAAAAAAAAAAAAAACCGCAGATGCAACGCTGACGTCAGCATTTTTCGCGGCGCACGGCGGACCATCTGAAGGGTAATTCGAGAATTTCACAGCATAAAGAGTGTGCTGATTGGTTGAAGAATGCGGCGGTCCATGCAACACCGGGCTCGCGCATGGTCCACGAAGGGCAATTTGGGAATTCTGGCTGATCCAACAGGCGGTTTTCACTGAAGCTTGATCGGATAGACGAGAAAAAGGTGTTGATGGACGGCATCCGTAGCTCCCGATCGAGATCCAACGGTTGAGATTCATCCCGATGTAAACTATAGATCTGAAGCCTTCTTTCAATGCAATCGGACGGCCCAGATTCGATCCAATGGATGATCCAACGGCTGATATTAAATCTAACTTGATCTGGATTATTTTAAAGGCTTTTTGAGTGGTTTTTGGATCGTTTGATCAAGATCTAATGGGCAGAATTACCCAGATCTTAATTTGAATTGATTTAGGAGTTCTAAACCTAATTTTTGATGAATTTTGGGGAAAATAAAACTCTTTACCTATAAAAGAAACTAGTGTTGTCGTGAGAAAAAAGAGACAGAGAGAGAGAGACGGGGAATCAAAAATAAGAAAAAAAGAGAGACAAAGAGAGAGACGGGGAGAAAGAGAGAGAGGGAGAAAGAGAGAGAGAAAAAGAGAGGAGAGAGATAAAAAAAAGTGATTTGTGAGAAAATCAAAAAGGATTTTTGATTTTTCTTCGATGATCAAGACATCAATCAAGGAGCCTCCACTTCTTCATCAAATTCTATACATCAAGAGGAGCAGACAATCAATTTTAGCAATCAAGCAGTCTAAATTTTCTATGCTTTTTATTTTATTTACTATTTTTGAATTTGTTATCATGAACTAAATTTTATTTTACTAAGGCTAAGGTGTAGCCACTCTTTTGATGCAATATTCAGTATGACTTATTTTTAAATTTTATTCATGAGGAGTATATAAATCTGATCTTAATGCTTTTAAATTACTGGCCATCTTCTAATTGATTTGATGAATATAGATGTTATGGACCAAGTACATTTATGTTAATGCTTCTTGATTATCTACCTTATATTATGAATCAAATTAGAATTCATATGCATGTGGGAATTTTAGTGCGCTTTGGACGCAGCGTATTTTAATTAAAGGGTTTCACAAAACCTAATGCATTAATATTTATTTAAATTATACCTGGACCAAAGGATAATTAATAAATATTAATAGTTTTGCTATGCCTGGACCAAAGGGTAGTGAATAAATTAGGAGACTCCACCGTCATATGAAATAAAATTAATCTAAAAACCTGAATATTGTATTGACTGAGTTGGTGAACCGATTGCCTTAGTAATCCATTGCTCTTGAATTTAAAACCCTAATAATTTACACTCTCTCTATTTAATTAAAAACTTTTAACTATTTTTTATTTTTTATTTTTTTTAATTTCTTATTCTCATAAATCGATCTTCTAAATAAAGCATAGGAAAGAGCTTTTCAGTACTTATTTTCCAATCCTCTAGGGACGATACTCTACTCATTCACTTTATTACTTGATCGACTGGTGCACTTGCCATATCTATAAATTAGCATGCATCAACTACCTCCACCTTGTAGATCGAAAAGGGTTTTCTGTCCCCCTAAGAGGTACTTAGGTACTATTTCAGAGAAAATAGAGAAAATATTCTTTGTAGGTAATGGGGTTCATGGTGATGATCCCAAAACCTATAACCAGGCGATATCGGATATCGACTCTGAGAAATGGTTAGAGGCAATGAAATCAAAAACTGACTCAATGCACTCAAACCAAGTTTGGACCTTAGTAGATCCACCAGAAGGTATAGTACCTATTGGGTGTAAATGGATCTACAAGTGAAAGATTGGTGCAGATGGAAATATGGAGACATTCAAAGCTAGATTAGTGGCAAAAGATTATAGTCAATGCGAAGGCATTGACTATCAGGATACCTTTTCGCTAGTAGCTATGCTAAAATTCATCCGCATATTGCTTGCTAATGCAGTCTATTTCGACTATGAAATATGGCAAATGGACGTAAAAATGACATTCTTAAATGGATATCTTGAGTAAGATATCTGTATGGAATAGCTGCTAGGTTTCACATTTAGTGATGCTGATCACAAGGTATGCAAGCTGCAAAGATCCATATACGGGCTTAAGCAAGCATCTCAGAGCTGGAATAATCATTTCAATGATGTGATCAAATTGTTTGATTTCATCAAGAATGATGAGAAACCATGTGTCTTCAAAAAGATCAATGAGAGCGCTGTTGTCTTCTTCCTATTGTACGTGGATGATATCCTCCCTATTGGGAATGATATTTTCATGTTAACCATAGCTAAAATGTGGTTATCCAAAGAATTCTCCATAAAAGACCTAGTAGAAGCATCCTGTATTCTAGAAATTACGGTCTATAGAGATAGACCAAATAGGATGCTAGGACTTTCATAGAAGATGTACATAAAAGAAGTGCTAAAGAGGTTTAGCATGGAAAACTCTAAGAGGAGTTTGGTACCCTTCAGACATGGCATTCATCTTTCCAAGAAGATGTGCCCTAGCACACCTGAGGAAATAGAATGCATGAGCAAGATCCCTTATGCTTCAGCAATAGGGAGCCTCATGTATGCCATGTTATGTACACGACCTGATATAGCCCATGCTGTGAGTGTCACGAGCAGATATCAGTCGAATTCAGATGAAGAACACTGGACTTCTGTGAAATGTATCCTTAAGTACTTGAGAAGAACTAAGGATATGTTGTTGGTTTTTGGTAATGGAGAACTCCAAGTCCAGGGGTATACAGACTTGGATTTTATGTCCGATGTAGATGATCGAAAGTCGACATCTGGGAGTCTGTTTGTGTGTAATGGTGGTGCTGTCAGTTGGAAGAGTTTCAAGCAGACAGTGATAGCAGATTCCACCATGGAAGCAGAATACATCGCTGCATCAGAAGCTGTAAAGGAGGCATTCTGGTATAAGAAGTTTGCCGTCAGAGATCGGAGTGATGCCATCAGATGCCATTCCTCTATACTGCGACAATAATGGCACCATAGCCCTTGCTAAGGAGCTGAGGTCTCATCAAAAATCCAAGCACATCGAGCGGCGATACCACCTCATCCGCGATTACCTCGAGAAGGGTTACGTCGAGGTCAAGAGAGTCGACTCGCAGACAATGCGGCAGACCCACTTCACAAAGCCATTGGGCCAGCAGAAGATCGAAGCCCACCTTGAGAAGATGGGACTTAGATTTGTAGCCAATTGGCTTTAGGTCAAGTGGGAGTTTGTTAGATATGTGTGCCCTAGAAGCCAGAATTGGCTGACACTTGTAATACACTTCTAGGGGCAAAATTATAATTTTGACTATAAATAATAAAATGGATTATTTTCTATCATAAATGTGTATTTAGTGTCTGTGATACATCCCTTGAGTTAATGGTAATGATAATTCTTATTTTCAAGAGTTGAAAATTTAAGATATGAATTTTCATTATTAACTCATAAAATGCTCTGACCATAGGATCATCATGAGGATGGTGATTGATCTAGAAGGTTAGTGTATACAATCACTTCTTTATAGTAGATGAGTCTTGAGTCTATGGTGTAGAGACATCGGAGCGAGAGTATAGGTACTCGTTAGAGAATGAGGGCACTGAGCGTGACCACCTCGAGTGCAGTCATAAGAAAGTCTACCTTCTCGTCGATGACTGACTCGAAGCTACAGTGGTGTGTCTGGTTCTTTGACCTGAGGTGCATCGATAGTTCACCTTGAGGGTGTTATAGTTTGACTACACCATGACTCGATCTCCTAGCCATTTAGAATCCTGAGGTGTATGTTGGCTATAGCATGTTCATTGTAGGAATTGGATTGCACCAAGATGGAATCTATCTACCTCGGTAGATGAGGAGCAGCCCTATGATGATCATGAGAATCAAGTCCATAAGCCCATGGCCATGGTAGAGTGAAATAATAGAAAGAGTTTCTATTAAGATTTTCACATCGGACTTGAATCAAATGATTAAATCATATGACATAGAAATTAGGGTTTGACGAGTTCACCTTAACCCTAATCTGATCGGGGCTCAAGATAGAAGAACTTAATCACACAAGTAGCTGCACCGAGAGGTTCATTTTCAGTTTTGATGGGTTGCCACCATATACTGCTAGGTGTCACTGATGGATTTTGGACAAGCAATTAGAATGATTTAGATGATCGATCATTCTAGTTGTCTGAATCAGAAAAGTTCTGATCCATCGAAAGTAGTTTCGATGATGTCGATGAAAGAGATTCGACATATATCCTATTACCATACAAAATTGAACCTAACTGGGTTACACAAATAAGGGTTTGATCTGGATATCATCAATTGGACTAATCCAGTTCAATTGATCTGAATTAGATTCAATTAGGTTTAAGAAAATCGTGCTAGCACACGATTGAGCTTAACGTTCTCCTTCTACAATCATTTAAAGTCATCTTGACTGAGCCAAATGTGTTTGTGCTCACTCAGGTACCTTTACTTGGTTTGACTGAAGCTTGTCTAGGTCAAAAAAGGATTGTCTTAATTTATGAGATAAATTGAAGACAACACCTACCATTTTTCGCAACCTACAAATTCTTGTCTTTTGACTTTGGTCAAACATTGACCTTTGACACTTAGACATCTGTCCATGTATCATGCACCCATAGGAGAGCAGATAGGGGCTTGTTCCCTTGCTAGAAAATGGAATGGACGGGGCACATGCCTAGAGAGGCATGCGCCCAAGGATAGGGACACTTGGAGTCCCATACAGATGGGACTCCAGGTTGCTTCATGGAATCAACTTAGGTAGGCACCTAAGACTCAGCTTTGACTAATCATGGCACCACCTAAGAATGATTTGAGGGTCTCTCATCTAATTGGATCGGATGATGTCATCCCACCAATCAAATTTAGATCTGATTGCACGAAAAGACATGATTGGCCGAGATAATGTGGCACTGCATGGCGCAGTAGGATCTATAAAAATCCTGTCTGCACCAAGCTTTCGAGAAGATCTCCCATAGCCCATGCCACAAGACTATCCGTTTCCCTCCTCCATGCCATCTTCAGGTCCCCTCTCTTCTGTCTATGCCCAAGGAGATTTGGGCTCCAGTTTAGTGTGATCCAAGCAAGAGAAAGGTGACAAGAAAGAAAGAAGGCAACACTGCTGCATGAGACAGTTCTAGATCTTCAAAAGAAGTTTTGAAGATCCTCCAAATCAGATCTAGATTAGATATTTGGAAAGATGATAAAGAAGGAGAAGAACTCTAGATCCAACCCGAGTGGATACTGGTAGAGGCTAGGTACTTGCGTGGCTAGATCCAGAGCCTCAGGCAATTAGTAGGATCATCATAGGATAATCTAATTATCCAAAAATAAATATTAAATTAAATTAAATTTATTTTTTTTTAATTTTATTTTATTAGATCTATAAAATCAAATTTGAAATGTCTTAGATTTGAATTAGAATTAGAGAAATTTTGGAAATATCTCTCTTGATCCAATCATGATCTGAATGAACCTCTAAAAAATCAGGATTTTTTCTTCACATGTGTCACGCACCCATAGGAGAGAACTTTGACCCTTGTTTCCTTGCTAAAAGGTAGAGCGACAAAGGGTGCATGCCTAGTGAGGCGTGCACCCCATGTGGATAAGGATTGGAGTCCCATACAAATGGGACTCCAGTTGCTTCAGGGAATCAAAATTGATGGTGCTAAAGAGTCTTGTTTGATCTAATCTTGGCGCCATCTAAGGAGGATTTTAAGGGACTCTAATCTAATTTGATCAGATGATGTCATCCCATCAATCAGATTTAGATCTGATTGCACAAAGAGCCATGATTGGCCGGGATGATGTGGCACTACGTGGCGCAGCAGGGTCTATAAAAACCCTGTCTGCGCCTAGATTGAATGAGCTTCTGCCTTAGCCCATGCCACATAGCCCCTCTCCCTCCTTCTCCATGCCACCCTCTAGTCCTCTCTCTCCTCTCCATGCCCAAGAGGATTTGGGCATGAGTTAGGTGCGATCCAAGCAAGTGGAAGGCAATAGGAAAGAAAAAAGGCAACACTGCTGCAAGAGACAATGATTGATCTTCAAAAGCCAATTTGAAGACCTTCAAGATCAGATCCAGAACTAAATTTTAGAGGATAGATTGAGAAGGAGAAGATCTTCAGATCCTGTTCGAGTGGATACCGATAGAGGTCAGGTGCTTGCATGGCTACATCCAGAACCTCAGGCAAACATCGAAATCATCATAGGATAATAGGATTACCCATAACAAAGATATGATTAAATTAGATTTAATTTTTAATTTTTTAATTTTAGATCTAATCACATCTGATGTGATATCTAAAATCATCTAATTATCAGATCAAAATTAAAATAAAATCAGATCTAATATATTTTGGAAGCTAGCTGTGATATCAGTTGAAGAAAAAAATCCTATTTTTTCGATGCAGGAGCCAGGTTCCAAAATACATTAGATCTAATTTTATTTTAATTTAATATGATAATTAGATGATTTTAGATTTTACATGAGATATAATTAGATCTAAAATTAGAAAATTAAAAATTAAATAATCTAGATCTAAGATGTATGAGATGCATGACTAGACTAGGAACATAATTATTCTATGTGTAGTCTAACATGATCATAATTTTAATTTAATTAATTATAATTTTTATATCTATTTATTTACTATTTTTTAATATTATAAATATTATAACTAGATCTAGAAAAGAGAAAAAAAATTATTTAATTTGTTCATAGGAGATATGTTAGATGCATGTTTAGACTAGTTGTAGAATAGTTCTACAAAATTATCTTGAATAAATTTTAATTTAATATGATCAATTTAAATCTTTTCTTTAGATATTTATGAGATAATTTAGATCAAAAAATATGCATGATATGATACATGAGATGTATGCAAAACATGTTTTTAGTTAGATCAATTTTTATATATGATATGTAATGTAGATCTAACTAGTTTTGTAGATTTATCATATTTTTGGTTAAGGTGTTCCCCTTGGCCGTCTGATCATAAGAACAAAGTAAGATTTAAAGGCTCTCTGCTTCCATTTGATGGGGTGTTCTTATGATGTGTAGGGATGCTACGCATTCATCCTTAATCAAAAATCAAAAAATTATTTTTTACAAGATCTTAGATCCTAAAATCCTAGGATTTTATTTACATATTTTATTTATGAATCCTAAACTTAATTAAAAATTAAGATTATGAAATATATTAGATCTAAAATTAAAAATTTTTAGATCAAAGACATATTCATAAAATTGGGTTCGGGCTTGGATAGCTCAATTAGGTCTAGTGGTAGATCAAACTGAATCAAGAGTTGGTTAGATTGGATCAAGAGTGCTTAAATTGACCAGCCTAATAGGATTAAGTCTGGATCAAGGTTTAGTCATATGAGTGATTGATCAAGTTAAGACCTAATTAGGCTCAGTGGTTGGAGTCTGGATTGTAGGCTAACCCGATTGGTTATGGCTCAACAATTTGGTGTCTAAGGTAAGATTGGCATATATGACCAACTAGTTTTTAATTGAGAGCTACTTGACTTGAATGCATTCTTGTCGAGTTAATGGCATATCCCTTCCACCAGTCTCACTTACCTGGCCATATTTATCGACTCAATCTTGATCTAAGATGGCTAATAATCTGAGCTAACCCATGCCATTAGGTTAGTCATAATGGTTATGACTATATCAAGTCAAGTTTAAAGAGACCTAAATCAAATCTCTCTAAGAAAAGATTAAGTCTAAAGTCTTCCACCATTGTAGATATGCAGGCCCTACCTGGGGTTGATTGTTCTTGACTGGTTACAGTGGTTCAGTTGCATCGAAAAGATGCAACCATGTCTATTAGGCATTGGAAGCTACGGGCTGAAGGATAGATTGGGCTCAATATTCTGGATATGGTGAGAGATCCAATTAGGAATCCAATCTATGCAAATGGTGGGTCTGGCTTAACTAAGGAGTGGATCAATATTCTAGGCACAGTGAGATTCATGAATTAGAGATCGAGCTTGGGTGCATCATGATTAGAGAATCATTGGACAATAGTTGTTCACTCATTGGCTAACCCATCACCAATAACTGTTAGGTGAGGTGATGAGTTAGTTGGTGGGACTGCACTATCCTCTAGAAATTAGTAATCATGGAGATTTTTGCATCTCTATAGAAGGAGTGAGGAATCTGAGAAAATAGTGAAAGCTAATTTGTTTAAAAATTAAATTCTTAAACAAATTGGTCAAGTCTTAATTACAAAAATCTAACTAAAAATTTTGACTCTCTATAAGAAAAAGTAAAATGTCTGCATCCAACCCACTAACCCATATTCTAGACACCCATAGACTGACCAAACCCAATTACAAGGATTGGCTTCGAAACTTCAAAATTACTTTGGATTTTGAGAAGTTAACTCATGTATTGGACCAGGATCCCCCACCTTATCAGCTCATTTGTCTGCTGAATAGAGAGCATCTCTTGACAAATGGATGGATGAAGATAACAAGGTCGGATACTACATGTTGGGCTCGATGTCTGATGAGCTTCAGCACCAATATAAAAATATCAAGACTGCCCATCAAATGTTGACTCATTTGCAAGAGTTGTTTGGTGAACATGATCGTGCAGCCAAATATCAGATCACTAAATGACTATTTAAGGCTAAAATATGTGTTGGACAGTCAGTCCAAGATCATTGTCTGATGATGATCAAGCACTTGGAAGAGCTTGAGAAGCTCGAAGTGAAGTTAGACTAGGATCTGCAAAATGATATAATACTACAATCCTTGACTGATGCATTTGGGTAGTTCATCATGAACTATCATATGCATAAACTTCAAAATACTCTAGTTGAGCTTATGAATATGCTGGTTACTGCTGAGCTTTCTATGAAAGATTCTAAAGGCTCAATACTTGCTATGGAATAGACTTCTTCTAAGAGAAAGTCTTTTGAAAAGAAGAAGAAGTCTGTGAAAAGGCAGAAGGTAAATGATGGAAAGAAAAGAAAGACAGAGCTGAAGAAAAAGGCTGCTGACAAAGAAAAGTATTTTGATTATAATATTGATGGCCACTAAAAGCAAAACTGCCCTACATACCTAGCCATCCTGAAGAATAAGAAGGAGACAGATCCTTCTGGAGGTATGCTCATTATTGAATCTAACCTTATAGTTTTTCTGCATCCAGTTGGGTGCTTGACTCTGGTTCTAGTGCTCATTTGTGCACTTCCATGCAGGGTCTTGAGAATGGCAGGAGGCTGAGGGATGGTGAGATGATCCTATGTATCGAAAATGGAGCAAGGATTGCTGTTGTGGCTATGAGAACCTACCCTCTTCGACTACCATCTACCTTAGATTTAGTACTTAGGGATTGTTATTATGTGCCTGCTGCAAGCAGGAATTTGATTTCTATTTCATCTTTAGCACAAGAAGGCTATGTAATTAATTCTTTTAAGGATCATTGTAATATTCTTTATGAAAGAAATAAAATTATAAATGGTTTCCTCATTAACGGTCTCTACCAGTTACATATTGATGTATCTATCTTTAATATTGAGCAAAATATGAATGCCATAAGATCAAAACAACCTAGGGATAGTCCAAATGATAGGTATCTATGGCACCAAAGGCTAGGTCATATAGCAGAAGATAGGATTAACAAATTGGAGAAAATTGGGCTATTGAGTCCGTTGACTTCTGAGTCATATCTAATTTATGAATCATGTCTTCATGATAAAATGACTAAGCTTTCTTTTGTAGGATATGGGGAAAGGGCCATGGATCTACTAGCCCTAGTACATACTGATGTGTGCGGCCCATTTGATGTGCTGGCTAGAGGCAACTTTGATTACTTCATAACCTTTATTGATGATTTATCTCGGGATGAGTACATGTATCTTATGAGACACAAGTCTAAAGCCTTTGAAAAGTTCAAGAAATTCAGACTTGAAGTCGATAACCAAACTGAAAAATCCATTAAGGTTCTTCAATTAGATCGAGGATGTGAATACCATAGTTGAAAATTTTTGGACTATCTCAAGTAAAATGACATAGTCTTTCAATGGACTCCATCTAGAACACCTCAACTCAATGAAATTTTAGAATGGTGGAATCGGACCCTATTAGATATGGTCCAATCCATGATGAGCTTTACAGACCTTTCTAATTTTCTTTGGGGACATAGTTTGTTAACTGCTATATATTTACTGAATAGGGTTCCCTCTAAAATCGTTCTTAACACACCATATGAGATATGGCATGGTAAGAAATCAAGTCTGAGTCATCTCAGAATTTGGAGTTGTTCGGCTCATGTCAAAAGACAACAAGCGGAAAATTTAGACTATAGGTCCTTTAGAGCTTGATTTATGGGATATCCTAAAGAATCATTAGGATATGATTTCTACATTCTAGAAGACCACAATGTGATTATGAGTCGGCATGCCATTTTTCTTGAAAAATAGTTTATTCAAGATAGCGACATTGGAAAGCAAATCAAGCTCGAGGAGAAAGTCTCATAAGAGAAATGAGCTAAGAACCCCATGGAACCAAATCAGGTGGAGCCAATACAGTCACTACCTCCTCCACCTCGTAGATTGAAAAGGATTTCCCATCCCTCTGAGAGGTACTTAGGTACTATTTCAGAGGAAGTAGAGAAAATGATTCTCGTAGGTAATAGGGTTCATGGTGATGATCCCAAAATCTATGATGAGGCAATATCAGATATTGACTTTGAGAAATAGTTAGAGGCAATAATGTCAGAAACTGACTCAATGCACTCAAACCAAGTCTGGACCTTGGTAGATTCACCAGAAGGTATAGTACCTATTGGGTGTAAATGGATCTACAAGAGAGATTGGTGCAGATGAAAATATGGAGACATTCAAAGCTAGATTAGTGGCAAAAGGGTATAATCAGTGTTAAGACATTGACTATCAGAATTCCTTTTCGCCAGTAGCTATGCTAAAATTCATCCACATATTGCTTGCTGTTGCAACATATTTTGATTATGAAATATGGCAAATGAATGTGAAAACGACATTCTTAAATAGATACCTTGAGGAAGATATCTATATGGAACAGCCATTAGGTTTCACATCCAGTGATACTAATCATAAAGTATGCAAGTTGCAAAGGTCCATATATGGACTCAAGCAAGCATCTCGAAGCTGGAATACTCATTTTAATGATGTAATCAAATTATTTGATTTCATCAAAAATGAGGAGGAACCATATGTATTCAAAAAGATCAGTGGAAACACTATTGTCTTCCTCATACTATACATGGATGATATCCTCCTTATTGAGAATGATATTCTCATGTTGACCATAATTAAAATGTGGTTATCTAAAGAATTCTCCATGAAAGACCTAGGAGAAGCATCCTACATTCTAGGAATCAAGGTCTATAGAGATAGACCGAATAGGATGCTAGGTCTTTCACAGAAGATGTACATAGAGGAAGTGCTAAAGAGGTTTAACATGAAAAACTCTAAGAGGAGATTGGTACCCTTCAGACATGGCATTCATCTCTCCAAGAAAATGTATCCCAACACACCAGAAGAGATTGAACACAAGAGTAAGATCCCTTATGCTTCAGCAATAGGGAGCCTCATGTATGGCATGTTATGTACACGATCTGATATAGCCCATGTTATGAGTGTCACAAGCAGATATCAGTCAAATTCAGGTGAAGAACACTGGACTTCTGTGAAATGTATCCTTAAGTACTTAAGAAGAACTGAGGATATATTGTTGATTTTTGGTAATGGAGAACTCCAAGTCCAGAGGTATACAGACTCGGATTTTATGTCTGATATAGATGATCGAAAGTCAACATCTGGGAGTCTATTTGTGTGTAATGATGGTGCTATTAGTTGAAAGTGTTCCAAGTAGATAGTAATAGCAGATTCCATAATGAAAGTAGAATACATTGCTGCATCAAAAACTATGAAGGAGGCACTCTAGTATAAGTAATTCACCACAGAGATCGGAGTGATGCCATTCTTCTGTACTGCGATAATAATGGTGCCATAGCCCTTGCTAAGGAGCTGAGGTCTTATCAGAAATCCCAGCACATTGAGCGGCGATACCACCTCATCCGCGATTACCTTGAGAAAGGTTACGTTGAAGTCAAGAGAGTCGACTCCGCATACAATGCGGTGGATCCACTTACAAATTCATTGGGCTAGCAGAAGATCAAAGCCCACCTTAAGAAGATGGGACTTAGATTTGTAGCCAATTAGCTTTAGGTCAAGTGAAAGTTTGTTAGATATGTGTGCCTTAGAAGCCAAATTGGCTGACATTTGTAATACACTTCCATGGGCAAAATTATAATTTTGACTATAAATAATAAAATAGATTATTTTCTATCATAGTGTGTATTTGAAAGTGTCTGTGATACATTCCTTGAGTTAATGGTAATGATAGTTCATATTTTCAAGAGTTGAAAATTTAAGACATGAATTTTTATTATTAACTCATAAAATGCTTCCGACCGTAGGATCATCATGAGGATGGTGATTGATCTGAAAGGTTGGTGTACGATCGCTTCTTTAGGATAAATGAGTCTTGAGTCTATGGTGTAGAGACATTGGACTGAGTGTACAGGAACTCATTAGAAAATGAGGGTACTAAGCATGACCACCTCGAGCAATCATCAGAAAGTCTACCATCTCGTCGATGACTAGCTCAAAGCTGCAGTAGTTTGTCTGGTTCTTTGACTTGAGGTGCATCGGTAGTTCACCTTGAAGGTATTATAGTTTGACTACACCATAACTCGATCTCCTAGCCATTCAAAATTTTGAGGTGTATTTTGGCTATAACATGTTCATTGTAGAAATTGGATTGCACCAATAGGGGATCTATCTACCTCGGTAGATGAAGAGCAGTCCTATGATGATCGTGAGAATTAAGTCCATAAGCCTGTGGCAATGGCAGAGCAAGATAATAGAAAGAGTTTCTATTAAGGTTTTCACATCAGACTTGAATCAAATGATTAAATCATATGATAAAAAAATTAGGGTTTGACGAGTTCACCTTAACCTTAATCTGATCGAGGCTCAAGATAGAAGAACTTAATCACACAGGTAACTACACTGAGAGGTTTTTTTTTCAGTTCTGATGGGTTGCCACCATATGCTGCTAGGTGTCACTAGTGGATTTTGGGAGCAATTAGAAAGATTTGGATGATCAATCATACTAGTTGTCTGAATCAGAGAAATTCTGATCTATCAGAAGATGTTTCGATGATGTCGATGATAGAGATCGTGACATATCCCATTACCATATGGAAGTAAACCTAACTGGGTCACACAAACAAGGATTTGGATTTGGAAATCATCAATTAGACTAACCCAATTCAATTGATTTGAATAAGATTCAATTAGGTTCAAGAAAATTGTGCTAGCACACGATTAAGCCTAATGTTCTCCTTTGACAATCATTAAAACTTATCTCGACTGAGCCAAATATGTTTGGACTCACTCAAGAACCTTTACTTGGTCTGGCTGGAGCTTGTCCAAGTTAGAAAAGAATTATCTTAATTTATGAGATAAATTTGAGACAACACCTGTCATTTTCCATCACCTGCTAAATCTTGTCTTTGGACTTTGGTCAAATCTTGACCTTTGACATTTAGACCTCTACCCATGTGTCATGCACCCATGGGAGAGAACTTTAACTCTTGTTCTCCTACTAAAAGGTAGAGCGACAAAGGGCGCACACCTAGTGAGACGTGCACCCCATGTGGATAAGTATTGGAGTCCCATACAGTTGGGACTCTAGTTGCTTCAAGGAATCAAACTTGATGGCGCCAAAGAGTCTTGTTTGACCCAGTCTTGGCACCATCTAAGGAGAGTTTTAAGGGACTCTAATCTGTTAAATCAGATGATGTCATCTCACCAATCAGATTTAGATCTGATTGCACAAAGGGCCATGATTGGTCGAGATGATGTGGCACTGCATGGCGCAGCAGGATCTATAAAAACCCTATCTGCACCTAGATTGAATGAGCTTCTACCATAGCCCATGCCACATAGCCCCTCTCCCTCCTTCTCCATGCCACCCTTTGGTCCTCTCTCTCCTCTCCACGCCCAAGAGGATTTGGGCATGAGTTAGGTGCGATCCAAGCAAGTGAAAGGCGATAGGAAAGGAAGAAGGCAGCACTGCTGCAAGAGACAATGGCTGATCTTCAAAAGTCATTTTGAAGACCTTCAAGATCAGATCTAGATCTAATTTTTGGAGGATAGATTGAGAAAGAGAAGATCTCCAGATCCTATCCGAGTGGATACCAGTAGAAATCAAGTGCTTGCATGGCTATATTCAAAACCTCAGGCAAACATCGGAATCATCACAAGATAATAAGATTACCCCTAACAAAGGTATGTTTAAATTAGATTTAATTTAATTTTATTTTTTTATCAAATTAATAAGATCAAATCTGAAGAGTCTCAGAACTGATTAGGATCTTAGAGAAAAATTTTTGAAATATCTCTCTTGGTCCAATCAGATCTGAACGAACCTGCATCGGGAAAATAGGGTTTTTCTCTTCACCTTCATGCCAAAAAATGAGCAAGAAGCCTGGCAATTATTTGAAATCTTAAGTAAAAATTCATTACACTATATGTGTACTGCTAGGAGAGACTCTCCCATGTCTGATCGTAAATGCGGTGGAATTTGTAAAATAGGTAGCTCGATAGAAATCTATAGCCAGGTAAATGAATTATCTCTAAAGATGGACCTACTACTACAAGCAATGCCCACCAATACTCCACCCACATGCACGATAGATGTGTGTTCTATACATTCAAGTTCCACACACACTATTTATGATTGTCCTGTTGCATCCCAATTTCCTGAATTTATACATGAACAAGTAAATCAAGCACAAACTCAGAATAATTTTAGGCCAAGATACAATCCTTACTCCAACACTTATAATTCTAGTTCAAGAAACCATCCTAATTTTTCTTGGACCCAACAATTTGCTGCTAGGCCACCAGTACCTAGACCTAATTATACTGAAGGAGCCTATAAATCGACGCCACACCCACAAGTTGCACAAAATTTACAGTCTTCTTCAAATACTTCCTTTGAAGAAAGAATATTACAAGAACTAAAGGAGCTCAAGATGAACATTCACTCCCATGCTAAATCAATAGCCAACTTAGAAATCCAATTAGGATAGTTAGCCACTGCTTTTAATAGAAAAGAGGAAGGAAAACTTCCAAGTTAGCCCATTAATAATCCAAAAGGATAGTACATGGCTGAAAGCTCCACTAGCCCAGAGATTTTTGCCAAACATGCCAAATTTGTTATGACCCTTAGAAGCGGGAAAACCATAAATCAGCTTGAAACAACTCAAGAACCAAAACCATCAAAACTAGCTGAATCAGAAAAAAATAAAGCCATGGAGAGGAAAGGAGCTACCAACCTAGCACCTGCACCTAAAGCCCCATTCCCTAGTGCTTTAGAAACCCCTTTGCCTTTAGACAAGAAGGATATAAAAATAAATGAAATGCTTGAATTATTTAAACAAGTCAAAATTAATTTACTCCTTCTTGATGCTATTAAACAAGTTCCAATATATGCCAAATTCCTCAAAGATTTGTGCACTAAAAAACAAAGAACTAAAGCACATACATCTAAGAAAGTTTAATTAACGGAACAAGCTAGATCTATCTTTCAACAAATAACCCCACCCAAACTTAAGGATCCTGGTATCTCAATTATATCTTGTGTCATAGGAGACCTGACCATTAAGAAAGCATTGTTGGATTTGGGTGTGAGTGTTAATCTTCTTCCAAGTTCTGTGTATGACCTTTTTGGATTTGGAGAATTGAAACCCATAACAGTAACCCTACAATTAGCTGATAGATCAATTAAGGTACCCCATAGAATGTTGAAAGATGTGCTAGTCAACGTAGATGAAATTTACTTTCTTATAGACTTTCTGATGCTAGATATGAAATTTGGTAGCAATCCCAGCCAAGTACCTATCATCCTAGGTAGACCCTTCCTTACAACTGCCAATGCTTGCATAAACTGTAGGATTGGAATTATGGATGTGTCATTCAGGAACAAAAAGCTGAGGTTGAATATTTTTAACACCGTACAGGGACCACCCACTTTCGACCATAGTGAAATCAATTTACTAGAGGAAGTTATAGAAGACAAAACCCATACCCTGCTCAACTCAAACCCTTTACAGGCATGCTTAGCACACTTTGGAGCTGGTTGAAATCCAACAGCCAAAATTCATTTCCAACTTGATTTAGGAGATCCATGCACCATCTAATGGTCCAAATTCATCCCATCAAGTGATCCGATGGCTGTAATTTAATTTGGGCCCTATTTAAGCTACAAACGATTGATTTTAACCAAATTTAAATCGTTTGAATCCAATCTAATGGCAGAAAATTATCCTAGGCAGCAAAATCTGAAATAGACTCATTTTTCCTTGCTTTTCTTCGATTCTAACTTGATTTCTTCTAATTTTTCCTTTATAAAAAGGCCCCTAAGCCAAACCAATGAGCCCTAAGCCCTTCTAAGCTCCTCTAAGTCCCTTCCAAGCCTCTTCAAGCCTCTCCTTTAACCCAAAATAGCTATTCTCTCTCCAAACTCTCATCCTATCTTCTTTTCTTCCTTCTTTCTTCAATTGACCATCAACCTCTCTTTTTTCTCCACCAAATTTCTTCTTCTACTTCTGATTTCTGCACCCAACCGCTATCAAGGATCTTCTGCAAAGTATGAAGGATGAAAACATCAACGAAAAGCTTCCTGATGGCTAGCTAATCCTCTCTTTCTCGGGAGATCATTGTGATCTTATTTGATGGTGTTTTCTATTTCTCATCTTTTGTATTTTTTTTCAATTTGTAATAAAGACTATTTTTACTTATAATATTTTTATGTTTTTATTTTCTTGTAATTAATTTGGAATAGTTTATTATCCTTGGGATAAGCCATAATATATGTGTATGGTTCGTACTTATGGGATAGATTATATTTAGATTAATCTTTGGTATTATTTTTGAATCAATTTAGACTAGCCTATAACTTTAAGAGATGGACTGTGATCCAAGGATACAGACCGTGCTTTCTAAGATTGATTATATCTTTATTGGTTAGATATTAATTAAAGTATATTACAAAGAATACTAGCTATCAGATAAGTGATCAATTAAAATCCTGAGAATCTATCTTCATACTTGCAACTCCTATTGTAATTAATTTGCTATTTAATTTGCTTCCAAAATTAATTTAAGTAGTCTTTTGATTAATCCTTTTAATCAATCTTAATCTTGCTTTTAAACATAATTAACACGATCCCTATGGATTCGATCCTCATTCACCCTATCTATATAGTAGTAAGTTAGATTTTATTTTTGACCATCTATGATAGTGCTCAGTTCTTACATGGTCTGATGACTAATGCTGAGTCCCAGTAGACTAGGACTCTATATCAAGAATCCCACTAAACTAAGACTCTATGACCAAAAGTTCTGTTGCATTGAAACTCTGAGTCCTACTTATCTGAGACTTTGTGATCAAGCATCCTACTAGTCTGAGACTATTTGATTATGAGTTTTACTTATTTGGGATACTGGGATTAAGAGTTCCACTAGTTTGGGACTCTTCGATCAAGAGTTTCATATAGAAGGGACTCTGTTATCCGAACGTCCACTAGATTTAGACTCTATATTTATGAAAAATTTAATTAGTGATTTGATTACTAATTAACTCAATTTGATTGAGTGATGAATTTTGGATCAAGTCTAATTAACTTAGATTCAATTAGATTTGACCCGATTAGGTTATGAGATGACCTAATCACCAAAAAAGTTTGTTCCTTAATTTGGTCAAAGCTTGGGCATAATTAATTCATGATTTGATTAGGATTTAATTGAGTTAATTTAAGCCTAATTTAGTTAGATTTATTTTGGTCTAATTAGGCCTAGCCAAATTTGTTTGGATAGGATCTTAATTGGATAAGTTTTTGAAGTCTAGTTTGACTAGACTTTTCCTTGCACCACATCACCTTTGACATGGTCTTGCATCCACCCTTTCTCCACGAGAATTGAGAATTCTTGTAAAGATTTCCATGCACAAAAGGGTGCACTCCCTTCCCTTTCTCTCCCCATTAGGATAAAATTAGATTGGTTACCATTCAATTTCAAATGGGATTTGAATTCGAATGAGCAACCAACTTGATCATATCCCTCCACACGCTCTCGACACTATCTGGCACAAATAAAAGGATGTTTTCTCTAGGGCATGTGACAATCTGAGAGAGGAGAGTCCTTCTTATTGCAAACCACCTCTTGTGCATGAGAAAAAGTTTTTTTCAAGAATAATTTTAGAGAGAGGCACAGGGTTTCTAGGTGAGTGCTGCCCTAGGTTTTCATCCTAGGGTTTGAGAAGAGAGATCATGAGCTGTAAGTATCACAAAATCATAATTTTTCTAGGAGAGCTTCCTCGACCTCCCTCCTACCTCTATTGGTTTTCTAAAGCATCCAAAAAAATCAGAAAAGGAAGATCGACCTAGATCAATCTATGTCAGCTATTGATGTTCGGCGTCGAGCTAGCACTCCAAAGGAGCCGATCGGGACCAGAAGCCTCGTGTGAATGATTTATAGAGGACAGATGCTATGTGTGGCTGCATTGCAATGATAGAACCTCTCCAACCGAGTTTTGAATGTGGCGATCGACTACCCGCATAAAAATATTATGTTCTAAATACAAGGCAGTAGTAGTAAATAGGATTTACTACTTATCGATTTTTACTTTTAGATTTTTTTGCATACATATAGTTACATTACAATCCTACATGTAGGGTTTTAATGATTAGATCACTAGCTTATCTGATTAATTAGATTAATTTTTTTTATTTTTGCTACTTATTTTTTGAAAAAAGTTTTCAAAATCAATGCTAGAAATCCTAATATTTTCTTTCAAGCTCCTCCTCCCTCTCTCCCTCTCTCTCTCTCCAGCCCTCCTCTCAGCCACCAACCCACCATCATCGGTGCACTCATCCCCAACATCCATCAACCAATCCTGCATCTTCTTTCTTCCCTGATCGATGTCGCTTCCTTCCCTACCTCCTCCTTCTTCCCCGATCGGCCCTGCCTCCTTCTTCTCCAGTCGGCCCCAGCTCCCTCTTCCCCGACCGACCCCCCCTCCTCCTTCTTACCTGATCAGCCCTGGTTCCTCCTTTTCTGGCTTGCCTCGCCACCTCCCCTACCTCCTCCTTCTTCCTCGGCTGACCCCACCACCTTCCTTGCCTTCTTCTCCGATCGGCCCCACCTTCCTCTTCCCCAGCCAACCCCACCTCCTCTCTCTCTCTTTCTCTCCTCTCTTCCCTTGGCCCGACCCATCATCGCTGCTCCTTCCCTCTTGCACTAATGTCGCACCCTTGGCCTCCCTACTCTCTCTCTTTATCTCTCCTTTCCCTCTTTCTTCCCTCTTTATCTCTCTTTCTTCCCTCTTTCTCTCTCTCTTCCCTTTTTCTCTCTATCTCTCCTCTCTCTCGATCTCTCTCTATATCTCATTGTCTTTGTCTATCTCTCTTGCAAGCTATCTCTAGTGCCGCACCCTTCCTCTAGTGCCACCGCCACCAACGATCCTTGGAGCTCCATGCGACCTTCCTCCCCATAGCCAAAGGTATGATTTTTTATTTTATTTTATAGTAATATTTATTAATTATTATTTTTAATTTTTATAATAATATTTATAATAATATTTATAATAATTTTATAAAAATATTTAAAGAGAAACCCCACCAGTAGGTTCTAGGGCGTGCTGGTAGTTGTGGGCCATGCTGGCGGATAAGAAAACTCCTATCAGTTGGTTCTGGGTTGGGCTGTGCTGTGCGACCTTGAGCCATGCCATATCGATGGCCATGGATGGCTCTAGGTCGTGCTGGTTGATAAGAGTACTCCAGTCGGTGGGTTCTGGGTTGCATCGTGTCTTGCCGACGAGTTCTAGGCCATGCTGGTGGCCTTGGGCTATGTCGTTCCATGCTAACAGCCTTGGGCCATGCCATGCCGGTGGATTCTGGGTCATGCCAATCTTGATATTCTACTAATATTATTGTTCAATATGTTATACTAGTTAATGTTCATTAATGTTACAGGTGACGATGGCACTAAAATGCCATCTGACTTTCACCTCTGCCACTTGGTGGGCTACATGGAGCTTTGCATTTGAATCACAGCCAAAGTATACTCCATCCACCTCTACATCGGCTTCGACTTCAGCTACCTAGGCACCACCGATTTCTACTCTACTAGCATCTAAGCCTCCATTGTCAACCACATCTCTAGCACATGCTCCACCCATCGATGAGTCTCCATTGGCATCCATATCGCATGATCCCATGGCCAATGAAAGTAGATTTTTATTGTATCAATAATTTATTTATTTATTTTTATATAGTTCTTGTATATTCTTATATATTTGTATAATCTATTTTCATTATAGGTACATCATCTAGTAGGATATTTTATGGTCCCACATGCATGCTGCATGTGTGAAACTTTCAGCATCAGATCATGATGGAGTACGATCGAGAGGAAAAGCCAGTCGGAACGACTGTAAGGGAGATGCATTCTTTTTTCAGAGTGCTTATGAGGTACTTTGATGTTATTCCTATTATGCTCGTAGATTGGTATTTGATGCACACTGGTGTCAGGGATCGGGTATGGGAGGAGATATGGGTAAGTATATCTTAATTATATTTATGTATTTGATATATGTACACTATGTTAGATTAGAATAATTTCATAACTAATTTCTAATAATTTTTTATAGATGAGGTACGACTTTTCAGATCATAGGTGGACTCGAGATGCCCATCTGTAAAAGATTGAAGAGTTGTATCAAAACTACAAGGTCAAGCTCCACAGAGGGTGGCTCGAGCATCGATGGAACACTCCAGAGGAGCTTATTCCTTGGATTCAAGACTATCCCCCAAGTCAGTGGGAGGGGATGGTTAGGCATTGGAGGAGCTAGGAGTTTGAGATTTAATTTTTAACTTTAAATTTTTTAATATATTAATAATTATATTTGAATATTTTTTAAATACTTGTTATTTAAATACTTATGATTTAAATACTTTTTAGACTGCCTCTCATCAAAACCAGGAGAACCAAGCGGCTCAGTAGTACACACACACTCTCATCCATGAGTGTATGGCCAGTCGTTTGCATAGAGAGATAATAAATTTTGAATCTTAGTTTATAAATTAAATTGATATTTTTTTGCCTATTTCTAATAAGTCAATCGACTGTTATAGCTAACAAGAGAGGGGATGATGCCCACCCGTAATGCCATCTTGCAATCCAGCCATACGGACAAGAAGAGCAGAATGATGAATATCATGATTAAGAGAATTTGTGTAAGTAATAAATAGATTAGTATGATTAGTATTATAGCATTTATTATAATATTTTATTTGAATTTATAATTATAGAAGCAGTTAGACGTGCTCGCGAGCAAGGGCCCGGATACCTCTAGCCCCCATGATCATCTATCTTAAGTCTTGGGGCCTGAGCACTCTAGGAGGATCTGATGCAGGCCCGGATATATACCGACAAGCTACTAGTCTTTGGTGAGCATCTCTTCATATGCTTCCAGGATTGTTAGCTGTGAGTAGCTTAAGTAAGCATTGATGCAGGTAGCTTAGGCTATGGAGCAGGCTGCTCAGATTGACGAGCGCACATCTCAGCTACAGAGCATCATGACCGCTATGGTGATAAGGCTCTCTATGTATTTTGAAGCTAACTTCATGGGTCTTGAGGACATGTTGGCTAGCATTTTAGCTCCAAACCCTCCAGCTCCAGCTCTAGCTCCTCTAGCTCATGCTCCATTTCATCCCAGTAACGATGATTTAGATTTAGATATAGACTTTTAACATATTTTTTTAAAAAATATTATAATAAATTTTATTCAAAAATAAAATTTGAGTATTTCAAATATATTCTTATGTTAATTTAGATATATTCTTGTATTATATATTGAACTATATTTATTAGATTAAAAGAATTAATTTTTTTTATATTATTTAAAATCTACAATCGCTGTCGTAGGTATGCCAATCACTGTCATAGATCACATGTCAACCACTGCCATAACCTATGGCAATGGTTGCAAATCGCTGTATTAGCTCTATGGTAGTGGTTGTCTAACTGCTACCATAGAACCTATCAAAGCGATTACACAACTGCTGCCATAGGGCCTATAGCAGCGATTTAACAACTGCTACTATAATTAGTAAAGCAGTTGTTATGTAATCACTACTATAATAGTAAAATAGCAGTTACGTAACCATGGCTATGTAAATTTATAGTAGCAGTTGATGAACTATTGCTATAGATCATTTTAGCAGTAGTTGAATAATTGCTACGATACATGTCATATGGCAGCGGTTATTATTGTTAGATATATGTGCCCTAGAAGTCAGAATTGGCTGACACTTGTAATACACTTCTAGGGGCAAAATTGTAATTTTGACTATAATTAATGAAATGGGTTATTTTCTATCACACATGTGTATTTAGTGTCTGTGATACATCCTTTGAGTTAATGGTAATGATAATTCATATTTTCAAGAGTTGAAAATTTAAGACATGAATAATCATTATTAACTCATAAACAGCTCCCGACCATAGGATCATCACGAGGATGGTGATTGATCCGGAAGGTTGGTGTACGATCGCTTCTCTTTAGTAGATGAGTCTTGAGTCTACGGTGTGGAGACACCGGAGCGAGAGTACAGGTACTCGTTAGAGAACGAGGGCACTGAGCGTGACCACCTCGAGTAGTCATTAGGAAGTCTACCTTCTCGTCAATGACTGACTCGATGCTGCAGTAGTGTGTCTGGTTCTTTGACCTGAGATGCATCGGCAGTTCACCTTGAGGGTGTTATAGTTTGACTACACCATTACTCGGTCTCCTAGCCATATGGAACCCTGAGGTGTATGTTGGCTATAGCATGTTCATTGTAGGAACTGGATTGCATCAAGATGGAATCTATCTACCTCGGTGGTAGAGGAGCAGCCCTATGATGATCATGAGAATCAAGTCCAGAAAGTCCATGGCCATGGTAGAGTGAAATAATAGAAAGAGTTTCTATTTAGATTTTCACATTGGACTCGAATCGAATGATTACATCATATGACAGAGACTAGGGTTTGACGAGTTCACCTTAACCCTAATCTGATCGGGGCTCAAGATAGAAGAACTTAATCACACAGGTAGCTGCACCAAGAGGTTCGCATTCAGCTCTGATGGGTTGCCACCATATACTGCTAGGTGTCACTGGTGGATTTTGGGAGCAATTAGAATGATTTAGATGATCGATCATTCTAGCTGTTCGAATCAGAAGAGTTCTGATCCATCGAAAGGAGTTTCGATGATGTCGATGATAGAGATCATGACATATCCCATTACCATACAGAACTGAACCTAACTGGGTCACACAAACAAGGGTTTGAATCTGGTGATCATCAATTGAACTGATCTAGTTCAATTGATCTGAATGAGATTCAATTAGGTTCAAGGAAATCGTGCTAGCACTCGATTGAACCTAACGTTCTTCTTTTACTATCATAAATAAGTTGTCCTGACTGAGCCAAAGGAGTTTGTGCTCAATCAGAGGCCTTCATATGGTCTGACTGGAGGTTGTCCAAGTCAGAAAAGGTTGTCTTATTTGTAAGACATTACCTGCCATTTTTGGTCACCTGCCATTTCTTGTTCTTTGACTTTGGTCAAAAGTCTACCTTTGACTGGTCAAACGTTGACCATTGACACTTTGACTTTTGACCACATGTCATGCACCTATTGGAGAGCTGGTGGGGGCCTGTCCCCCTGCCAGAACCTGGCAAGGAGAAGGGCGCACGCCAAGGGTGGCGTGAGCCCAAGTTGGAGGCGCCTAGGAGTCCTTGTTGGACAAGGACTCCATCTCCCTTTTGGATTCCAATTAGAGTTCTTACTAAGAATCCAAGTTTGACTGGTCTTAGGCACCCTCTAAGGAGGAATCCAGGGGTCTCTATTTCCACCAATCAGATTTAGATCTGATTTCACAAAGGGTTGTGATTGGTTGGGAGGAAGAGGAGTTGGATCACAAGCTTAGTCTATAAATAAGACCCTGCGCCCAACCCTAGATTCCAATGCTATTTAGACCCCACGCCCCAAGGCTGCCTCTCCCCTCCTTCCTCCATGCCATAGCTTCTTCTCCCCTTGCTCTCCACGTCCAAAAGGTGTTTTGGACTTTGGTTGGTGCGATTCAGATCAAAGAAAGGCGATCAAAAGCAAGAAGGCTGCGCTGCTGCAAAGGACGACTGCTGATCTTCAAAAGAGTTTTGAAGATCCTCCAGATCAGATCCAGATCTGATTTTTGGAGGTGTGATAGAGAAGAAGAGGATCTCCAGATCCAACCCGAGTGGATACCGGTAGAGGCCAGGCGCTTGCGTGGCTAAGATCCAGAACCTTCCGCTGCAATCAGGATCATCTACAGGGTAATAGGATTACCCAAATCAGGTAAATTAAATTTGATTTAATTTATCTTATTTTATTTTATTTATTAAAATAATAAGAATCAGATCTGAAACATATCAAGATCTGATTAGGATCAAGAGAAAAATTTTTGAAATATATCTCTTGATCTGATCAGATCTGGACGAACCTGGACCGGGAAATCAGGATTTCCCTTCAACTGGTATCAGAGCCATGGTTCTAAAATTGTTTAGATCTGATTTTAATTTTATTTTAATTAGAAAATAAAGTGATTTCAGATGTCACATGAGATGTGATCAGATCTGAAATCAGAAAAAAATTAAAATTAAATGATTTGGATCTAAGAATTATGAAGATATGCATGACTAGTTCTAGAATAGAATAGTTCTATAGAATAGTTTTGCATGTCTTTGATTTAATCTGATTAAATCATATTTTAGATCTTCTTATTTACTATTTTCTGATATTATAAGTGTTATAATAACATCTGATAAATAGCAAATAAAAATTATTTAATTTTAAATATCATATGAGATATGATTAGATGCATGACTAGACTAGTTGTAGAATAGTTCTACATAATTGTCTAGATTAGAATTTATTTTGATTAGATCAATTTAAATCTAATTTTTCAGATTATTATGTGATAATTTAGATCTGAAAATATGCATGATTTGATACATGAGATGTATGCAAAATATGCCTTGATTAGATCTAAATTTGTATATGAGATATATGATATAGATCTATAACTGTTTTGTAGATTTACATGTTCCTGATTAAGGCGTTCCTCTTGGCCGTCCGGTCATAAGAATGAAGAAGGGTTTAAAGGCCCTCTCTTCCCATTCGATGGGGTGTTCTTATGACGTGTAGGGGTGCTGCGTGTTCGTCCTTAATCAGAAATCCAAAACTTACTTTCTGCAAAACCCTAGATCCTGAAACCCTAGGATTTATTGTGCATATTTTGTTTATGAACCCAACTTAATTAAGAATTAAGTTTATGGAATATTAATTAGGTCTAAAATTGAGAATTTCAGATCTAAGACATATTCATAATACTGGGTTCGGGCTTGGGTAGCTCAATTAGGTCTAAGCGGTTGATCAAACCGAATCAAGAGTTGGTTAGATGGGATCAACAATGCTTAAATTGACCAGCCTAATAGGATTAAGTCTGGGTCAAGATCGAGTCACGATCAAGCAAGACCTAATTAGGCTCAGAGGTTAGAGTCTGGATTGTAGGCTAACCCAATTGGTTCTGACTCAACAATTTGGTGTCTAAGGTAAGTTTGGCACAGACGACCGACTGGTTTTTAATTGGAAGCTACTCGACCTGAATGCGTTCTTGTACGAGTTAATGGCATATTCCTTCCACCGGTCTCACTTACCTGGCCATATCTGTTGACACAGTTCTGATCTGAGGTGGTCAATAATCCGAGCTAACCCATGCCACTAGGTTAGTCATAATTGTTATGACTAAGCCAAGTCTAGTTTAATGAGACCTGAATCAATTCTCCCTAAGAAAAGATTAAGTCTGAGGTCTTCCACCATTGTAGATGTGCGGGCCCTTCCCGGGGTTGATTGTTCTCGGCTGGATACAGTGGCTCAGTTGCACCGGGAAGATGCAACCATGTCTATTAGGCATTGGATGCTATGGGCTGGAGGATGAGTTGGGCTCAATATTCCGGATACGGTGAGAGACCCAATTAGGAACCCAGTCTATGCAAATGGTGGGTCTGACTTAACTAAGGAGTGGATCAATATTCCGGATACGGTGAGATTCATGAATTAGAGACCAAGTTTGGGTGCACCATGATTAGAGAATCATTGAACAAGAGTTGTTCACTCATTGGCTAACCCATCACCAATAACTGTTAGGTGAGGTGATGAGTCAGTTGGTGAGACCGCACCACCCACTAGAAATCATTCAATCGCGGAGATTTTCGCATCTCTACAGAGGGAGTGTAGGGATCCGAGAAAATAGTGGGAGCTAATTTGTTTAAAAATAAAATCCCTAAACAAATTGGTCAAGTCAAAATTACAGTATCTAACTAGAATCTTTGACTCTCTACAGGAAAATGTCTGCGTCCAACCCACTGGCACGTATCCTAGACACACATAGACTGACTGGACCCAATTATAAAGATTGGCTCAGGAACTACAAAATTATTTTGGGTTCAGAGAAGTTAACACATGTTTTGGACCAGGACCCTCCCACCTTACCAGCTCGTCCATCCACTGAACAGAGAGCGTCTCTGGAAAAATGGATTGACGAAGACAATAAGGCCAGATACTACATGTTGGGCTCGATGTCTGATGAGCTCCAGCGCCAACATGAAGATATCGGGACTGCTCGCCAAATGTTGGCTCACCTACAGGAGATGTTTGGTGAACAGAGTCGCGCAGCCAAATATCAAGTCACGAAATGACTTTTTAAGGCTAAGATGCGTGATGGGCAGTCAGTCCAAGATCACTGTCTGACAATGATCAAGGACATGGAAGAGCTTGAGAAGCTCGGTGTGAAGTTGGACTTGGACTTGCAGAATGATATTATTCTGCAATCCTTGACTGATGCATATGGGCAATTCATCATGAATTACCACATGCATAAACTTCAAAATTCCTTGGCCGAGTTGATGAATATGCTGGTTACCGCTGAGCTTTCTATGAAAGGTTCTAAAGGCTCAGTTCTTGCTATGGAACGGACTTCTTCCAAAAGAAAGTCTTATGGAAAGAAAAAAAAGTCTGTGAAAAAGCAAAAGGTAGAAGGATCAAAGAAGAAGAAGGCAGAACTGAAGAAAAAGGTCGATGGCAAAGGAAAGTGTTTCCATTGCAACAGCGACGGCCATTGGAAGCGGAACTGCCCTACTTACCTGGCCACCCTAAAGAACAAGAAGGAAGGTCCTTCTGGAGGTATGCTCGTTATTGAGTCTAACCTTACGGTTTCTTCTGCATCCAGTTGGGTGCTTGACTCTGGTTCTAGTGCTCATCTGTGCACTTCTATGCAGGGTCTTGAGGATAGCAGGAGGCTGAGGGATGGAGACATGATCCTACGCGTCGGTAATGGAGCAAGAGTTGCTGCAGTAGCCGTGGGAACATACCCTCTGCGATTACCATCTGGTTTAGACTTAGTTTTAAAAGACTGTTATTATGTGCCTGCAGCTAGCAGGAATTTGATTTCTGTTTCATGCTTAGCACAAGAAGGTTATGTGATCACCTTCTTTAAGGACCATTGTAACATTCTTTATGAAAGAAATAAAATTGCAAATGGTTTCCTTGTTAATGGTCTTTATCAGTTGCATATTGATGTACCTATTTTAACTATCGAGCAAAACGTGAATGCCAAACGACCTAGGGATAGTCCAAACGACAGATATCTATGGCACCTGAGATTAGGTCATATAGCAGAAGATAGGATTAACAAATTGGAGAAAAATGGGCTATTGAGTCCATTGACTTTTGAGTCATATCCAACTTGTGAATCTTGTCTTCAAGGCAAAATGACTAAACTCCCTTTTGTTGGACATGGGGAGAGGGCCACAGATCTCCTTGCCCTAGTACATACTGATGTGTGCGGCCCATTTCGATGTGCCGGCTAGAGGCAATTTTGTCTACTTCATTACCTTTACCGATGATCTGTCTAGGTATGGGTATGTGTATCTTATGAGACATAAGTCTGAAGCCTTTGAAAAGTTCAAAGAATTCAGACATGAAGTAGAAAAACAAACTGAAAAACCCATTAAGGTTCTTCGATCAGATCGAGGAGGTGAATACCTTAGCCGGGAATTCCTAGACTATCTTAAGGAAAATGGCATAGTCTCTCAATGGACTCCACCAGGAACACCTCAACTCAACGGGGTTTCAGAACGGAGAAATCGGACTCTATTGGATATGGTTCGATCCATGATGAGCTTCACAGACCTCCCTGATTTTCTTTGGGGACATTCATTATTAACTTCAATCTATTTACTGAATAGGGTTCCCTCTAAAACCGTTCCTACCACACCGTATGAGATATGGCACGGTAAGAAACCAAGTCTGAGTCATCTCAGAATTTGGGGTTGTCCGGCTTATGTCAAAAGACAACAAGCGGACAAGTTAGAGTTTAGGTCCTTTAGAGCTCGATTCATAGGATATCCTAAAGAGTCATTAGGATACTATTTCTACATTCCAGAAGACCACAATGTGATTGTGAGTCGACATGCCATATTTCTTGAAAAATAGTTTATTCAAGATAGTGGCATTGGAAAAGCAGATTAAGCTTGATGAGAAAGTCTCACAAGCAGAACGAGCTAAGGACCAAGTGGAACCAAATCAGGTTGAGCCAATAAGAACACTACCTCCTCCACCTCGTAGATCGGAAAGAGTTTTCCGTCCCCCTGAAAGATACTTAGGTATTATTTCAGAGGATGTAGAGGAAATGTTCCTCGTAGGTAATGGTGCTCATGGAGATGATCCCAAAACCTACAACGAGGCGATATCAGATATCGACTCCGAGAAATGGCTTGAGGCAATGAAGTCAGAGATCGACTCGATGCACTCAAACCAAGTCTGGACCTTGGTAGATCCACCAGAAGGTATAGTACCTATTGGGTGTAAATGGATCTTCAAGAGAAAGATTGGTGCAGATGGGAATGTGGAGACATTCAAGGCTAGACTGGTGGCAAAAGGTTATAGTCAACGCGAAGGCATTGACTATCAGGATACCTTTTCCCGGTAGCTATGCTAAAATCCATCCGCACATTGCTTGCCGTTGCAGCCTATTTCGATTATGAAATATGGCAAATGGACGTGAAAACGGCATTCCTAAATGGATATCTTGAGGAAGATATCTATATGGAACAGCCGCTAGGTTTCACATCCAGTGATACTGATCACAAGGTTTGCAAGCTGCAAAGGTCCATATATGGACTTAAGCAAGCATCTCGGAGCTGGAACACTCGTTTCAATGATGTGATCAAAAAGTTTGGTTTCATCAAAAATGAAGAGGAACCATGTGTTTTCAAAAGGGTCAGTGGGAGCGCTGTTGTCTTCCTCGTATTGTACGTGGATGACATCCTCCTTATTGGGAATGATATTCCCATGTTGACATCAGTCAAGATGTGGTTGTCCTAAGGAATTCTCCATGAAAGACCTAGGTGAAGCATCCTTTATTCTAGGAATTAAGGTCTATAGGGATAGACCGAATAGGATGCTAGGACTTTCACAGAAAAATGTACATAGAGGAAGTACTAAAGAGGTTTAGTATGGAAAACTCTAAGAGGGGATTAATACCCTTCAGACATGGTATTCATCTTTCCAAGAAGATGTGCCCCAGCACACCTGAGGAAATAGAACGCATGAGCAAGATCCCTTATGCTTCTGCAATAGGGAGCCTCATGTATGCCATGCTATGTACACGACCTGATATAGCCCATGCTGTGAGTGTCACAAGCAGATATCAGTCAAATCCAGGTGAAGAACACTGGACTTCTGTGAAATGTATCCTTAAGTACTTGAGAAGAACTAAGGATATGATGTTGGTCTTTGGTAACGGAGAACTCCTGGTCCAGGGATACACAGACTCGGACTTCATGTCCGATATAGATGATCGAAAGTCGACATCTGGCAGACTGTTTGTGCTGGAAGAGTTCCTAGCAAACGGTGATACCATCTCATCCGCGATTACCTTGAGAAAGGGTTACGTTGAGGTCAAGAGAGTCAACTCCACAGATAATGTGGCAGACCCACTTACAAAGCCGTTGGGCCAGCAGAAGATCGAAGCCCACCTTGAGAAGATGGGACTTAGACTTGTAGCCAATTGGCTTTAGGACAAGTGGGAGATTGTTAGATATATGTGCCCTAGAAGCCAGAATTGGCTGACACTTGTAATACACTTCTAGGGGCAAAATTATAATTTTGACTATAATTAATGAAATGGGTTATTTTCTATCACATATGTGTATTTAGTGTCTGTGATACATCCTTTGAGTTAATGGTAATGATAATTCATATTTTCAAGAGTTGAAAATTTAAGACATGAATAATCATTATTAACTCATAAAATGCTCCCGACCATAGGATCATCACGAGGATGGTGATTGATCCGGAAGGTTGGTGTACAATCGCTTCTCTTTAGTAGATGAGTCTTGAGTCTACGGTGTGGAGACACCGGAGCGAGAGTACAGGTACTCGTTAGAGAACGAGGGCACTGAGCGTGACCACCTCGAGTAGTCATTAGGGAAGTCTACCTTCTCGTCAATGACTGACTCGATGCTGCAGTAGTGTGTCTGGTTCTTTGACCTGAGATGCATCGGCAGTTCACCTTGAGGGTGTTATAGTTTGACTACACCATTACTCGGTCTCCTAGCCATATGGAACCCTGAGGTGTATGTTGGCTATAGCATGTTCATTGTAGGAACTGGATTGCATCAAGATGGAATCTATCTACCTCGGTGGTAGAGGAGTAGCCCTATGATGATCATGAGAATCAAGTCCAGAAATCCATGGCCATGGTAGAGTGAAATAATAGAAAGAGTTTCTATTTAGATTTTCACATTGGACTCGAATCGAATGATTACATCATATGACAGAGACTAGGGTTTGACGAGTTCACCTTAACCCTAATCTGATCGGGGCTCAAGATAGAAGAACTTGAATCACACAGGTAGCTGCACCAAGAGGTTCGCATTCAGCTCTGATGGGTTGCCACCATATACTGCTAGGTGTCACTGGTGGATTTTGGGAGCAATTAGAATGATTTAGATGATCGATCATTCTAGCTGTTCGAATCAGAAGAGTTCTGATCCATCGAAAGGAGTTTCGATGATGTCTATGATAGAGATCATGACATATCCCATTACCATACAGAACTGAACCTAACTGGGTCACACAAACAAGGGTTTGAATCTGGTGATCATCAATTGAACTGATCTAGTTCAATTGATCTGAATGAGATTCAATTAGGTTCAAGGAAATCGTGCTAGCACTCGATTGAACCTAACGTTCTTCTTTTACTATCATAAATAAGTTGTCCTGACTGAGCCAAAGGAGTTTGTGCTCAATCAGAGGCCTTCATATGGTCTGACTGGAGGTTGTCCAAGTCAGAATAGGTTGTCTTATTTGTAAGACATTACCTGCCATTTTTGGTCACCTGCCATTTCTTGTTCTTTGACTTTGGTCAAAAGTCTACCTTTGACTGGTCAAACGTTGACCATTGACCCTTTGACTTTTGACCACATGTCATGCACCTATTGGAGAGCTGGTGGGGGCCTGTCCCCCTGCCAGAACCTGGCAAGGAGAAGGGCGCACGCCAAGGGTGGCGTGAGCCCAAGTAGGAGGCGCCTAGGAGTCCTTGTTGGACAAGGACTCCACCTCCCTTTTGGATTCCAATCAGAGTTCTACTAAGAATCCAGTTTGACTGGTCTTAGGCACCCTCTAAGGAGGAATCCAGGGGTCTCTATTCCAACCAATCAGATTTAGATCTGATTTCACAAAGGGTTGTGATTGGTTGAGAGGAAGAGGAGTTGGATCACAAGAGGTCTATAAATAAGACCCTGCGCCCAACCCTAATTCCAATGCTATTAGACACGCCCCAAGGCTGCCTCTCCCCTCCTTCCTCCACGCCATAGTCTCTTCTCCCCTTGCTCTCCACGTCCAAAAGGTGTTTTGGACTTAGTTTGGTGCGATTCAGATCAAGGAAAGGCGATCAAAAGCAAGAAGGCTGCGCTGCTGCAAAAGGACGACTGCAGATCTTCAAAAGAGTTTTGAAGATCCTCCAGATCAGATCCAGATCTGATTTTTGGAGGTGTGATAGAGAAGAAGAGGATCTCCAGATCCAACCCGAGTGGATACCGGTAGAGGCCAGGCGCTTGCGTGGCTAAGATCCAGAACCTTCCGCTGCAATCAGGATCATCTACAGGGTAATAGGATTACCCAAATCAGGTAAATTGAATTTGATTTAATTTATCTTCTTTTATTTTATTTATTAAAATAATAAGAATCAGATCTAAAACATATCAAGATCTGATTAAGGTCAAGAGAAAATTTTTGAAATATATCTCTTGATCTAATCAGATCTGGACGAACCTGGACCGGGAAATCAGGATTTCCCTTCAATTATAATCGCTACAAAAATCACTACCATAGGTCTATGGTGATGGTGACAGTAGTAGTGGTTAAAACCACTACCATAGGTCTATAGTAATGGCAATAGTGGCAATGGTTAAGTAACCACTGCCGTAGGCTATAGCAGCAATTTTTTGGGCTATGATAGAGGTTTCGAATTGCTGCTGTAGTCCATTACCATTGTAGTGCATCATCATACCTCTCAGCAATGTACACCGCATAACGCATGGGCAAAATTTAGAAATACATTAGTTTTAATATAAAATCAGATCCTGTAACAACTTAATTAGTAAACAAAGATTGAAATCTTTACCATGATCTATCACAACGTAGAATCTAAATAGTCACCAGTCCTCCTAGACTAGTATGTGGCCCACCATAACTACAACTGGTTTAGTGGACAATCTAGCTGTCGTATCTATAATAAGTAAATAATAAAATTAAAATAATTAAAATATGTATATAAGAGCTTTTTAGTTCTAGTGAAGAGCTTTGGTATTGATTTTTTACTAATCTATCGACCATAACATGTGTGTCTTGGGTTTGATGACCAGAGCAGAAGCATGGATTTCAAAGCATTTATTATAAAGTCCTAACATCAAACCCTAATCTAGGACCTCCTTATTAAATTAAAATCATATAATATGCATTTATAATATAATCTTAGGGTATAGAAACATACATGAATCGCAAAATCCTAATTCATGTCTGAATTCTAGCAAAAGTTTGGTAGGGGTTCGACCAGGTGCCCACGTGTTCACCCTCTAATGTTGATCCGCATAGGAACTTGATCAAGACATGAACTCTTTTTTCAAATGATTCCTTGTGTTGAATTCTTCTTCCAAGAATTCAATCGGACAAAACTTTCTTTAGCCTTGCTTCCTTCCTTCTAGCCTTCCTTCTCTCTTCCTTTCTTTTCTTCTTGTCTTCCTTAATTTTCTTCCTAGATCCTTGTCCTAAAGAAGACTCCTTATCCTCATTAGAACCTTGTCCTAACAAGAGAAGGAAGAAAATAATTGGACAATAGAGACAAGTGTATGAAAGAAAGGATTAGGATAGATCTCGGATACCAATGCACACCCCTATTTATACTGTACATAGGGGTGTCATCCACAATATCCCATGCCCCTCCCTTAATCTTACCTCACACCCATTCAAAAATCTCATGCCCCATCTGAATCTCAGGACACGTTGAAGGCAAAAGAAATTAATCCAAAGAGATGTCTTCTCATAGAAGGACTCTTTGGTGTTGAAATAATTTCATGATGCTTTCTGAAGTGTTGCAAGACTTCACATATGCCATGCTAAATAACTAAAGGGTTGAGATCATATTTTAAAGACCATCTAATGGCCCTAATAGGAGGCACTATCAGATGGTAGGCATGGAATGAGTTAAAGATTCACTTGGACTCTTGGTCCAAGTGCCGCCAATAAGGGAGGGGGCAGCAAGGTTGCTTAACTTATCCAAATACTAGATAACCAATGAGGAATATTATCTATAGGAGTCTTCTGCACCTCCTCTCTATCTAAGGTCCATGCCACAAAAAATGTTATGTGAATCACATTTGGATTAGAAGGAAGGAGGGTGCGCCAACCATTTTGTGCTCCAAAAATTCCTTGCACACCAAACTCTACTCAAATGCCAAGAGAGAGATTCTCTGGCATATAGGATGTTGAAAAGAGGTGCCCAACCCTTAACCCATTAAGCAAAGAGTCAAGTCAATTAAGAATCCAAATTAAATTTGGATTAAATTGGATCTAATTAGCCTAAATTGGAACCAAATTCAAATCCATTTCAAATGCTGGAGTTAGAGTTTGCAACACATGCTAGTGTTGGAAAATATGTCCTAAAGCTAATTATCTTAGTAGATGATTGAAATTAGTATACGAATTATCAAATAATAATAGTTATCTAGCTGATTCATCATAAAAGTTCTATCTTTCTTAAATGAACTCCTATATTATGATGAAGTCCTTAGAACCATAATCAATCGATAAAAGAGAATTTATCGGATGGTTCTTAAATTATTCACGATCAAATGATGAGTTATTAATAAGGATGATAACTTATCGAGTGTAGGTCATTATATGTCATTACCTTGGTTGTCCTCACAACCAAGTGGTGTGGAGACAATGAAATGGCATCCAGGTGAGATGTAGGAGTACATCTACATTGAACATAATCAATGTAGCACTCTACTATCAAGAGTAGCTAGCTAAGGCTAATGAGTATAGGTGTTCTTCTGACCTAAGATCACCATGATGACTTGCAAGCAACTCACTGTGCTTTGGTGCTGGACTATCTATATTTCTAATATAGGTTCAAAAGATTTCTGGCATAGTCAAGTACTTGTAAAGTTGGTATTGTTAGATATATATGCCCTAGAAGCCAGAATTGGCTGACACTTGTAATACACTTCTAGGGGCAAAATTATAATTTTGACTATAATGAATAAAATGGATTATTTTCTATCACATATGTGTATTTAGTGTCTGTGATACATCATTTGAGTTAATGGTAATGATAATTCATATTTTCAAGAGTTGAAAATTTAAGACATGAATAATCATTGTTAACTCATAAAATGCTGCCGACCAAAGGACCATCACGAGGATGGTGATTGATCCAGAAGGTTGGTGTACAACCATTTCTCTTTAGTAGATGAGTCTTGAGTCTACGGTGTGGAGACACCGGAGCGAGAGTATAGGTACTCATTAGAGAATGAGGGTACTGAGCGTGACCACCTAGAGTAGTCATTAGGGAGTCTACCTTCTCGTCAATGACTGACTCGATGCTGCAGTAGTGTGTCTGGTTCTTTGACCTGAGGTGCATCGGACAGTTCACCTTGAGGGTGTTATAGTTTGACTACACCATTACTCGGTCTCCTAGCCATATGGAACCCTGAGGTGTATGTTGGCTATAGCATGTTCATTGTAGGAACTGGATTGCATCAAGATGGAATCTATCTACCTCGGTGGTAGAGGAGCAGCCCTATGATGATCATGAGAATCAAGTCCAGAAGTCCATGGCCATGGCAGAGTGAAATAATAGAAAGAGTTTCTATTTAGATTTTCACATCGGACTTCGAATCGAATGATTACATCATATGACAGAAGACTAGGGTTTGACGAGTTTCACCTTAACCCTAATCTGATCGGGGCTCAAGATAGAAGAACTTAATCACACAGGTAGCTGCACCAAGAGGTTCGCATTCAGCTCTGATGGGTTGCCACCATATACTGCTAGGTGTCACTGGTGGATTTTGGGAGCAATTAGAATGATTTAGATGATCGATCATTCTAGCTGTTCGAATCAGAAGAGTTCTGATCCATCGAAAGGAGTTTCGATGATGTCGATGATAGAGATCATGACATATCCCATTACCATACAGAACTGAACCTAACTGGGTCACACAAACAAGGGTTTGAATCTGGTGATCATCAATTGAACTGATCTAGTTCAATTGATCTGAATGAGATTCAATTAGGTTCAAGGAAAATCGTGCTAGCACTCGATTGAACCTAACGTTCTTCTTTTGCTATCATAAATAAGTTGTCCTGTCTGAGCCAAAGGAGTTTGTGCTCAATCAGAGGCCTTCATATGGTCTGACTGGAGGTTGTCCAAGTCAGAAAAGGTTGTCTTATTTTGTAAGACATTACCTACCATTTTTGGTCACCTGCCATTTCTTGTTCTTTGACTTTGGTCAAAAGTCTACCTTTGACTGGTCAAACATGTTGACCATTGACACTTTGACTTTTGACCACATGTCATGCACCTATTGGAGAGCTGGTGGGGGCCTGTCCCCCTACCAGAACCTGGCAAGGAAGAGGGCGCACGCCACCCTTGGCGTGTGCCCAAGTTGGAGGCGCCTAGGAGTCCTTGTTGGACAAGGACTCCATCTCCTTTTTGGATTCCAATTAGAGTTCTCCTAAGAACCAACTTTGACTGGTCTTAGGCACCCTCTAAGGAGGAATCCAGGGGACTCTATTCCCACCAATCAGATTTAGATCTGATTTCACAAAGAGTTGTGATTGGTTGGGAAGAAGAGAAGTTGGATCACAGTCAGTCTATAAATAAGACCCTGCGCCCAACTCAGATTATGAATGAGAATTGAAACCCCATGCCCCAAGGCTGCCTCTCCCCTCTTCCTCCATGCCAAAACCACCTTCTCCCTCTCCTCTCCACGTCCAAAAGGAGTTTTGGACCTTGGTTGGTGCGATCCAGATCAAAGAAAGGCGACTGAAAGCTAGAAGGCTGCGCTGCTGCAAAGGACGACTGCTGATCTTCAAAAGGAGTTTTGAAGATCCTCCAGATCAGATCCAGATCTAATTTTTGGAGACATGATAGAGAAGAAGAGGATCTCTAGATCCAGCTCGAGTGGATACCAGTAGAGGCCAGGCACTTGCGTGGCTAGATCCAGAACCTTCCGCTGCTTACAGGATCATCAACGGGTAATAGGATTACCCATATCAAGGTAAATTAAATTTGATTTAATTTATCTAATTTTATTTTAATTTATTAAAATAATAAAAATTAGATCTAAAATATCCCTAGATCTGATATAGATCAAAGAGAAAAATTTTTGAAATATATCTCTTGATCTGATCAGATCTGAACGAACCTGGATCCGAAAAATCAGGATTTTCCTTCAACTGGTATCAGAGCCAAGGTTCTAAAAGTATTTAGATCTGATTTTAAATTTATTTTAATTAGAAAAAAAAAGTGATTTTAGATGTCACATGAGATGTGATCAGATCTGAAATTAGAAAAAATTAAAATTAAATGATTTGGATCTAAGATTAGAAAATATGCATGACTAGTTCTAAAATAGAATAGTTCTATAGAATAGTCTTGCATGTTTTTAATTTAATTCTGATTAAATCATATTTTAGATCTATTTATTTACTATTTTTTGATATTATAATTATTATAATAACATCTAAAAAATAGTAAATAAAAATTATTTAATTTTAAACATCATATGAGATATGATTGATGCATGTCTAGACTAGTTGTAGAATAGTTCTACATAATTATCTAGATTAGAATTTATTTTGATTAGATCAATTTAAATCTAATTTTTTAGATTATTATGAGATAATTTAGATCTAAAAATATGCATGATTCGATACATGAGATGTATGCAAAATATGCCATGATTAGATCTAATTTGTATATGAGATATATGATATAGATCTAAAACTGTTTTGTAGTATTGCATGTTCCTGATTAAGGCGTTCCTCTTGGCCGTCCGGTCATAAGAATGAAGAAGGGATTTAAAGGCCCTCTCTTTCCATTCGATGGGGTGTTCTTATGATGTGTAGGGGTGCTGCGTGTTCGTCCTTAATCAGAAACCCAAAACTTACTTTCTGCAAAATCCTAGATCCTGAAACCCTAGGATTTATTGTGCATATTTTATTTATGAACCCTACTTAATTAAAAATTAAGATTATGAAATATTAATTAGGTCTAAAATTGAGAATTTTAGATCTAAGACATATTCATAATACTGGGTTCGGGCTTGGGTAGCTCAATTAGGTCTAAGCGGTTGATCAAACCGAATCAAGAGTTGGTTAGATGGGATCAACAATGCTTAAATTGACCAGCCTAATAGGATTAAGTCTGGGTCAAGATCGAGTCACGATCAAGCAAGACCTAATTAGGCTCAGAGGTTAGAGTCTGGATTGTAGGCTAACCCAATTGGTTCTGGACTCAATAATTTGGTGTCTAAGGTAAGTTTGGCACATACGACCGACTGGTTTTTAATTGGAAGCTACTCGACCTGAATGCATTCTTGTACGAGTTAATGGCATATTCCTTCCACCGGTCTCACTTACCTGGCCATATCTGTTGACACAGTTCTGATCTGAGGTGGTCAATAATCCGAGCTAACCCATGCCACTAGGTTAGTCATAATTGTTATGACTATGACAAGTCTAGTTTAATGAGACCTGAATCAATTCTCCCTAAGAAAAGATTAAGTCTGAGGTCTTCCACCATTGTAGATGTGCGGGCCCTTCCCGAGGTTGATTGTTCTCGGCTGGATACAGTGGCTCAGTTGCACCGAAAAGATGCAACCATGTCTATTAGGCATTGGATGCTATGGGCTGGAGGATGAGTTGGGCTCAATATTTCGGATACGGTGAGAGACTCAATTAGGAATCCAGTCTATGCAAATGGTGGGTCTGACTTAACTAAGGAGTGGATCAATATTTCGGATACGGTGAGATTCATGAATTAGAGACCAAGTTTGGGTGCACCATGATTAGAGAATCATTGAACAAGAGTTGTTCACTCATTGGCTAACCCATCACCAATAACTGTTAGGTGAGGTGATGAGTCAGTTGGTGAGACCGCACCACCCACTAGAAATCATTAATCATGGAGATTTTTGCATCTCTACAGAGGGAGTGTAGGGATCCGAGAAAATAGTGGGAGCTAATTTGTTTAAAAATAAAATCCCTAAATAAATTGGTCAAGTCAAAATTACAGTATCTAACTAGAATCTTTGACTCTCTACAGAAAAATGTCTGCGTCCAACCCATTGGCACGTATCCTGGACACACATAGACTGACTGGACCCAATTATAAAGATTGGCTCAGAAACTACAAAATAGTTTTGGGTTTCGAGAAGTTAACCCATGTATTGGACCAGGACCCTCCCACCTTACCAGCCCGTCCATCCATTGAACAGAGAGCGTCTCTGGAAAAATGGATAGACGAAGATAATAAGGCCAGATATTACATGTTGGGCTCGATGTCTGATGAGCTCCAGCGCCAACATGAAGGATATCGGGACTGCTCGCCAAATGTTGGCTCACCTGCAGGAGATGTTTGGTGAACAGAGTCGCGCAGCCAAATATCAAGTCACGAAATGACTTTTTAAGGCTAAGATGCGTGATGGGCAGTCAGTCCAAGATCACTGTCTGACAATGATCAAGGACATGGAAGAGCTTGAGAAGCTCGGTGTGAAGTTAGACTTGGACCTGCAGAATGATATTATTCTGCAATCCTTGACTGATGCATATGGGCAATTCATCATGAATTACCACATGCATAAACTTCAAAATTCCTTGGCCGAATTAATGAATATGCTGGTTACCGCTGAGCTTTCTATGAAAGGTTCTAAAGGCTCAGTTCTTGCTATGGAACGGACTTCTTCCAAAAGAAAGTCTTATGGAAAGAAAAAGAAGTCTGTGAAAAAGCAGAAGGTGGAAGGAGCAAAGAAGAAGAAGGCAGAGCCGAAGAATGAAAGGCCGCTGTCAAAGGAAAAGTGTTTCCATTGCAACAGCGACGGCCATTGGAAGCGGAACTGCCCTACTTACCTGGCCACCCTGAAGAACAAGAAGGAAGGTCCTTCTGGAGGTATGCTCGTTATTGAGTCTAACCTTACGGATTTCTTCTGCATCCAGTTGGGTGCTTGACTCTGGTTCTAGTGCTCATCTGTGCACTTCCATGCAGGGATCTTGAGGATAGCAGGAGGCTGAGGGATGGAGACATGATCCTACGCATCGGTAATGGAGCAAGAGTTGCTGCAGTAGCCGTGGGAACATACCCTCTTCGATTACCATCTGGTTTAGACTTAGTTTTGAAAGACTGTTATTATGTGCCTGCAGCTAGCAGGAATTTGATTTCTGTTTCATGCTTAGCACAAGAAGGCTATGTGATTACCTTCTTTAAGGACCATTGTAACATTCTTTATGAAAGAAATAAAATTGCAAATGGTTTCCTTATTAATGGTCTTTATCAGCTACATATTGATGTACCTGTTCTAACTATCGAGCAAAACGTGAATGCCAAATGACCTAGGGATAGTCCAAACGATAGATATCTATGGCACCTGAGATTAGGTCATATAGCAGAAGATAGGATCAACAAATTGGAGAAAAATGGGCTATTGAGTCCATTGACTTTCGAGTCATATCCAACTTGTGAATCTTGTCTTCAAGGCAAAATGACTAAACTCCCTTTTGTTGGACATGGGGAAGAGGGCCACAGATCTCCTTGCCCTAGTACATACTGATGTGTGCGGCCCATTTGATGTGCCGGCTAGAGGCAATTTTGTCTACTTCATTACCTTTACCGATGATCTGTCTAGGTATGGGTATGTGTATCTTATGAGACACAAGTCTGAAGCTTTTGAAAAGTTCAAAGAATTCAGACATGAAGTAGAAAAATAAACTGAAAAACCCATTAAGGTTCTTCGATCAGATCGAGGAGGTGAATACCTTAGCCAAGAAATTCCTAGACTATCTCAAGGAAAAATGGCATAGTCTCTCAATGGACTCCACCAGGAACACCTCAACTCAACGGGTTTCAGAATGGAGAAATCGGACTCTATTGGATATGGTTCGATCCATGATGAGCTTCACAGACCTTCCTGATTTTCTTTGGGGACACTCATTGTTAACTTCAATTTATCTACTGAATAGGGTTCCCTCTAAAACCGTTCCTACCACACCGTATGAGATATGGCATGGTAAGAAACCAAGTCTGAGTCATCTCAGAATTTGGGGTTGTCCGGCTCATGTCAAAAGACAACAAGCGGACAAGTTAGAGTTTAGGTCCTTTAGAGCTCGATTCATAGGATATCCTAAAGAGTCATTAGGATACTATTTCTACATTCCAGAAGACCACAATGTGATTGTGAGTCGACATGCCATCTTTCTTGAAAAATAGTTTATTCAAGATAGCGGCATTGGAAAGCAGATTAAGCTTGATGAGAAAGTCTCACAAGTACAACGAGCTAAGGACCAATTGGAACCAAATCAGGTTGAGCCAATAAGAACACTACCTCCTCCACCTCGTAGATCGGAAAGAGTTTTCCATCCCCCTGAAAGATACTTAGGTATTATTTCAGAGGAAGTAGAGAAAATGTTCCTCGTAGGTAATGGTGCTCATGGTGATGATCCCAAAACCTACAACGAGGCGATATCAGATATCGACTCCGAGAAATGGCTAGAGGCAATGCAGTCAGAAATTGACTCGATGCACTCAAACCAAGTCTGGACCTTGGTAGATCCACCAGAAGGTATAGTACCTATTGGGTGTAAATGGATCTTCAAGAGAAAGATTGGTGCAGATGGGAATGTGGAGACATTCAAGGCTAGACTAGTGGCAAAAGGTTATAGTCAATGCGAAGGCATTGACTATCAGGATACCTTTTCCCAGTGGCTATGCTAAAATCCATCCGCACATTGCTTGCCGTTGCAGCCTATTTCGATTATGAAATATGGCAAATGGACGTGAAAATGACGGCATTCTTAAATGGATATCTTGAGGAAGATATCTATATGGAACAGCCGCTAGGTTTCACATCCAGTGATACTGATCACAAGGTTTGCAAGCTGCAAAGGTCCATATATGGACTTAAGCAAGCATCTCGGAGCTGGAACACTCATTTCAATGATGTGATCAAAATGTTTGGTTTCATCAAAAATGAAGAGGAACCATGTGTTTTCAAAAAGGTCAGTGGGAGCGCTGTTGTCTTCCTCGTATTGTACGTGGATGACATCCTCCTTATTGGGAATGATATTCCCATGTTGACAACAGTCAAATTATGGTTGTCCAAGGAATTCTCCATGAAAGACCTAGGTGAAGCATCCTTTATTCTAGGAATTAAGGTCTATAGGGATAGACCGAATAGGATGCTAGGACTTTCACAGAAGATGTACATAGAGGAAAGTACTAAAGAGGTTTAGTATGGAAAACTCTAAGAGGGGATTAATACCCTTCAGACATGGTATTCATCTTTCCAAGAAGATGTGCCCTAGCACACCTGAGGAAATAGAATGCATGAGCAAGATCCCTTATGCTTCTGCAATAGGGAGCCTCATGTATGCCATGCTATGTACACGACCTGATATAGCCCATGCTGTGAGTGTCACAAGCAGATATCAGTCAAATCCAGGTGAAGAACACTGGACTTCTGTGAAATGTATCCTTAAGTACTTGAGAAGAACTAAGGATATGATGTTGGTCTTTGGTAATGGAGAACTCCAAGTCCAGGGATACACAGACTCGGATTTCATGTCCGATATAGATGATCGAAAGTCGACATCTGGGAGTCTGTTTGTGTGCAATGGTGGTGCTGTCAGCTGGAAGAGTTCCAAGCAAACGTGATAGCAGATTCCACCATGGAAGCAGAATATATCGCTGCATCAGAGGCTGCGAAGGAAGCATTCTGGTACAAGAAGTTTGCTGCAGAAATTGGAGTAATGCCATCAGATGCCATTCCTCTATACTGCGACAACAATGGCGCCATAGCCCTTGCTAAGGAGCCGAGGTCTCACCAGAAATCCAAGCACATTGAGCGGCGATACCACCTCATCCGCGATTACCTCGAGAAGGGTTACGTCGAGGTCAAGAGAGTCAACTCCACAGATAATGTGGCAGACCCACTTACAAAGCCGTTGGGCCAGCAGAAGATCGAAGCCCACCTTGAGAAGATGGGACTTAGACTTGTAGCCAATTGGCTTTAGGACAAGTGGGAGATTGTTAGATATATGTGCCCTAGAAGCCAGAATTGGCTGACACTTGTAATACACTTCTAGGGGCAAAATTATAATTTTGACTATAATCAATAAAATGGGTTATTTTCTATCACATATGTGTATTTAGTGTCTGTGATACATCCTTTGAGTTAATGGTAATGATAATTCATATTTTCAAGAGTTGAAAATTTAAGACATGAATAATCATTATTAACTCATAAAATGCTCTGACCATAGGATCATCACGAGGATGGTGATTGATCCGGAAGGTTGGTGTACAATCGCTTCTCTTTAGTAGATGAGTCTTGAGTCTACGGTGTGGAGACACCGGAGCGAGAGTACAGGTACTCGTTAGAGAACGAGGGCACTGAGCGTGACCACCTCGAGTAGTCATTAGGGAAGTCTACCTTCTCGTCAATGACTGACTCGATGCTGCAGTAGTGTGTCTGGTTCTTTGACCTGAGGTGCATCGGCAGTTCACCTTGAGGGTGTTATAGTTTGACTACACCATTACTCGGTCTCCTAGCCATATGGAACCCTGAGGTGTATGTTGGCTATAGCATGTTCATTGTAGGAACTGGATTGCATCAAGATGGAATCTATCTACCTCGGTGGTAGAGGAGCAGCCCTATGATGATCATGAGAATCAAGTCCAGAAGCCCATGGCCATGGCAGAGTGAAATAATAGAAAGAGTTTCTATTTAGATTTTCACATTCGGACTTGAATCGAATGATTACATCATATGACAGAAGACTAGGGTTTGACGAGTTCACCTTAACCCTAATCTGATCGGGGCTCAAGATAGAAGAACTTAATCACACAGGTAGCTGCACCAAGAGGTTCGCATTCAGCTCTGATGGGTTGCCACCATATACTGCTAGGTGTCACTGGTGGATTTTGGGAGCAATTAGAATGATTTAGATGATCGATCATTCTAGCTGTTCGAATCAGAAGAGTTCTGATCCATCGAAAGGAGTTTCGATGATGTCGATGATAGAGATCATGACATATCCCATTACCATACAGAACTGAACCTAACTGGGTCACACAAACAAGGGTTTGAATCTGGTGATCATCAATTGAACTGATCCAGTTCAATTGATCTGAATGAGATTCAATTAGGTTCAAGAAAATCGTGCTAGCACTCGATTGAACCTAACGTTCTTCTTTTGCTATCATAAATTAGTTGTCCTGACTGAGCCAAAGGAGTTTGTGCTCAATCAGAGGCCTTCATATGGTCTGACTGGAGGTTGTCCAAGTCAGAAAAGGTTGTCTTATTTTGTAAGACATTACCTGCCATTTTTGGTCACCTGCCATTTCTTGTTCTTTGACTTTGGTCAAAAGTCTACCTTTGACTGGTCAAATGTTGACCATTGACACTTTGACTTTTGACCACATGTCATGCACCTATTGGAGAGCTGGTGGGGGCCTGTCCCCCTGCCAGAACCTGGCAAGGAGGAGGGCGCACGCCACCCTTGGCGTGTGCCCAAGTTGGAGGCGCCTAGGAGTCCCTGTTGGACAGGGACTCCATCTCCTTTTTGGATTCCAATTAGAGTTCTCCTAAGAACCAACTTTGACTGGTCTTAGGCACCCTCTAAGGAGGAATCCAGGGGACTCTATTCCCACCAATCAGATTTAGATCTGATTTCACAAAGGGTTGTGATTGGTTGGGAAGAAGAGGAGTTGGATCACAGTAGTCTATAAATAAGACCCTGCGCCCAACTCAGATTAAGATGAGAATTCAAACCCCATGCCCCAAGGCTGCCTCTCCCCTCTTCCTCCATGCCAAACCACCTTCTCCCTCTCCTCTCCACATCCAAAAGGAGTTTTGGACCTTGGTTGGTGCGATCCAGATCAAGAGAAAGGCGAGTGAAAGCTAGAAGGCTGCACTGCTGCAAAGGACGACTGCTGATCTTCAAAAGGAGTTTTGAAGATCCTCCAGATCAGATCCAGATCTGATTTTTGAAGGTATGATAGAGAAGAAGAGGATCTCCTGATCAAGCCCAAGTGGATACTGGTAGAGGCCAAGCGCTTGCGTGGCTAGATCCAGAACCTTCCATTGCAAACAGGATCATCAACAGATAATAGGATTATCCAAATCAGGTAAATTAAATTTGATTTAATTTATCCTTATTTTATTTTATTTATTAAAATAATAAGAATCAGATCTAAAACATCCTAGATCTGATATAGATCAAAGAAAAAAATTTTGAAATATATCTCTTGATCTGATTAGATCTGAACGAACCTGGATCAGGAAATCAGGATTTTCCTTCAGGTGTGTTAGTCAAGATGGGATTGACTACTCCTGATTAACTTCAAGAAGAGAATGTCTCATTATATTTTAATTTAGCAAAACTTAGGCCTAGGTAATCCTCGTGAAGAGTCATGGGATCTACAAAATTTTGAGACATAACAGAGATGACTTGTATGAGTGTTGACAGTGTACTCGAAGTTGTCTTGAGTATTATTAATCATAGGGATGAATTATATGATAACTATGGGCTAGGGTTCTAAGAATTTTGCTTTGCATACATTCGACCTATCTGGATGTCGAGAACTATTGCTAGATGGTTACTTCGACTGATACAGAAATTGATTCCTATGCTATCAGCTTAGGTTCAAGTCTCTAAAGTCACACACATAAGAGGTTATAACCTAATCAGATGGTTAATCGATGATTGAGAATCATTCTAAGGTCAAACATTCAATGCGATTGATGTTTGACATAATGCAAGTATTATAGGAGGATCGATTAGCAATTGGATTGCTAATTGACTCAATTTGATTGAGCGATTGGACTGAGATCAAGTCTAATTAAATTAGATTTAATTAAAATTAATTTAGACTTAATTAGATTAAGTTAATTAGTTTATTAGATAAGCCAATTATAAGGAAAAAATAATTTCTAGTTGGATTAGAATTTTAGTGCACCTAATTCCTAATTTAGTTAGAATTTAAATCATAATTAAATATGATTTAATCTAATTTAATTGAGCTTCTAGTTGGACTAGGATCATCTTTAATTAGATTTTATTTAATTTTATTTGAATTAGGTTCAAAATAATTTTGACCTAGTCAAACAAGAAGAGTACCAATTGGACTGGGACTCTCACTCCTTACACTAATAAAAGTCAATGCCCATATTTTATTTTTAGATCTTTATGTGATATTCACCACACCAATAAGAGCTTATCCATGCATCAAATATCTAAAGAAATTAATTAAAATTTGATTTGATCAAATTTGGTAAGTGGTTTGGTTTTGTTTTCTTTTCAAAGAGTTTTAATTCTCCAGAACAACTCCTTTCCTTATGGAATTTTTCTCTATGCCTTCTTTTCTTTTGTACACTTATTTTCTTTTGTTTTGTACATTGTTTCTTGATCTTCACACTAAAAAAATAAGGAGGGGGGCATCCAAGAGTTGGATGCCTCCTAAAACTCCTCCTTGGTCTCCTTTTAAGACTAGGTTTTGACCTAGTCTTCCATACATAAAAGGGAGGACACCTCCTATCAAGTTGAGGATGTGTAAAATCTGAAAAAATCATAAAAACACCATAAGAAAAAGAAGAGAAGGCAAGGAGGTTTGGGGCACCAAGTTTTTTGATGAAAAGGTCTTCATCAAGACATCAAAATGTTGATGTCTTGAAGGGACAAAGGTAAGAGAGGATTGTCTTCTCTTTATTTTTCTTTTAAGTACATTCCTCTTATTATTTTATAAAATTTTTATATAATAAAAATATGAGAGAGAAATAGAAAGAGGGCATGGGGATTTGTGCTCCAAGGTGTTGGGGCATAGTGATCTTTTTGGACATGATCTGATCATGTCCTGATGAGAGAAGAAGAAGAGAAGAAGGTCTTCTCTTAGGATTTATTTGAGAATCCTTCTTCATATTTTGTAAGATTTTTTTATCAAAAAAATTAGAGAGTGTGAGATTTGAAAACATGGGAAAAGTCTAGAAGAGAAGATCTTCCGTTGTCCTAGCATAACGATGTTTTCAGGACATCAATCATCGATGTCCTGAAAAAAAAGATTTATCTTCTCTTTGGATCCTTTTCTAATATATTTAATTTTTAATTTTTGGAAGACCCAAAGGTTGGATTTGTCTCCTAATCCTCCTCTTATTCTTCATCTCTTAGAGTATCAAAGAGATCATAAGAACAAATTTTGGATTAACCATCTAGAGAAATCCGTAAGAAGCTAGCACTTTGAGTGGATCTTCGTTCAACAAACCTCTAATTTTTTTGCAGCCTCGTGTGGATCACCTGTAGAGGCCAGATGCATGTGCAGCTCCAAAGAAAATAACAAAAATCAACCATGAAGTTCTTGACCCATGCAAGGTAAATGATTTGATCTCTTCTCTCACCTAAATGTGATCTAGATTTCAGATCTAGAATCATTCTAGATATAGGGTATTGATTTGGTCAATACCAAATACTTTTATTTTTAGATTTAGAAAGCATTATGACATGTTATAGATCCTAGATATAGGATTTAGTAATTAGATTACATGCATTTGTAGACTAAATGATTCAATCTGTATGTTCCACTGTGTTATTTTCTAAAAATATTTTGAAATTAATGCATGAAATCCTGCATATTTTCCAACAATGGTATTAGAGCATCTAGGTTTGTTTATAATATGATCATATTTGCATTAAATTAAATCTAAAATAAAACTTTATAGATCGCACATGCTGATTATAAGGTTGTCCTGCTGTAAGATTTACCTCTTACAGTGAAGAGGTTGTCCTAGTATGTGCTGATCTATTCTTGGATCATGAATAAGTTAGATATAATCTAAGTAAATTTATGATTTATTTTTTGATTTTAAATCTAAAATTAAATAGATGTTAGATCTATTTTAGATTATTTAGATTAGATCTAAATAATATCAGGTTGCACATACTGCTATAAGGTTTATCCCTTATAGTGGAGAGGTTGTCCCAGTATGTACTGAATCAAATTACATAAATCATAAATATATTAGATGAGATTTAAAATAATTTATAATTTATTTTTAAATTTTAAATCTAACTTTAAGTGGTTTATGATTTGATCCATATATTTATATTTTATGTTTAGATCTAGATTCTTTTGTTACATATGTTGATATGTATATTTTGTTTTGAATATAGAATATGTATGATATACTTGTTTTGTAGAATTTAAATTATGAACTTACTTTCTATAAAATCCTAGATTTGAAACCTTAGGACATGATCAAAATATTAAAATAAATCAAATCCAAAATCACATATATTGAATATGGTTCAATGTAAATTGTTTACCAATTTGAAAATGTTTCAAATGATTAAGTCAGAAATTAGTTCTGAGGTTCCATAAATCTAAATCCATAAGCTTTAAACTTAATTGAGAATTAAGTGATTGTTTAGGATCTAGATTTGTGATTTAAAGATCCTAAGATAATTTCATAAAACATGGGTTAAAGGATAATGGGTTAGCTTTGATCAGGTTCTTAACTGGATTAGACATAGGGTTAGATTAAATATGGACTAAGTTAAGAAATTGATCAAATCTAATTAATAGTTAATTAGGATTAGGTCATTTCTATAGATCACTTCAATAGTTGTAGTTGATCAAAGTCCATACATCTAATAAATGGATATTGATCATGGCTCAGTGGTCGAGCCCGAGTCTTTAGGCAGATCAAATCAAAACTGATAAATTGATAGGTATCTAAGGTAAGTCTAGCATCATAGATCGATGGTTTTTAATTGGCTACCCACTTACCTGGCCATTTCTGATGGTGTCTAAGGCAAGCCTTAGTAGACCCTTCCACCGATCTCACTTACCTGACCAATGTGGTTAATCAAATCTTGATTAGGTTGCTCATTGATTCATGCTAACTCATGTCATATAGAAAATCAGTGAGATTAATTTTATTCAGTGAAACTGATCTAGGTGCCTATGGACCGATATTGATCCTAGTCCTTGTCAAAGACTTGAGAAGTTAGTGGGAGGATTTGACTTGGTGAAGTCAGTAGGAGCAAATTGATCCATGTCCTTCCTATCCTTAAATCATAAATAATTTTAAATTCTCTAAAATTTTTAGGTTCTTAAAATGATAAAGTTATAGAGATAACGAAGTCATTGCCTCTCATTAAGTTGGTTGATAATGGGTCCATTAACTCAATAATCATTTGAGGCCCAAAGACTTGATGCTTATTAACTAATAGAATTATCATTCATAATATGATAACTTGGAAGTGTCTCTCTAATGGTGGTTAGGTTGGCCAACTAAAGTTGGGCTTAATCATTCATTGGTTAGATGCACCAAGTATGGTCATGTTAATGATTTGATCAAACCGATTTCTTACAGGAAAGGCCAAAGCCTACTGATTAGATTTCTGGGGTAAAATTAAATTACTAAAAGTTATTTGAAGAAATAATTGATTAATGAACCTATTTGTAGATGCACAAGGGTTGGCTGACCAAAGTCGGGCTTGTGTGCAGTCTATGTGGATTCTAGTACCTACTAGAAGATTAAAGTAATTTTTTGAATTGGAGGTAAAGGCTATCAATTCAATTAAAATAGTAGAAGAACCTTAAGACTAAAGTCCAAGTTCTAGGCTTAAAATAATTCATATACAATAGGTCATTCTTCTTTTTTCTTAAATTAAGGCTAAACCCTAATTGCTACTATCACTGTCAGATAATGATGACTTATGGGATCTAACTTTGATAATTAGTATCAAAAGATGAATTTGGTTCAACAGTATGAATGGATTCGTATTGGGGCTACTTAGTCCAGTCAAAATAATTAGTTCAAAATTGATCCAAATCAGGCATAATGCTTCTACTATTAGAAGCAGGGTCATAGTTAGAAGAATTGTCTTGCTTTCCTTGACCATAATAGGTTGAACAAGAGAAAGGAGCAAAAGTTGCTTATCAATGATGTTATATGATAATACCTTAAAATTTCTCTATATATAATTTTGCTACCTGGGTATGGGATACTGGTAATCCTATGCAATTTATTGCAAGAATTTTAGGTAAGTGGAATGTTTGAAAACGATGGAAAATTCCTAAACATTGGGAATGGAAGTCTTGTTCTAATCTTAGTTTTAGGAATTATCAAGCTTATTTTCAAAAGATGTCATTTTGAGTGATTGTCACCATTATCAATTGGTTATGATAAATATAATCTCTGCTCGCCTTTTGGTCAAAGATGGTTATCATTTATCAATAAAGAAGATAGTTATGATATTATTATAAATAATATTATAAAAATACATGGATAATAAAAATGATATTTAACATCTATACAGCCTGTTAAGTGTAATATACATATTTAATAAACACCCAAGTTAAATTATGTCTTGGATGTCTATTATTGGTGCAAAATCTGATTGTCGTCGGAATTGAGACTCGAGTCGGAGAAGATGAGGTCACCATTGATGACTTGCAAAACAAGTCTCATCCAGAGTCAGGGGTGGTGGCTCCGGCAAGATCCTCCGACGATCAAGTCAGCTCTTTCGGCCAACAAAAATGGAGTGCTTAGAGATATTTTAGTAGAGTTTTTAGAAAAAGATCAAGAGCTTCGAGAAGAAGGCAAATCTAGAGGATCTCTTATATAGGCAGAGCCCATAACAAACTAATAGTGACAGCCATAATCAATCAGTAGTGGATCGTTCAAGGCCATGTGCAGTTTGTTATGGAGAGTAGTATCTATTGTTGCGACATGCCAGCCGGTTAGGACCTGATAGCTGAAGTTCAGATAGGATAGCTGCAAGCAATGAAGGGTTTCTAGTTATTGTTATTCCACAGGGGCTCAGAGGAGGTTATGGAGGCTGACTGTGCATAGGCTGTTGCTTGCTATTTGCTATATCGACGGCATGCACCGAGATCCTTTCAGGTTACTGGAAGGGATCCAAATGAATCTTGCTAGGAGAGAAGCTCGACTGAGTGGGGCCCTCCAAGCAACTACAAGAAGAAGTCTAGGGGGAGTTCGTTTGTAGAAGGAGTTCGACTGGCGGAGAAGTCTAGAAGGAGTTCGACTGGCGGAGGAGTCCAACTGGAGGAGGTCTGACTAGGGGAGAAGTCCAACTGGGGGAGAAGTCCAGTTGGAGGAGAAGTTTGGGAGGAGTCTGATTGGTGGAGAAGTCTAGAAGGAGTTCAACCATAAGAGAAGGTCGGCTAAAGGAGAAGTCCGATAGGAGTTCGACTAGCAGAGAGATCCGAAAGAAGTTCGACTGGTGGAGAAGTCTATAAGGAGTTCGACTGACCCCCAAGCTGGCTAGGCTAGACTACCCAAGGGGCTACTCTCACTATTCAAGTTCATCTGAAGGGGATCCAATGATAGGAGGATGATCGAGATTACTCTGAGATTAAACATTTAGCCAAACTTCGGCGAGAGCAGGTTTATCCCCAACAATAGTTCTCTTACTCCCAAGCTTGAAACTTAAAGGAAGAGAGTACATATGTAACTATCGAAGATCTTTTTAGTCTCCCACGCCCATCAGGATGGGATGCCTTCAGGTCTACCATGCTGGCATCGAAACTTCATAAATACGAGATGATCCAAAAAGATATTTTTTGAGCCTCCTATCGAAACTCTGCTCAAGGTACAATGCAATTAAAGATCTGTCCATCACCATTTCCCTACCATGATGAGTGGGACACGTGGCACATATAGATCGACCAAATGAGATCTACAATCATAACAATTTCAAGCTTTCCTTGGCTATTAAAAACCTTTCTTCCTCTTCTAGAATCCATTCTGCCTGAGTCTTCTTTCTTCCTTCCCAAGTCCTTGCCTTCCTTTTGTCTGAGAGTCCCGATTCCTTCTCATGCTCTCTCTGCTTTCAAGTGCTCTTCTGCTTAATTTTCATCGTGCTCACCATCTTCTCGCCTTTTTTTATCATCTTAGGTCAGCTTTCCAACCCTTCTCTTTGAGCATTCGCGCTTCTTAGACTTCTTCCTCTTTCGATTTTCTTTAAAGAGTCTCTGCATTTCATTTTTCTTCATTTTTGGAGATTTTTCTGAGGTTTATTTTGATTCGTATGTCTTTCGAAACCTCCCAATCTGTCAGTTCATGGAGCTCGTCCGGGCTGACCTTCCTAGACCCCACTCCTCTAGCCGAGGTTAATCCTACGAATATGTCCCATCAGTCTTATGTCCTAGGTACCATTTCTTATGTTCTTACTCCAAACGACCTCTCTCTAATTAGGATATAGTATGGCATCCCATTAGAGTACGATCTCAAACTCCCTGGGTCAGGCGACCGTGCTAGTTCGCCTCCAGTCGATCAATTTTGTTTGTACCTAGAAGCCTTGCGCACTGAGCTTCGACTTCAACTTTCTCCTTTCGTCATCGCATATTTTTACTTTTGAATATTTCTTTTGCTTCTATTGTACCAAACTCCTTTCGATTCGTAATTGACTTTTTTTATCTTTATCATCTAACTGAAGTTCGGCCAACCATCTCACTCTTTTGGAATTTTTACACCTTCAAATGCCATCCTTCCGTAAAGGATTGGTGGTACTTCTCCCCTCAATTTGGCAAGAAGGGGTTACTGAAAGGTGCTCCTTCTTTTATTCATAACTAGAAGGAGAAGTACTTCTTCATCCGATGTTCGAACTTAATGCTTGACCTTCCTTCCTAGGGCTTCCTTAGGGAGTCAGTCCGTCGAGACCCTAGTTTAGATGGAGCCAACCTCGAGTCTTCTAACAAGCTCAAGGCATACTGAGCTCCTCTCCTTTCCGACCTTCTAAAGGAGTAGATCTTATTCAATCTTGTCCTAAGTCCTCTTAACCTTGTCATTATTAAATGTGTTTATATGCATGTATATAAATATACATATGAACTCTCATAAAGTTTCATATGTACCTTGGCTGACTATAGTTTTTTTTTTATTGCAGAGATGGATACTGATGCTGTGGAGAGGTTCACCAAGGGCCTTTATGCCCAAAAGAAGATGAAGAGGGTAGCTCCAGGTGAGAGTTTGAAAAGGACAAAGATCAGTAGCCTGAGTTTCGAGGTTCCAAGCATCCCCGAGGTCGCTCCGGGCATCAAGGTCCTTTTGATCACCAAGGGCAGCATTGGAGGCATAGGCTCTCAGCCTCCCACATCCTCGAGCCTCCCTATAGGAGGATTGATGTTGGAGCCCTCCACTGAGAGGGAAAGAGGGGATGGAGATGATAAGAAGAAGAAGAAGAAGGCCGCTATCATGAAGGTGGTCCGCAAGACTCGTTCGAGCAGATCAATCAACAGCGGCAGTGATGATCTAGGGATGGACCCCTTCAACAATCCAGACGTCATCCAAGATCTGACTGACAAGTTTGCCCTATCTGATGAGGTGGACCGCCTAGCCAACCTCGATCGGACGTAGTTCATCTGGGAGTTTCTCGAAACTTTTTTAAGGTAATCATCTTGCCGCACTTCTTTTTCATTTTTTCCCTCTTCTTTTCTTTATCTTACTATGACTTATCCATGGCAGTCAGGCCACCACATACTAGCCCACCTCAAGAAGATAAATCATTAGGAGGCAAAAAAGCTGAAGGTCCAGGGGGACCTTCAAGCTGAGATCAATTGCCTTTAGGAAAAGGTTGCCGAGGTTGAGCACCTCATGGAGGAGAAGGTGGTAGAAAATGAGAGTCTCCGAAGAGCGCTTTGAAAGGAGGAGCTCATCTTGGCTGGGCTCAAGGCCGCACTGGCCCTAGAGGAGGAGAAAAAGAAAGAGGCCGAGATCAAGATTGTCGAGCTGGAAGTCAAAATGTCAAAGTCTATATTAGTGGTGATAGCCCAAGCCGTGGAGGAGTTCAAGGCCTCCTCCAAAAAGGACTTAAATACTTCATTTAGCCAGAAGGCGCTCATAAAGAGCTTCGAACTCTATGAAGGCAAGGTGGCCTGGAGGTTTTTCTAGCTTGATCTTAGCATCCTAAAAGAGGAGCCCGACGAAGAAGTGGGGCCATCTGGTGCTGCATCTGACCCCTCCTACATCGAAGTGGTCTTCGAATTCTTTGAGCCTGCTGTCAAGGTGCCCGAGCCCATGCAAGAGCCCGACGTTGTCTTTGAAGTGCCGATCGAAACCGTTCTTGAGCCCGTGGCTACCCCTGGAGTGCTGAGCTCCTCTACTAGTTCTCCTTCGAAGGTTGGGGTTCTTTAGTAGCTGTATTTTCTTTTTTTCTTTATCCTATACTCAAAAATATTTTAATCAATAATAGTAGAACTTCTAATCAATAGCTTAGGATGCTTTTCATGCGTTGGATGTAATCCCCCATTAATGCTGAGCTGCTACCTTAGACAATTTCTTTAAAATTGATAGTTAGAAATTTGAAGAAGTTCACCACTTGAGAAAGAAATTAAAAAAGGCTAAAGGTGAACTTCAAAAATCTAGAAAGAATACATCGGAGGTGATAATTGAGGTTACCTACCTTTGTAAGCTGCATATGAAAGATTTCACAACCTTTGCCATCAAGAAGAGCAGCTTTGAGAGGGAGTTAGCAGAGCTCAAAAAAAGTGCCAGCGATAAGTCTTGGGCAATGATAGCGAAGGTCAGCTCCCCCGAAGTCAAACTTCAGGCAGCGAAGAAGAAGATTCAGCTATTGGAGGGGAGTTCGTCATGGTCTTCTGATAAGATGCAATATGAGTGGGATTGGTCGAAGAAGTTCTCCACACTTTAGAAGCAGTTGCATAACGTCAAGCTCACTTCTGATACCTATCGGCTGGGATAGAGCGAGAGGATATCCAAGCTTGAGCAAAAGCTTCGTGCTACTAACAGCGAGGTGACCCAGCTCCAAAAATAACTCGATTACAGTCATCAATCTAGTGCGACTAGGGGATCTAAGTAGGTTGCCTCCTTGATGAGGACTCTGGGTGAGCTTTTAGAAGCAGTTAAGAGGGAGAATGCCAAGGTTCAATGGCTAAAGATTCAGTTGTCGTGTGAGCAGCAAGTCGTTAAGGATGCTGAGGCTAAGTCCAAAGTCCTAAGGAACCAGCGGCGAGAGCTTGAAGGCAAATTTGGACACATTAATGGAATGTATATAGATGGCTTATACCAAAAGAGAGAGCTCAAGAAGGAGATCCTTAGATTAAAGCAAGCCCTGGTGATTGCTGGGGTCGACAGCCCAAAATTTGAGGAGTTCGGTCCATCCTAGGACTTTAGCTTTTTTTTTTCTTTTTTTTTTTTATGTAATCGATCTTGCTAATTGCTTATAGTAAACTTATATTTGCAATAAAATGGTACCTTTTTCATCATTTTCTTATACGAGTTCAATGCTTGTTAATGGCTCCGCTTTCTTCACATCATTTTTCTTTGTTTTGTCTTCTAATGAGATGCTTATTATGAATGCCGAGTTGGGGGTCCCTTCCATGAACTAGGGTGGGGTTCCCCTTTTCATATTTGACATAGCCGCAGGAGGGATACACATAAGGGTTGCTAGTAGGGCTTTTCCCTTCTTCTCGTTTTAGATTAACGAGGCCTTGGTCTACCTCCTATTAGGATGAGGTTTTCTTCCATTCCTTGCACGATCGTAGGGGCATGTTAGGGCCATTGATAGGGCCTCTCCCCTCACCTCATCTTAATTTAACAAGATCTTGAGCCTTGCTCATATTAGGATGAGGTTCTCCTCCTATTCCTAACGTGGCTATCGGAGCACATTAGGGCCATTGATAAGGCCTCTCTCCTCATCTCGTCTTAGATTAATGAGGCCTTTGACTTTGCTCATGTTAGGATGAGGTTCTCCTTCGGTTCCTAATATAGCTGTAGGGATGCATTAGGACCATTGACATGGCCTCTTCCCTCATGTCATCTTAGATAATCAGGCCTTCGATTTGCTCACGATGAGGTTCTTCTTCTGTTCCTAACATGGCTGTAGGGATACATTAGGGCTACTGATAGGGCCTCTTCCCTCATCTTGTCTTAGAGTAATGAGGCCTTTGACTTTGCTCACGTTAGGAACGAGGTTCTCCTCTTGTTCCTAACATGGATGTAGGAGCACATTAGGATCATTGATAGGGCCTCTCTCCTCATATCGTCTTAGATTAGTGACGCCTTCAGCTTTGCTCATGCTAGGACGAGATTCTCCTCCTATTCCTAATGTGGCTGTAGGGGCACATTAGGATCGTTGACAAAGCTTCTCCCCTTATCTCGTCTTAGACTAATGAGGCCTTCGACTTTGCTCATGTTAGGATGAGGTTCACCTTCCATTTCTAATGTGGCTGTAAGGACACATTAAGGCTATTAATAGAGCCTCTTCCCTCATCTCGTCTTAGATTAACGAGGCCTTCGACTTTGCTCACATTAGGACGAGGTTCTCTTCCTATTCCTAACGTGGCTATTTTTATTATGTAACAAAGTTTAAAAAGTCATTTCTTGACATTACAAATTTGTAACAGGGATCAGAGTGTTAAAGTAGAGGGATCCTATTGCAACCAGATCATTGATAATACATCCATAAGTTTTTCTAGTTCCATGGTCAGGATAAATCAACTCCTCTGAGCTTCTTTAGGTAATATGTCCCGAGCCGGATGACTTCCTTGACTTCATAGGATCCTTCCCAATTTGGAGTGAGCTTCTCTTGGTTCTAGGGCTAAGAAATAGCTACTCGCCAAAGCACTAAGTCTCCCACTCTGAATACTTTGTCCTTGACTCTGAAGTTGTAGTATCAGGCCATCCTTCATTTGTAAGCAACCATCTGAACTTAGGCTTCTTCTTATTTTTCCTCCAGCAAGTCAAGGTTAGCTCTATGGTCCTGTGAATTATGCCGCTCATTGAAGGCCACGACCCATGCCGATGGGGGCTTGAGCTCGATCGGGATGACCGCCTCCATTCCAAAGGCCAAGGCAAATGGTGTTTCTCTAGTTGGCAGTGTTTGGATAGTTCGGTATGCCCAGAGTGCATGGTAGAGTTCATCCACCCAAGTCTTCCATGCTCTTTCAAGCCTTGCCTTGATATCCTGCAATAGGATCCTGTTGGTCACCTCTAGTTCACAATTTGCTTGCGGATGGGCCATCAACATGAAGTTGTAGGAGATGTTCAAGTCTTCATAAAACTCCACAAACTTCACCCCAGTGAACTACCATCCATTGTCTGTTATAATGATCCAAGGTAGACCAAATCTACAAACAATTGACTTCTAGATGAAATCCTATACTTTGACTTCAGTGATCTTTGCTAGGTGTTCGGTCTTGATCCATTTGGTGAAGTAGTCGATCACAACTAAGAGGAGCTTTCATTGTCCTGATGCCATCGAAAAGGGTTCGAGTATATCCATCTTCCATTGTACAAATGGCCAAGGTGTGCTTAGTGGGGTAAGCTCGGAGGCTGACTGTCTTTGTATACTCTCATTTTTTTGACACGGTCGCATCTTTTAACATACTCGACACAATCATGATGCATAGTTGGCCAATAATATCCTTATCGAAGCAGCTTGTGAGATAGGGATCTGGCACCAAGATGGCTCACATAGATTCCTTCATGCACTTTTCATAATGTAAAATCAGCTTCGAAAGGTTGGAGACACTTCAGGAGAGGCAGGGAGTATGACCTTTTTTATAGTTTGCCTTCATAAAGGACCTACCAGGAGGCTTGGTTTCTCAGCTTCCGAGCTTCCTTCAGATCATAGGAGAGTATCCCATCTTTGAGATAAGCAATCAATGGATCGATCCAGCAAGGCTCATAGTCGATTTGCATTATAGAATGCGGCTCTTCCATACTCGAGCATTTCAACAAGTCAAAGTATACTTCTTTGGAAAGTTTGTTGGAGGCAAGTGTGGCCAACTTGGATAGGAGGTTGGCTCTGGTATTCTCTGCACTTGGAAATTTTTGAATGTCGAAGCCGTTGAAGGCTAAGGTCAAGCTCTTCACTTTTCCAAGATACTTTATCATACTTTCCTTCTGAGCTTCATAATTGCCATTGACTTGTCCCACTACCAACTTTGAGTCACTATAAGCCTGGAGCCGGTCTGCTTTTAGTTCTTTTGCTAACTTTAGCCCTGCTATCAGAGCTTCATATTCTATCCCATTATTTATTGTAGAAAACTCAAAGCATAGTGCATTCTCGGTGATGACCTCTTCGGGATTGATCAAGATTAGTCCAGCACCTGCACCGGAAGTATTGGAAGAGCCATCCACATACAAGGCCTAGAAATCTTTGGGAAGATCTGCTCTTTCTTTGGGGGAGCTCGACTGCAACCATGGAATGCTGATCTCATTTCGCTTAGGTTCAGCATCATCCAGGATCATGCATTCGACTATAAAACCAGCTAGTATCAAAGCTTTGATTGATGGTTGAGGTTGATAATTGATGTTGAACTCCGTCAGCTTAATAGTCTACTTTGCTACTCATCCAGATTCATCCGTTCGATGAAGAACTACTTTGATTGATTGGTCGGTGAGGAGAGTTATGGTATGACCCTGAAAGTAGGGTCGAAGTCTCCTAGCTGCAATCAGAAGAGCGTAAGTTAATTTTTTCAATTTAGTATATCTAGTCTCCGCATCTCTCAAGACTTGACTCATGTAATAGATTGATCATTGCATTTTTGCCTCTTCCTTGATCAGGACCGCTGCCAGGGCTGCAGGAGAGACCACCAGGTATAGGAATAATTCTTCTCGGGGCTCAGGCTTTGCCATTAGTGGGGGCGAACCAAGGTAGTTCTTAAGTTCTTCAAATGCCTGTTGGCACTCTGCCATCCAACAGAAGTTCTTTGGTTACTTAAGGACTTGGAAGAAGGGCATACATCACTTGGATGACTTTGAGACAAAGTAGTATAAGGATGACACCTTTCCAATCAAGCATTGGACTTTCTTTATTGACTTCGAGGCGGTCATCTCCTGGATGGCACAGATCTTTTTTAGGTTAGCCTCAATCCCAAGAATTTTCTTGAGGTCACTCCGAAGGCACATTTAGTCAGGTTCAACTTCATCTTGTATCTTCGAAGAATGCTAAAAGTTTCTTCAAGGTCGATAATGTGATTGGACGAGGTTTGGCTCTTGACAAGCATATCGTCCACGTAGACTTTCATGTTATGGTCGATCTGCTCTTTGAAGATCTTATTGATCGGGCATTGATAGGTTGTGTCTACATTTTTAAGCCCAAAGGGCAAGATCCTATAACAATAAAGACCATGGTCAGTAATAAAGGCAGTTTTCTCCTCGTCCTCTAGTGCCATCCAGATTTGATTGTAGCCGAAGAAGGCATCCATGAAGGTGAGGAGCTCATCGCCCGAGGTTGCATCCACCAATTGATTAATTCTGGGTAGGAGGTAGCTGTCCTTTGGGTAGGTCTTGTTCAGCATCTTGAAGTCGATACATATTCTCCACTTGCCATTGGCCTTCCTGACTAGGACCATATTAGAGACCCAACTTGGGTAATGGACTTCTCAGATGAACCCAACTTTGAGGAGCTTATCCACTTCCTCTACTATTGTCTTCTACCTTTCTGGTGTATGGCCCTAAATTTTCTCTTTCATGGGCCTATACTAAGGATTGGTAGCCAACCAATGTTCCATGACTTTGGCATCAATTTCTGACATGTTTGCTGGGACCCAGGCGAAGACGTCATCATTCTTCCATAAGAAGGCAATGAGCTGCTCTCGAACTTCATCTTCCAAGTTGGAGCCGATCTACACCATATGCTCTGTACTTCTATCGTCCAGAGGAATGGTCACAAGATCTTTCATGGGCTTGCCCTACTCCTCAGTAAGATCACCACGGACATCTAGCCCATCAACTGGGTAGGGTCGGGTTGGCCTTTTTTTTATGAGATGATGGAGTAGCAGTGCCTGACCAAAGCTTGATCTCCCCTGATCTCCCCTACTCCGCTATATGTTGAAAACTTTATTTTCAAGTAGTAGGTTGATACCACGGCTTGGAGTGCATTCAGACTAAATCGAACAAGAATGGGGTTGTAGGCAGATGGAGCCTTTACGACCAAAAAGTTGACCTATGCCCTGACCTATTTCAGATATTGTCCTACAGCCACAGATAGTGTTATTATTCCTTTAACTGGCACAACATCGCCAGTGAAGCCCACCAGTAGAGAGTTCATAGGTCTTCGATGGTTATTGGGTAGAGACATTTTAGAGAAAGCATCATAAAATAAAACATCGATGGAGCTTCCATTATCTATCAGAATGCGGCGTACATCATAGTCAGCAATGTTTAAAGAGATTACAACTACGTCGTTATGCAGGAACTAGACCCCTCGGACATTCTCGTTGGTGAAAGTGATGGGCTTCTCAGTTCTCCGCCTCTTTGTGGGCTCTGTCGATCCACTAGCCTCCCCTTGCTGAAGTCCTCCAGAGATGGTGTTGATGATACCAAGCGGGGGTCGACCTTCTTGTTGCTCCACCCTCCTTGGCAGCTTTGGTTGCGGCAATGCCCTTGGCCAATCTTCCCTCACCTCTGATCGACATCTCAGAATTTGGCCCAGTTGACACCGCCTGATGAGCTTCTCGATCTCATCTTGGAGCTGAATGCATTCTTTAGTATCATGATCGTAATCACGATAGTAAAGAAAGTACTAATTTGGATTGTGCTTGCTTGGGTGAGTGTGCATTCTCTTCGATCTTGGTAGCTGCTCCTCGATCTTCATCAGCACTTAAGTTTTTGGAGCATTGAAGAGGGCATAATTATGAAACCTTCTGAGGGGGCAGTCCTGGCATGCTCTTCTATCAGGGCTTCTTTGTCTTTGAGCTCGGGGAAGAGTTCGAACTCGCTTGCACTTGGAGAGAGTTCTGGAGTGTGGCCGAGCTTCGTTTGGCTTTTCATCAGCTATGGGCATACTTGATTGGCCCGCCCACTGCTCTCCGATGGCTTCACTATCCTTGGCCTTAAAGGCCTCTTCTGCTCGGGCATAACTTCAGCCCGAGCCAACATATCAGCAAAATTTTTGTGGTATTTCTTCTCCAGAAAGAATAATAATTAAAATATAAAAATTAAATTATAATAAAAATAAAGAGCATAAAAATAAATATTGTATTAAAAAGTTCATAATTTAAATACATAAAATAAAATAAAAATAAAACAGACTGATCTCTGATTTTGGATCGACATTGGTGGAAAGATGGTGTAGAAGCCTAGCTCTTCTTCTCAACACCCATTGCTTTGAAGCAGCCATTGACCCATAGCCTAGCTTCATCCTATACCAAAGCTTCATCTTAATCTGAGATGTTGATTTCTGGAGGCCTGGGGTCCTTTTTATAGAGTTAGGAAGGCTGGAGAGTTTGCTTTTGGGCAATGTGGGACTAAGGGGCTCTTTGATCATCAAAATATGAAAAAATCCATGTAAAATTTAGATTAAAAGGAGCCCTGGATAAATTTTGTGCTTTGGATAAAATCTAGCCATTGATAGAAATCCAACAGTCCAAAAATCATCAAAATTAGATGTGTATCAGCCCAAATCAGGTCAGATTAAATTCTAGCCATCCGATCGCACGTTGATGGAGAAAATTTGGTCGCTGATCGCATGTCGAGAGTCCTGATCACCGTCAGGAGCATTATGGATCATTAGATCTTCATTATTTGGTTTTTTGGCCATCGGATCGTGCTAGATCGCTGATAGAATTTGAATCAAACCCAAAAATAACCACCACCGTCCTATCTTAATCGCAATCAACCGCAGTCGTCCGATCGTATAATTACTATTCCCATGGACCACGTGGACTGGCTGCACCACACACCGCAACCAATCAGCACTCTTGTCGCTGAGTGAAAAGACCAAAATACCCTATGAGCCATGATAAATTTCTGTAGACCCTTTAGGTCCGCCATGTGTCGCACCTTGATTCGTCGGTTTCTTCTGAGCTGGTGGTCCACGCCTGGATCGTGAACCAGCTAGTGACTTCTACGGCTGAGTCGACTTTGATGGCTTGGCTTGGCTTGGTGGCTTGGCTTGCAGAGCTAGCTGAACCATTTTCTTTTTTTATTTTATTTTTATTTTATTTTTTAGAAATTCATATCTTCTTCATTTTAGCTCCGTTTTGCTTCAAATTTATTTTGTTATGATTAAAAAAATGAGCTCTTTTCATTGATTATAAAATTTTATTTTCTAATTTTTATTATTTGTTAACTAATTTTTTAATTAATAAAAATATAAATTTCTTAAAAATTATATATAAATTAATCATTAAATCTTAAAAATTAATATGAATTAATTAATAAATTAATATTTTTATTGGTAAATTTATGATGCTTATCACACCTCCCAACTTAAGCTTTGCTCGTCCTCGAGTAAAGAAAGAATTTAGTTTTAAATATCTTTTAACTTTAGATTTTTGAATTTTACCTAAGCAGTTTTTAAAATGGCCATTGATATTCAGTAGAGCTTAAGTGAGATATATCATTGCGGTATTAATAGTTATCAATAGAAAAATTAAGTAAAGAGCATTAAATTTTTCTGAACTTTTTCCAAATTATCCCTTCTTTATCTCTGATTTGTCTAAACTTTTATATAGACAAGTGTATTGCTACTTCTATCCTTTAATTATTGAATTTTATTTTCACATTGTCCACTTTTTGATGTGAATATTATTGCTTACTTAAGCAACGAAACCTGGTTACTCAGTGAAAAACCAATATTTTTTTTTTTAATTTTAATATTGTACCACTATAGAGTGTTTTAACCCCTTAAGCTTTCTATTTGATCCATGTAGCGAGTCTTGGGCCAATGACTCCCAAATCAGTTGGCTTTAGGATACTAAGTATAGAATACCCCTTGGGCTTACTAGCTCAAATCAAATAAGCTACGAGTTAAGACTAGCTTTACAATGAGCTTCTTTGTCCTTTCCATCTTTTGATGTGAAACTCAATGCTTGCTTAGGCAAAGAGGCCCGATTACTCAGTGAGAAGTACTTGAAAATTATTTTATTAAAATAAATTTATTATATGAAGAAACGTATAGTTACCCTACACAAGCCTATAAAAAATAGACTTTTCTTTGATGCTGGTAGAAATAATTAGAAATGCTTCAAGAAAAAATATTTTATATTCTAGACTTAACTCTTTATTGAATTTTCTTAATACTTAATTCCTCAATATCTCATAATTCTCTAATCTATGTTTTAATTTTCTTTTAAAAAATGCTTAGTTTAATTCGATTTTTAAGCATAATCAGGTGTCTAAATACTAAATGCTAACTTTTTTGAGGACTTAATATTTTAAAATTTTCATTTTTCTCTCCCCAAGTTAATCGACAATATCCTTAATAGAGAAGAAAAATAAAGGGTGTAATAAAGAATATGAAAGAATACACCTGACTCAGTATATTTTTGGTCCAGCACATGTCTTTGAAAATTTAAACTCTCCCTCCAACTTATTCAAATATCTTAAAAAAATTAACTAAAAAGATAAATTAAATTAAAAAAACTAAATATTTGGTTGCCTCCCAATAAGCACTAAGTTTACTATCTTCAGCCAGACATAATGCAGCTTATTATCCTATGTCAAATATTGGATTGATAAATTTCAATGGTTTTGGATTACCAATCTCAGAAAGTTGATTTATAATCCCATTATTGATGTAATCATTGTTAATTTTAGGGATATAATTTATGATCCCATTCTCAGACCCATGTTTATTAAGAATTTCTCCTATTTATTTTTCTAAAATACTCATGAATTGAGTTTTGTTTTAGGAGTTAAGTTCGATTCAATGGGTGTTGGAATGGTGACTAAAGGCGGTTTTAATTCTGAAGGTAAATTAATGTGACCTTGTTTAAATAACTTCATTGACATTTCATTACATACCTCTTGATTAAGATTTAGGTTTGATGCAACAATTACAGGCAAGGTTTCCTATGAACCTAAATACTCAAGGAGGGGTTTCAACGTTACTTTGGGTACCTCTTCTTTTGACTCAGGTGATGGTTTAGTCATTTCTATGAATGCTTCAGTGGAAGGTTCAACAGACTCAGCACTAAAGTCTTCTCTAGTGTCAAGTGTATTTACCTTATTATCCACTTGTTTTCTTGATCTAAAGGAATGAATAGCATTAACTTGATTAACCTGGTTTTCTTGGAATGGTCTATCCTTTTGATTCTTGGGGTTGGGTTCAACTTGGCTAGGTAGGCTACCTCAATCACGTTCACTTATGGTAGATGCCAGCTGACCAATTTTTAAGCGGGTTATGGCCTGAGAATTTGAATTTAGAATTTGGCCCATGGTTTGCATGAAATTGCTTAAGGTAGCATTAGTGTCAGCATTAGATTTGGCTAGGGTTTCCAGGCTTTTCTCTAAAGAACTAAGTTTCTTTTCATTAATATTAAAGTCTGATGGTGGCAAGATGTTTATCACAGGATTAGGCCTTAGGTTCTGCTAATTAAAACTTGGACTGCCTACATTTGGGTTTTGTGACCATGAAAATTTTGGATAATTCCTCCAATCTGGAGTGTAAGTAGGTGCATAGGGATTGTTCAACAGTCTCTGATATGTGGCATCATTCACTTGTGCACATCCATTATCTAATTGGTTCATTGGAAGAGGACATTCCTCAAGGACATGGTCTGGTGCATTGCACCTATTGCACATGGGTGCAGATACTTGGTTCACACTGGCTGGTCTCTAAAGTTCTAAGGCCTCTAGCCTACGTGTCAACGTTGCAATTTTGGCTTCTATAGCTAGGAAGGTTTGATAAATTCCACCTCTTGAAGGTGTGGATTTTTCTGGTTTCCTAGTTGTTTCCCATTATAAACTTTTTTCGGTTAGGTCTTCTAAAAATTGCCAAGCTTCATTTGGTTTTTTGTATATAAATTATCCCTAGCACATTGATTCTAGCATTATTTGGGAATTTGAATCTAATCATTCATAAATTATTTGGCATAGCCTCCAAGTTTCTATTCCATGGTGTGGGCATTGGGTCAAGAGGTTCTTGAATCGATCAAAGTATTTCCAAAATGATTCACTAGCTAGTTGATAGAATTGGTTTATTTCATTTCTAATTCTAGCTATTTTATGATGAGAAAAATATTTTTTTAAGAATATTCTTACAAGGCCCTCCTAGGTCATGATAGATTGATTTGGAAGACTATAAAGCCACTTTTTGGCATTATCCTTAAGAGCAAAATTGATTAATCTTAGTTTGATTTCATCCTCTGACAATTGTTCTAGTTTCATGATTACACAAACCTCTTCAAATTTCCTAATGAATATATATGCATCCTCTATTCCCATGAATTTTGGAAGCATGTTAATGATTTAAGGTTTAATTTCAAAATTATTTACTGTGGGTTAGGGCAACCTGATACAAGAGGATTGGACGAAACCAACTGGATAACATAAATCCTTAAGGATTTGAGGCTGAGACTGATTTGCTAAATCCATTGAGGTTGTAGGATCTGAAATAGGAACTAAATCCATTTTGACTAGTCGACCTTAAATCCTTCTCCACATAGGAGTTGGAGAATTCACTATATTCTCAATATCCTCAATCTTTTTTTTTTATTTTATATATATATTTTTTAAACTCTCTTTTTTTTAAGTTCTAAGTTAATTCATCCTTTTCATACCCTAGGACAACCATGCAACATAACTTCCCGTTATGCCAGGGCAACCTTATGTCAGGGAAATAGAGATTGAAAATATCTAAAGTAAAAATTTTTATTTTCAAATAAGTTTCAAACAAATTAGTCTTAAGCTAAGACTAGCCTAGACCTAGATAGCTCCTAATTGTTAAGTCAGCCTTCGAGCACTCCAAGTGTAGGATCAGCCAATCAACTGGCTAGATAAGTGTAAGGTCGGTGGGAGTCCCCCCGTTGCTTGCCTTAGACATCAATTGTGCTTAGCCATATAAGCGAACGGAATCAATTAAGTAACCACCTTCCTTCGGATCCAGTCATCCCTAAACCACTTTTCTAGACATCAGTCAAATTGACTAA